>RSEF01000002.1:13405789-13433151 GCA_003993805.1 Himantopus leucocephalus
CTTGGGTCAAGTGCCCAGGTCTCACTCCTCCTTGTCCCCGCACTTGGCGGGCTTGAAAACACTGAGACCTTGAAATGTGCATGCCATAGCTGGTTATAAAGTAGGGAAATTAGTCCTGTGTCACTCAAACCAGGACACTGACTTAGACTGGCTGAGCCTACCTGATGCTGTGTTGTTCCACGTGGTCATAGCAGTCCAGATCTCTCCACTGCTTCATTCCATGACATAGATATTTCCTTGGTAAATATCATTCAGGTGCCCAATGAGCTTTCATAATACTGATTCACAAAGGACCTAGTATTAGGAATGCACAGATAGGGATCTACTGCTGAAACATGATCTTCCATGTCCTCTTTGTAAAGTAGGTGATCAAAGAATGAGTCTAGAGGCAAAATCTGGGTGGCCTGATAAATACGATTGAAGAAGGAAAGACAATAGAGGACAAGGAGTTATAATTTCTTCCAGTTTCCCTAATAGGAATGTCACGTTCCTCTGTCAGTCACAGGCCCAATACAAGTGGAGTATTTGACCCTGACAGTTGATTTTTTGGAAGCGCAAGGATCTAATGAATCAGTTACCATGACCCCCCCCCGCTGATTTTAGATTTTTTTTTCCTTCACGGCATTTTTTTTTTTTTTTGAGAACAGTTTATTTTATGAACTACTTGGTATTCAAACATCAGACTGTATAAAGCTTTGCTTTACTCACAAGACTGGTTGATTCACAGGGCTCTGATTCTGCTATCATTTTCCACTTGTTCATGATAGTAAGACATTGCCAGGACAGCTAAGATAGAGATTTTAAACTATGTAGTCTTCAAACTGAATAAGTACTTTGACAAAATGTTAATTTTAAGTATTTTTTTTTCCTAGAATGACGTCTCTCTTTTTGTTCTCTTTAACTCTTCTCGTGGATAGAGCTTTATCACTTAGGAACACGGAATAAATTAAATTGTTGGCCAACATTAAACCAACAAATTGAAGATTATGCTAGATATGAAAAGTATTGAAGTTCACCTATCAAGCCTACCTCATTGTTAATAAGGACAGCATAACCTAATCCTAAATTAAGAAGGGACTTTAAAACTGGGAACCTTGATTCTAGTAATGCTGGACATCACTTGAATGCAACAACTTTTATTGTGTTTTCTGTGTGGTTTCACAAGTCAGCAAGGTTGCACAAGGTAGTTTAACACAAAGTAGGTACCCCTGGTGAAATCCTGCTGACACCTTTGATCATAATCCCACAGCTTTCAAGTGGCAATTTAGTCCAGAAGTCTATGAAATAAAATGTGTTGTAGCTTTGCCCTATAGCAGAAAGTGACAGTATTCTTAAAAGTTGCAACAGTTTAGCAGTTTACTGGCCTTATTATACTTCACGGGTGGTGTACCAGCTTACCCCAAGTATGGTGTGTGGTTTTTTGTACTCAGTAGCTGATTAATCAGGAAGCACAATATAGAAATAGAGATGATTTGTTTAGACTTTCATTGCCATAGGGGAAAGTATACAGTGGGACTGCAGCACACTTGCATACTTCCCTAGCAGTAATTTTTATCTAGTTCTTGGTTTTTACAAACTATTGTGATCTGATCAGTTCCCCAGAGTAGGGATTTTTTTCTTCTCTTTTTTTTCCCCTCTTCGCTAGACAGATGCATCAACAAACAGTAGGAGGGCTGGCTCATCTCCACTGATAATAGCATGCGGGATAATTTTGCCATGTGACTCACTTTCTTCTTTGACTCTAAAAGGCATTTGAAAAAAGAGTGGCATTAATTTAAATAGATTTCCCATAAACAGGATTTACTAAAAAAAATAAAATCCTTGCTTTAATCTATCTTTAAAAAGTACAGGAAAGAAAAATCCTACTATGATGTTCCAGCATTTTAAAATGTTATTGAAGAACAAAAATATTCTCTTACTGAGTAAATGGAACATATTTTACGAAATGTATTTCCAGTGAAGAATTTTTACCTCCGTGCACATCACTACTTTCTTAGTCTGTCAAGGAAAAATAATGCTTTTTGCTACCTCCTGCTCTTTTATAGCTAGACCCTCATCTAACCTTGACCAGGGTCATGGCATGGAATGAATTGATAAGACATACTTCATTTAGGATTAAATAACAGAGAGACTGACAGAGCCTAGAGGGGCTTGCAATCCTAATGGAGAGTTTATCAGCACTCTTACGGAGGAAAAACAATATGACTTGGATTAGTTGCTTCCTGTGTGCCGGTCACACAAGACAAATGTACCCAGGAGGCTAATCTAATGTGGTCTCACAACATTTTAAAGAACATCAAAGGTGTTAAATATGTGAAACAGAGAAGTATTCTTAGCTGATTTTTACTGGAATTCATGTTACTCCACTTCCTGAGCTCCCTCTCTTTGTTGTTCTTTTGTTAATTTGTGCAGGTTCTCTTATGATCCAATGGATTCTGTTATATTTGCTCTGGTATGGGAAACTTCAGTTTCCCGTCTAGCAGCCTAGCTCCAAGCTGAGCATTTTATTGTGTTTGACATAATCAGTTTGTCGGAGATACGTTTCACATATATTTCAGGAGATCAGTAAGACACTCGGTCCCATTTCTAGTGTTGGAAAGAAAAGAGAAAGTCTAAGATCTGACTGGCTCTCCACATGTTTGCTGTAAATGGGAAGCAAAATCTGGAACACAAATAACACAAGTTGCTACATGGAACTCTGTGCTTTTGGTGCCTATCTATTTTCTTCTCAAAATGCTTAGGCCAGTCTAAATTTGCACTCTAGAAACAAGCTTAGAAAAAGACTCAATTTAGTTTTCTGTACTGGAGGCATAGGTTTCTGATTACTGTTAATATCACTATTCATACATAACATATGAAAAGCAAAAACAAAACAAAACTGAACCCTGAAAAACTGTGGCCAAAAATAATTAATGAGTCAGAATAATCTGTCTATTGATGAATCTCCATGAATCACCATGCTGTAGAGTTACCTGACTGTGATCTCTCTCCTGATGTGTCCGTGCGCTGCCTTGCAGAGCACCAGTTAGTGCAGGCCAAGAGCGAGCCAGGAAGCACGTTAGCAGTTTAAAACTACCAATGATGACCTGTCCATGCATTAGTTTGTGCTCTGGTCTTGTTCAGCTTACTGGTATAGATGGAGCCTACATATTTTGCTTTCCTTGCCTTATGCTGATCTCTTCCTAAAGAAGAGATGCAGTTCAGACTTGACACTCAGAGCCTTTTGTAGAGCAGGGAGAGAGAGGAATATACCCTTTAGACCAAAGGGCAGGGATGGACTGGAGATAGTTCTTTTCTGCACGTAGTCAGTAAAAACAGATATAAAATGATACCTTTTCCTATATCAGCTTTAAAACTTGCCTTCAGAAAATTTAACATGCTACTTTCCAGTGAAGATCTTGAACCTGTACAAGAAATTGAAGTCTACCAACAATAGGTTTTCTTCCATTAGTTTTTCACAGAGCATGAAGAAATATTTCATTAATATTATCCAAAAAATGTTGTATGCCATTACGTCCAGCAGCTGGATTTAATGATGGGTGGTGTCAGCATCATGGAATCCTACATCAAGGTACCTCCAGAACTTTGCAGTCCAAATAAGATACTAATTGCATTTAGATGTCTGTAACCATGAATATTGCTACAGAACTGATTTCATTAGTATTCTTCTGTGATTTGAGGACCTGACTTCTGCCATCATCTTCTCAAACACTCATTGGATTTCTTAAAAATCCAAACATAGTGCTACAAGCAATCACCCCACTATTATTCTTCTTAGAAAAACAGATTAAAGACTGCAGAATGTAAAAAGAATAAAGCATATTTTCTTTCTTTTTTTTTTACACTTTGATGATTTGCTTCTGTTTCAAATCTTCAATCTTTGTTTTACGTTATTTCTTTCAGCTTGCTCATAAACTGTATTTCAAGTGAGAGACTAGGACAGTCCCTTTGTATTTCAGTCAGAATGTGACATCTGGTATTTTTATTTGCTGGGTAGTCTTGTCTTCACTGTAAGCACACACACATACTCAGTCTTCCAGATTTCCTTTGGTTTCAGTTCTCAGTGTATTATTTATACAACTTTGTAGTAGATTATAAACCCGTGAAAGACTCATTTTTTACCATGTGTTTGGAACACCACCAAGAAATTTCCTAAGAAATTTTTATGATCCAGTTTTGTACCTATTAGTTCAATGAGTTTTCCTCTATTAGCCATAAGTAATCATTTCCTCTGTCTTCCCATTTCATTGGCTGTGACAGTGCCTGATTTTATTTTCCAAGGGTTTTTTTTTGGTTTGCATGTATGTTTTTTGTAACACACATGTAACTATATGCTACACTTTATGCCCTTACCCATTATTTAGATTGCAATTTAAATGCAAGGCAATAAAACTATTCTCTAGCAATTTGTGAAATTAAAAGAGTATGTTTTTACTGGTGGACTTTTCAGCAGACTGATCTAAATCTTATTGAGCTCATTAGTTCTTGCTTCAGTCTTACTCAGGGTAGAATTGCAACATGAAAAGAATTTACTGTTATGAGAGGAATTATCTGTATAACATGTTTGTAATAAACTGTAACATAAGATTTATTTTAATGATTCTTGTGAATTTATGATAAAATTCCTAGGTTTGCCACAGATACCTTTTGCAACCTTGAACAAATAATTCAAACTGTCTACTTTATTCTCCTATCTGTAAAATGGGGAAAGCACTTCCTTTGTCCCAAGTTTATAATATCTCGTTTATTAATGCTTCACGTTCTTCAAGTACATGATGTGTTTGTACAGGACCTAGAGTAATGGACCTTCACTGATGATTGTGGCTTCCAAACACATACGTAACTGAAATATATAAGAGAAGCAAGAGGTCTATTCTCTAGCCTAGATGGCGTTTCAATATAGTAATCCCTTTTCTTACATGCCTATCATATAACTGAAAATGGTGAGCCTTTCCAAATATTTATACTCATAGATTTCATAGGTTAGCTCTGCTAAGATCCTTACAAGCCCTTCCACAGACGATATATCTCCTTCATTTAATTTTCCAGACATGTACATGATTCTATGGTGACGAACTCATAACCAAGATTAAATGACTTGAGCTTGACTGAATAAAGTCACAGTTCTACCTTTTCTAGGAACTCCAGAGCTCCCAGGATTTCTGCATACTCAGTTTTCATTAATTCTAATATAGCAGTTCCTGTTAATGCAGTTTTGCTGACCACTTCCTAAAGAACTTGATCACTCACCTACTTCTTTATTTTCTGTCACGGTATTTTTCACGGAACTGTGCTTAATAACATAAAGTAAATCTTCAGTGCCTTTCCCTTTTTCTGCTGACCTACAAATGGATTAGGTGAGCATGTAGGACTTATATTTTGATTGATCTTTCCTCTCATAGATCTTGCAGTGTAATCTTTGCAATATAAACATGGAGGTGAATATATGCTGATGGGCAATTCTCTGTTAGGGTGAATTTAACAACGTGTTTTGGCTGATGTAACAGCGTGGTCCTGTGCTAGCGTGTGGCTGCTGCCCTCTCCCTTGCTCTTAGGCACAGACTTCCACTTCTTCCCTTGCACCACTCCTGGTGCTTGTCAGGTTCCCGGAGGAGCTGAGTCTGCTCAGTAAGCCAGCAGAAAACCAACACATGGCAATTTAAAAATAGTCATTTTGGTGTATCTGCTCACCGAGAGATCACCCAAATCATTGTACTAAACAGTAGTGAGCTGTTTAGTACATCTCAGTCATTCAATGACTTTAGAAAATCCTGATGTAGGTTTTCTTCATTATTTCTCAGGCAAGAGTAGGAGAGACATCCTGGCCAACAGTATGTAGTTGTGGCCACAACACTAAAACTGCTATCTTCAGTTGATTTGAAATCTCACTCTAAAGGCTGACAACTGACGGTATAAAAGTCATTCTTTCAATTCAAATGATTACCCACTGTGAAGATGAAATATGTGAATGTGAGTAAAATACACAGTTTTTGCTTTCTCTCAGTGTCTTGCGGGTAAATAAATGTACATTTCGAAATGTAATAATTATAAAAAACTGCTTGTTGGAAGCAGTATGAGCTTAAATCAAAAGCAAACGATTTCCTTCACTAACTAGTCTTGGACTGGATTTAAAAAAATTCCGATATTTATTGTTTGTCATAAATACAACATGTTCCTAGTTCAACAACACTTAGCAATACATTTAAAGTTTCTGTTTGTTTGTAACTGTCAGTGGTTTAGTGATATTTAGTCATCTGTTTATGATATTTTCCTAGAGAAAAAAGATTTAGGCAACACCTTGAATGCTTTGTAGAATAGGGCCTATCTACCACAACCAATTAAAAGTAATGCACTGACTGTTTCTTTTAAAGAAAGTTTTGTTAAACACTGAAATGGAGTTTCAGTTAGAGTTCAAAAAAATTCACCCTTCTAATGTCAGTATATAAAATACTTTCTCAATGACCTGCCAATTAGTGATAAAAGTTAATTTTGAAGTGTTTTATGAGTCAGTGAGAAGGAAATGATGGTAAGTTTGCTCTGATATTTTAAACCTTAAAAGTAGTACTGATTGTTAAAGCTAATTCTCTGAATAATTTTCATTTACATTTTTATAAAAATCCCTTGACATTCTGCAATTTTGACCTGTGTTTCTGAGGGATATTAATGATTCAGCTGAGCAAACAAATAGGGTGATTACTGACAGATAATCTAATAAACAGAATATTAGAACTACTCTGTTTTTTCTAATTCTTATGAAACAGAAATAAAGATAGGTATGGTATAAAAACCCAAAACTGTGTATCTTTGGGAAGGTTTCTCCCTGATTAGCTAGAAAGAACTCATATTGTGTTTTGTTTGTTTTCTTGAGGAAGCCAGACCTAAATAAGAGGTTATTCTATTGGTTAAGATTTTGTGTGTGTGTGTGTGTGCATGTGTGTGTGTAGGAAGCTTATAAGCTCTTTTAAAACAATTTTTGTGTGTGTGTGTAGGAAGCTTATAAGCTCTTTTAAAACAATTTTTATGTCAGCTGTGTATGAAGTTACAAAAGGTACCAAAATATATCTTTGCTATCCTTATGGTTAAGGAAATAAATGTTGTGGAGGAGTTGTAATGCCTCCTATTTCCATCAGAGGGTACTAGAAACATGCCTAAAACTTACTTTTTTGGCTTCACCTGCAAAGAAATGGTTGTTTCTTTCAATTCAGAATTTCCTGATCATTCCAGTGTTTATAAATTCTGTGTACCATCAGATATATTTGCCTTGCTGAAAACATGAGTGGTTTATGTAGCCTCATTAAAAAACATTTGAAAACAAGTTTAGCAAACGTTCTCTTTTCCTTGTAAATATTCACTGGAAATTCCCTTTTAACAAGGAGCCTCGTTGCAAAACTTCTGTGTGTAAATGTGGATGGTGGAAAAAAATGTTCTTTATGTACTGAACATCTTGCACATCCTGACAGTCAAAATACACTTTCTTTCTTTGTAGATACAGAAAGCAATTCTGTGAGCAGAGACAGAGCTGGAGAACCTGAAGTGGTATACTCACTGTATCTTGTACAAACATGTTTTATAGAAAGGCAGCAGTCACCTGCCAGCGACTGGCTGCCCTTGGGGCAGATGCTCTTTGGTACGTGAGCCGCTGGTCCGTGGGTACTGCTCCTGCCCCGGCGCCATGCTCCCCTGCGGAGCGGCTGCTCTGGGATGCTTCAAAGAGTTGTTCGGGTTCAACCACCTGGATTGCTCTTCTGTGTACTTACTTTCACATTATTTTCCCAATGGCTTTTTATTCATGTGACTGCTTGAGGTCAGGTGATTCTCTCTGTGGACAGTGGCTGCTTGTAGGCCAAAGGCATTGTTCACGTTCAAGAAGGACATATTTAATATTGTTTTTCTCTCTTTTATTAACGACAGACTTTGTTCTGCTTACAGTTTGTGATCCAGGCACAAAGGAGCAATGATGCCATGCACCTCTGATGACCACAAATAAGAAGTAATGAGAAGTGAGCAGTTCATGAGCAATGCACGGGGAGCAATGCGTTCGCAGGGCCTGGCAGGCCGGGCCTGTCCCAGCCCCAGCCAGGAGCAGGGCGGCCCACAGGCAGCGGGGACAGCCCCAGCCCCGAGCACCGGCCATCTCCCTGCGGATGTTGGCCCACAGGTGGGCCTGGCTCGGTGGGGGCTGTGGCCAGGCGAGGCAGGGCTGTGGGCAGCTGGAGACCGGCAGCAGGGACTGACAGCCCAGCGTGGGCTGAAATGGGTCCTGGGCCATGGGCAGGGCCAGGGGGAGGCCCCGGGGAGCTGGGCAGGGACACGGAGGCCCATCGTTGCCCTCAGCCCTGACAATCAATCAACAGCAAATAAATTCATAGTTTCTGATACAGAAAGGGCTAAGCCAAAACAGGGTGGTGGCTTGAGGAAGCATATTTGAGATGATCGCTGAAGATTCAGCTCAGGCCTTCTCTCATCTCTAACCTTCATCCTCTTCTCCTTGGGCAGCAGAGTCCACTCTGGCTGGGTTGCGTTGGGAGCTTGCAAACAGGCAGGTGCGCAGTAGTAAATTAAATAGAATTTTAGAGTCCAAGATTAAAACGCATAACTACATGAGTATTCACATGGTAAGAGTTCAGTTTGTTTATTCAGAATTGTTAATAAGAAGATGTTTACTTTTTATCAGAAGAATGTTGGTGAGATTAAGTGTAGTAGTCTGTCCATACTATTATAATTTAGTGGCAAATCAGGTACTATCTTTTTTTTTGACAAAGAACATAAAATGAGCATAAACTCTGGTTTTATGGGGTCTGACTAATTTAACAGAAACAGTCTTCTGCCCACTCTTGACGGAGATAAAATCTGCACCTGTATGTGATTCTGCATCTGAAAAACCCAGGGTTAAAGATCGTTGCTTTTATGTCAGACCTTCAGAATGTAATGTAGATATTCTTATAATGTTGTGCTCTGTTAGTAAGCCATTGTAGTGGGACCATTTATAGGATAAGATGTTATTTGTCTTATGGATATTGGAATTGACATATAGAAATCAAACTGTATTTGCATGGTTCATGAAAAACGCAAAACTTCTTGGATAGGTTATGGGAAACAACTTCAATCAGGCAAGGAATCTATCAGCAGGAAGTAGTAATTCAGTCTCATTTTATTCACATTTTAAAATCATACATTCAGTTCTTATTTGCATTAGTTTCATATACACTACATGTGGTTTATACACAACCACCCCAACAACCTTCTAATATCTCCTTTAGACAAAACTAAAGCTTATACGCCTCTGCAGGTGATATAAGGGGAAGTTTATTCTGGAACCCATTTTTCTGCATATACAGCCACCATGAATTCCGGAGAGGGGCTCTGAAGCAAGCTTAGCCTAATATCCCCTGGATACTTCCCATTTCCTGTGTACCTGATTGCTGAAATAGAGGAGAGCCTGCTTCCACAAACCAATTTTGCACCTCTTTCTCAACGAAGCATCCCTCCCTCATTTTCTGAAACTCTATACATATTTTTTCTAAGCTCACGTCATGGTTTAACCCCAGCCAGCAACTAGGACCATGCAGTCACTTGCTCACTCCCCCCCGTTGGGATGAGAGAGAGAACCGGAAGAGTAAAAGTGAGAAAAAACTTGTGGGTTGAGATAAATACAGTTTAATAAGCAAAGCAAAAGCCATGCATGTAAGCAAAGCCGAACAAGGAATTCATTCACTTCTTCCCATGGGCAGGCAGGCGTTCAGCCATCTTCAGGAAAGCAGGGCTCCATCACATGTAATGGTGACTTCGGAAGACAAACGCCATAACTCCGGATGTCCCCTCCTTCCTTCTTCTTCCCCCAGCCTTATATACCGAGCATGATGTCATATGGCATGGAATATTCCTTTCGTCAGTTGGGGTCATGTCTCTACTAATTTCGCAAGTGAGTAGGCTATGCGTTGCAGACTATATGCATGAAAATGCAATATAGTGTTGGTTGTTAATATCGTCTTGATGTTGATATGATGAAATAAAATCATTCCAATCATCTTCCTACTTCAAACCCCACAAACATGCCCTGTACACATTAATACACTAGTAATAGCAACAATATTGTATATACAGACATCAGAGACCAAAATTTTGTGGTTTTGAACCATTTCTATTTGGGTTTGCTTTTTTTTTTTCTCTTGGTTATTCAAAATTTTGTTTTGCCTAGATTTTTAGAAGCTGTGGTTTGACTTATTGACTGTGGAGCTTCTTTTTGACTTGTAGCTAAAACCCACTGAAAATGGCTGGAGCTCATTTGTTTTCGTGTCAGATTTTAGGATTAGTAAGAGAAATAGGCACCTCTGGAGTGCATCTTTATTCACCTAACCAGTCTTTGCTATCATCTTTGATTATAATAAATTGTCTGTTTCTCTCCAGGAAGTGAACCTCAGTGTCTAGCTTTCACTTTGATATCTTGACACCCAAATGACAGTAGATGTATCCCATCCAAAAAACAACAAAGGTGTTTGTTTTCATTCAATGCTACGAATCACACCAGAGGGATTTTAAAGCAACATCACAACATCACAGAATGGCTGAGCCTGGTAGGGACCTCAGGAGACTGTCTAGTCCAATGCCCCAGCTCCAGGCAAGGTCAGCTAGAGTGGGTTGCTCAGGACCTTGTCCGGATGGGCTTTGAGTAGCTCCAAGATTGGAAACTGCAGAACATTTCTGAGCATCCAGCTCCAGAACTTGATTATTCTTGCAGTAAAAAAAGATTTTGCTTGTGCTTAAATGTAATTTCTTATATTTCAGGAAATACATCTAGAGGTAGAAAACTTAAGGAGTAGGTAAACAAAGCTAAACTGGTTTATTAAGTGGAAAAATAACACTACCCCTTTCCATTGCTATATTATTCAGATATGTTTCTATCATAATTTTGTGAAGAAACGTTAAAACCAGTGTTTTAATTGATATGCAGTATCAATTTGCATTAAAACAGAAAATGAGTCATACAGTGGTAATTGAAAGTTGATAGAACGTTTATAAAGAAAAATTTTAACTTATCCATTGTTTAGTAATTTTTAATTTTTTTATTCCTTAAGTTGAATTTTTAGGATGACATACAGGTAGGATTAAAAAGTGCTTTAAATGAATAATTCTTCTAAATGTACTTTAGCCCTTTCTTTCCCTCCCTGGATTTGACCAAAATCATTCAAACAATGTGTAAAAGGATTTGCTGCTGACTCATTGGCTGCTTACATATTTTGTGATGTATTAAATTGCTAAAATATTCATTTAGATGTTGAAACTAACATCTTCCTATAGCTAGAACACGTTTATTTATAAAATAATGCCTATGGCTGTATCATAGGTTAAAAAACTTAGAAGGCGGGAAACACATATAAAACAATTTCACTTTCAATATGCAGTTTATGCATATGTGTATAACTATATATATAAAATAAAGCTATATGTGTGTATATATATGGATATACATATGTGCATATATATGCACCTATATGTTAGGCAATTTTTTTTTGTAATGTAGGTGAAACTATTTAGTGAAGTCATTCTTGGGAATGACTAACTAAAAGTAAGCAAAATCAGAATCTGGTTCATCTGAAAAAACCCAAGGCCTGGCTGTTTTTGCTTAGCTTAGATATTCAAACTGTAGAGATAAAGGAAAGAGTGGTATAAAAACCTACTGAATCTCAGTATGTGAACATTAGAGGCATTGGCACTGAATGTCTTTTTAACCTTCGCATCTGAGTGTACTGCACTTAGTATAGTATAGAATTCTCTGTGCTATATTCTGATTCTGCTGAGGTAAATAACAAAACTCTCATTGTATTGAGTGGTACAGGATTAGTCCCTCTATTTTTTTACTGGGGCAGAGGCTTTTTCCTTACTATTACTGTATCTTCATATAAATATAGCAGCATTATTGAAAGCCCGAAGCTTCATGCCATTGCTTTGCTCATCTTCTTAAATTCAGTACCACATGGCAGATTTCCTTGGAGCCTTATCTCTCAAGCCAAAAAGAAAAGCATGATCACAATAGTCAGCTTGGCTTTTCTTCTCATCTCTATATGCACTTCAGTGCAGGAGAAGTTCAGACACCACAGAGCTTCAAATGGTTTCTTTCAAAGGCATTAAGAAAAGAAAGGGAAACAAATATTGAGGTATTACAAAGAAGTTTTCAGCCAGTGCATGTTTATTAAGCTTACTTTATTCTATCCAGCATATTCAAAGACATCTGATTAAACTGTCCCAAATAGAAAGGACAAAGCTTTCTTCAATCTGTGCAGTACAGATAAATAATTTTTGTGGGAGATTTTTATCGTCTCTCAGGCTCTGTACTGGAGACTTGTTGAGGCATTTCAAACAGGCTATGCACATTGCCAAACACAGCCCTGTTCAGAATATGCTAAAATTTTGAATCTGGCTAATTGGAGATAGAAAAGATTGTTTCTAATCACTACATGACATACTTTGCAATTCTTATAGATACTCAGATGTATTTGTTGCTTCACATGTATTTCCAGTGAAATTACTGGAACAAGTCACAAGAATAAAGGTGGACCAATATAGCAGTGGAAATTATTGTATGGCACAGCACACAATGACCTTGTTGTGACTCTTGTTTGGTATCCTACTTTAATCTTCTAATGTTTCAGCTATGTGACACCTGATTTTTATTTACAGTTAGCTGTTATTTTTGGAATGAACTGTTCAAAGGCAAAAAGAAGTATTGAATAACATTGTATTCATTAAAATGGAGACAGAACAGGACTTTTTCAGTCAGATCCTGAGCTGTAAGTTCTCGTGAAGTCATCATCTAACACTATCTGAGGATCTGTTATTTTATCTTCACAATTTATTTCATTATTTCAATAAATAAATCTTTTCCATACAAGAAAAGTTGATTCTTTTTGAGTTAGGGAATTTAACTTCTCCTTTTTTCCACCATAGTTCAATACAAAAATCAATAGGCCCAATCGCTTTTTATTTCTTCATCTGCTTACGCTTTTAAACTGGTGATTAGTGAACAGTGTGACATTGAAACCATGTGACTAAACTAAACAGTACTGTTACTTCCAATCTCTATTTCTCCTTTTTCTCCTATTCATAAAGTTAATCTTTATTTGAGTTCATCTAAAAGATAGATCAGATAATAATTGAGCTTCAGTTTTATGCAAACCAATATTGCCACCGTAGTTGCACATCATGCTTTTCTGCTCGGAGATCAAGACTTAGAGGAAGTTGCAAGAGGAGACTGAAACATTAAATCTACAATAATAAAAGAAAACTTACTGTAATCTCCTTTGAAAAATGAAGTTAATAATTCTTTTGATAATATTTTTCTCATTTTGAAATAGCACATATGATGGAACCTCCGTCACTGAGTTTAGGAAACATTCACATACATTAACGAAGGGGCTACTTTGTGTATACATATGTATCAATCAGTAGCCACGTAAATCTGCAACTAAGAGTTTTGACCAGCAAAAAACCCTTACTAATAAGCATTTAAAAATTATCAATTATTTAATGTCTTTCCCTGAGTCCTCTTTTCTGTATTTTCTTGTTCTAGGCATTGTCCTTTCCTGCTGCTGCTTACATCAGTGATTACTGATAAAAGTAATGGCTGCTTACCTGCTTCATCCACTTTAATCACACTGATTGGCCGGCTTTCCTTTAAGTGTCTCTGCATGAGTATCAATAGCATCGTGCCCCTTGCAAGGAATTTGTGACCAGCGGCACAGCCTGTGGAAATTAGCTTTCTCATTTGTGATATTTCCTTTTCATTCTGTTTGTTAATAGACCAAACCAGTTCCTGAAAATGTAACCACCCACCGTGGTCTTCACTGGAGGGGAGGCAAAGCAAATCCCACTGAAGGGAAGATTATTTTGAAGATGATGTCTTCACTGAAGAGTAATTACTTTAAAATGTAGTAAGTGGTTCCCAAATCCACAGTCTACTTTTGCTCCTTCCTGTTCGGCACTACCTATGGCTGTCACTCTTCTCTACTGCCACTAGTTAATACTGCTTGCAGCAATATGAGTGAGCACAACACAGTTTATGGCTGATTCCAGGTCACTGAGGCAGCAGTTATCAGGTTGTGTTGCTCCCTGTATACATGCAAATGCCTCTTTAACTAGAGGTGCCCACATTTTTCTAACCCTTCCATCCTGTCTCTAGGAGACAGACGATAAAATTAATTAAAGTAGGTTTTATTGCACATTTGGGAAAGTGATGGGCCTTTGTAGCTCTGCATCAGCAGTCTCTGATTTCATATTTGCATGAGGCTAATAAAGAAAACAAGACAATTGATATAATACCCTCTGCAGACAACATTTCTGTAACTGATGGCATAACCTTCATGACCACAACGCTGCAATACATTAACTTACCACTGCAAGTAATACTTACCTCCTTTGTGATAGCTTTGGGAGACTTAATGTTAAACTGCTTTGTACACATCTATATAGTATGGTCAATAAAATAGGTGATGATTCCACTTGGAATTGTTTTTTAATCAGGATTCCTCTCTGGGCTCTTTTATTTTGTGAAAAGATGCAATAAGCTTCTCTTTGTCTTTTTGTATTCATTAAGAATTCATTTTTAATTTTTTTTCTTTTTTTCCAAAAGCAGAATTCCGGGCAGGTCCAGAGTGAAAACTGTGATTGGAATGTTCCCTGGGATGAAAAGAGGGTAATGTTCCACTGGTCTTTTCTTGCAGAAGCAATCTGGCTAGTTTTAAAGCTGTTTCAGAAATGTGCCTTACAGCACCCCAAACATCATTCATTTTGGAAGAATAGTACTTCACAAATACAATTATTAATTATCATGCTGAGTTAACGTAACATTTGTGCAGCATTTGGGGATCTTGACAACACTCAGTAAAGCTCTATCATTCGCAGTAACTGTATTGCTTTGCAAAGGTAATAAGGTATTTATGGGGGAAAGACTCTGAATGAATAGTTAAAACTGTCTGGAAAGGAATTGCATTATTTCAGTTTTCTTAGAGAAATTACAGTTGTTCCATTAACAAGAGTGAGAATCTGTGTAAGACTCTATCAGTACAGTTGTTTTTATTAAATTATGATCATATATGTGGCCTTATGGGAAGCAAGAATACAGTGACTTTGTCACAGCATTCTAGGTGTGAAATTCAAAGATGCTGAGTGCCATAAATAATTGAAATATTCTGTAAAAATTGTCTGTTCCTATGGGAATTCTTTTTCAATATTGTTGCTTATTTTCATGTGAAAAATTTAGCTGTCCATTACAAGAAGTCCAAAATTAAACTGATTTCCTTCTTCCTTGTACCCAACTGGCAATTGAAGACGGTTTGTTGAGTTTCTTTACACTGCAGCTCTGTCGCAGCAGGCTCTCGAGAATGAGGGTGCCTTCCCTCTGACTCCATCCTCTCCTCACTCACATCCGTTCCTGCAGATTCCTTACACTGAAGGTGCCAGGCTTGCGCATGTGGGGACAAAGGCTCCAACTCTAGGCACTCCTATCCATTTGCTTAGGGCTCAGGCTTTCTGCCTTCAGTAGCACTCACGTTCATGCAAATATAAGTGGATCTGTGCAAGAAGGGAACTGCTTTTATCTTGCAATGGGCCTATTTCCTGGTGGGATAAATAAGTTTCCAGGCAAGCTCTGTAAGTGTGAGAAATGTAACTTGTACCCTCCCTAGATGTGGTCCTTTCACTGCGCTATTCCTGTAGATAGGTAGTCACTTCATGAGGCAAAATATACATTGTATCATGAACAGCTTATAACTCTCCTCTGCCAAGTAAAGCTCCAGTTTATTCTATACACTTTGTAATTTGGGTTGTAAAAACTGCTGAGTTCTTTTCCCTTAATTTTCCAGCAGGAGATCGTGACAAGCTTTTACATGAGTGCCCAGATGAGAAATGCAAACCTTGTGTGTGGGATACTCATTTACTCTCACATTAGCATTGTTGTCTTTCTGGGATCCAAGAGCCTTTTCCTCGCTGTGGTCCGAAGCATTTGCAGTGCTGCAGACAGAGAAACGGAGTGTCAACTTCCTCCTGGATGCACTGGCCAGTGAGAATGGGCCAGCTGAACAGGAGACAAGCAGACCATCAGAGTGCATGGTTGTCCCAGTGCTGAGCTTGTACAAAGATGGATTGTACCGCATACTGCAAAATCCCCTTATTAAAGCAGTAGCCAAATCAGTTTGGCATTTGGGGTTCTTTTTTGCTCCCAGCAAAGTCAATTAGAGCTCTGCAGCAGACTTCAATGAGAAAAAGATAAGGCGTTAAATAACATGCTGCACAGCTTTTGTGTTACTTGAAAGAAATCCAGGCAGACCTTTGCCAGAGTGATGTGGTACTTTTCCAGAAGAGTTTGGAGAGCCTCAGGCTTGGCCAAAGGAGTACAAATCAGTTCAAACCTAAAATTGTGCGAAGTTTTCCAAAACGTAAATGACAGACAACAAAAAAGCACGAGAAACATGGAAGCTATAATTCAAGTTAACATCCGAGCAGAGTACAAAAGAGAGATGCAGCTGGTTAAATGAACTTTTTTTTCTAAAGAAACTTCAGTTGTAATTTTTTTCATATTGAATTTTAAAAATAGCCTCCACTTTACCCTTTAAGTGAACTGGAAAAGAACAAATGACAATAGCATAGTAATTTGGGGGCCAATTTTCCTTAAATACATGTTCTATTCGATATTGAACCCTTTTGATATTTGGAAGCTTCAGGACTCAGTTCTCTGAAAGAAGCTGCATAAATTGAGGAATTCTGACAATACCGTTTGGCCTAATAGCTACTTGATCGTGATTCCTTGGTGGATCCCACTGTTCCGGCTGATTGGAAGGCTCTCAGTTGCATACAATAATGCTGAAATGCCAGTCAAACTGCCATGGGTAGGGTTACGCATGCATTGTCGTTGTTAAGCCCTATTGTCCGGGTCTTTCTAATCTGGCTGTAAAATCATCCTTAACTGAGGGTACGTATACAAGCCTGTAAGCACATCCACTTGACTATTTTTGCGTATTTTTCAAATCGCTTATTCTCTTTTGCCACCTTTTCTTTTTTTTTTTTTTTTTTTTTTTTTTTTTTTNTTTTTTTTTTTTTTTTTAGTCTTTTTTCTTTTAACAAGAAGAAAAATGAAAAACTTTCACCACAAAATCTGATATTCAAAGTTGAGATAAGGTGGGTTTTTTTCAAGGAAGTTCATTTTTCTTCTGGTGCTGCTGCTAAACTAACCCTCACCAAAGGGTGCTTTTAGTCTTTCCTCCTAAAGAAATGTCTTGAGAACACTTAGGGGCTTCTGTCATGTTCGGGGCACACTCTGCCAGACCTTTCAAAATGAGTTTGCAGTTGATATGCCTGTGGCATTTCCTAGATGTTGGTTCCAAACTAGTTAGGACCCACTTGTTCTGCACTGACTCGCTCTGGATAGTGCTGTATTGCAACAGTCATTCCACTGAAATCATTTGGCATTGTTGGTATAGTAATACATGAGAAAGGGGACTGTAACAGATTCTTCTAGAAATAACTGAAATTTAGCAAAGAGAAATTTGTTATGCTGTAGTTTTTCTCACATATCTAAAGCTTTTTCTTTTCTTTTATAAGAACTGAGGATTCTATATACTGCTTGTCTGTCACATTATCTAATTGCATTTAATATTGGGCCTTTGCAGAGAGGAAGGAGAAGAGAGTTTCTTATAAAGTGTGTGCTGTATATGAGCGAAGATAGGCAGATCTCAAAAAAAAAGAAACCTCAAAAAAGCCCTCCACTTCTTATCCTTTCTCCCTTTATAGGTTTCATGATACTTTTGCTCTCTTCCGTTCTTTGTCTACCTGATCTGTCTTGGTACTTGTACTGTGCTCCACTATCTGATTTCGGAATATTATTCAAAAGCAGTATTACAGAACAATTTCTATCCTTTCACATTGATCTTGTGGTTGTATTATGTATTGAGGTTCCATTTAAAAACAATTTAAAGATGTTTTATTAAAAATATTATTGGACACCAACAAGTCAGCAGTTTGGTTAAAGCAATATTTGTGCTGATTCTGAAAATAGCCTTGTGGTTCTCGGTTACCTGCCATATGAAGATGAATCAGTTATTAATCCATTACCTTACAATGTATTGATCAAGTGGGGTTTTTTTAATTGTGGCAAAATTGTGCTAAAAAAATAATAATTCAAACC
The DNA here is from genome assembly GCA_003993805.1 of Himantopus leucocephalus. Lineage (NCBI taxonomy): Eukaryota > Metazoa > Chordata > Aves > Charadriiformes > Recurvirostridae > Himantopus > Himantopus leucocephalus. The sequence goes on from RSEF01000002.1 coordinate 13,423,965, forward strand.
TGTTTTGACAACATTCAACATTTTTCTCAACGCTGCCAACAGCAGAGTTACACAGACACAGGGTGAGAAAGCCCTTGCCCATTATATTCGAAGTCTATTTGTCGTCACAAATCCAGGGCAGGTCCTTGTCTCAAGAGACTGAGATACACCTCTGTCTTGGGTCAGGCACGTGAAAGGACTTAAATGTCTGGTAGGTTTGGATGCCAGGACCCACGACCCAAAGTGAGTGCTGAGGATGTGGGCTGCTGCTCCCCAACACAGCCTTTCCTCCCAGGAAGGTGGTGGGGTGCCTTGGCTCTGTTACAGTGTGCATGCAACGGTGTAGGAAAAGTGAATGTAGTACTCTTCAGTGTCAGCTTGCAGTCACTTCACTTTCACTTCTGTATTTCTTACCCACCACTCAGCTTTTCCTCCCCTCCTCTTTGTGCTTCTCTGCAGAGTAGCAGAAAACTGCTTCCGACTACCCGTGTTCTGAGTCGGCCTTTATAACCACGCTGGGTCGATGCGGTTTCTGTTAAGTCAAGTGAATGTGTCTTGCAGTCAGCCTGGGGATGTCTGTGTGCCCATGATACAACATGATTAGTAGCCTCCTGAGATCACCACCTGAAAACCAGGCGTGTTACAAGGCGCAGACCTTCCTGGGAGAAGTCAGAGAAATTTATGCAGTACCTGCTGGCAATGTGCCCGGCTTCAGCCAAAGATATTGATTGTTAGATGCATTAATTTTAGGAAGCAGACTTTCTCAATTTTTTTTCAAAGAGCCAATACACAGCTGCAAAATCATTTAGCTGATTTAACTAAGATTATTTGACAAGGAGAACAGTTATATTAATATAAACAAGCATGTCTTTGTTTAATTGCCTTCTTCTTTCAAACAACCCTGTTAGTTATAATCAAATGGAATGATCCTGAAACATTGTTATTGCTACCTTAGCACTCCCACAGAGGAAAGGTGTCAGGTAAAGTGGCAAAAATATCTAAAATTGGCTCAGTATTAGCAAGAAAGCCTCTTCTTCTCAGGCTGTCTCTATTTCTTAATGTTTGATTTTTTTTCCTTCTAAGTCCTCTCTACAGGCTTTTCTTGTTCATTTTTGTTTCTTAAAGTTGTCTGTCTCTCCTCCTTCCCACTTTTCTCAGTTAGACATTTGTCTTCTCAAACTATCACCTCCTTTCAATACTGACTTTGCAAGAAATTTGTATCTTCCAAGAGAGAGGAAATTCTTTTTAGTCATTTCTGCGGGTCCCTGAACAGTTCTGAGTGGTACAGCTTAAATGGTACCTCAAAAAGACAATGAAAATAAATAATAATAATAATAATAATGATGATGATGATGATGATGATAATAATAATAATAATAATGTTAGAACAAAGCAGATAGCAAAACAGAAGCTTGAGTTCAAATTCCCTTGAAGGCAGATTGAATTTAGATGGGTGCATATATGCATACTAAGGTGGCAGTAGTGCCTCTTAGAGCACTGTTCGCTGCAACTGATGCTCTCCAGGACAAATGACAACACAAAAGCTTCAGAGTGGGACAACACTACTTTTTCCTCCCAACATTATGGCTGCATCCAGCTTTTAATGCATGTGTCTGAAGCCACCTCTCATTCAGTATTTTCATTTAGCGTTTGGATCAAAATCTAGAAATATTTACAGTCTCTGACTGCTGTAGGAATCCCTGCACATTTGCACAATGTCAGCTGTATCAAACCTTCAACCAAAATGAGAGTCTTTATCACATTTCCCATCTTAAATCCAAAACTTCTTTGTTTACAAGTGTCCTGGATCTGAATATCTGCTTCTTCAACCTATTTCAGAATGTCGCAAAATGACCAGGATTATTTTTTGAAGGATTTCTGTTATGAATTTGTCTACAATTCATAGTATGCAAGTGCAAGGAATACACTTTGAATGTACAAGAAATATACTTCAGTGTGTTGTTCACACCTTTGGGGTTCCCACTATTTAAATTTGTCACTTTCTTATCCTTCCCCTTCTCCAATTGTATTCCAACCTGTTTAGCCTATTTTTGAAAACAAATAAATTAATAAAATAATCTACTGTCACAGAAATACCTAATAAAAGGGAGTCAAAGATATGGGTTATATTACCAGACTCGTAAAATGGCACTTGATAAAGTGTCATATAAAAGACTTACCAGAAAGTAAGGATTTATGAATTACATGGAAAAAGAAGTGATATAAAAATGCAGTAGAGAAGAGAGACTGGGGAGATATGATTTGTCATTGTGACTGACAGTCAAAAAATAGTATTCCTGATTCTTGTAGTGAGTAGTGACATCCTGTGAGACTCACTTTTAAGACTAGTTGTCTGCTATATTCAGTATACCTTATTGATGGAAATGTGAGGAGGAGCAGCCTTATAATAGACCTTGGGAATATTCCAAAGTAAGAGAGGAGTCTACAGAATGATAAAATCTTGTTCCATGTGACACTGTTCAAACAGCCAAGCCACCAGGTTGTTGACTTCAAGTTCATCTTCTGCAGTAGCTCATTCATGGGTTCTTACACAGCTACCTTGTGGCAGCAAAACGTAGAATTCAAGGAGTTCAAGGTAGTTAATTGCTATAGTGTAATGTAATTACTATAGTGTAGTGTTTCACCTCAAACCAGGACATTAGCTTATGAAGCACAGCGAAAAAATACCAAAGGGCCAGTTGCAAACCTAGGTAAAAACAATGACCAACAATGAGAGCCAAAAACCACCACAGATTAAAGAGAACTGGAGACATCCATAAAACATTTTGTGTTTGGAAAAAATCAACGGATTTGAATTTTTCCTAAAATATTTCTTACTTACATTCCTACAGTTTTATTTCTGCAAAATTAAATTATTTCATTGTCTTCTTCTTGGGAATAAAATAAAGAATGTTCTGCTTTTTGCTCTTCTTCAGGCTTCTATGGGTTTAGCATTGCAATATGTCCATGCTATATACTAATTAATTAATTAGGTTTGAACTGGAACCTTGTTTTCAATATTGCCACGTATTATGTTATTAAAATGTCCTAAATCGTGAATGCAAACATTTGAAGAAGTAATGGCATTAAATTAGGAATGGAAAGGTTGATTTAGCTAAGGTCAAGGAAGGTCTTCAGTCTATTCCAGACTAAAGTTCTAAAAACTTGGGATCAAGCAAGAGCAGAAATTGTGTTTTGCAGTGTGAAAGGAAGTGGTCTTGGATGCATATGTGCCACCGCCTGAACAGAGAATACACAGAAATTATGTTTTAATTTAAAAATCTGTGTGCTTTCCTGTAAAATTCCTGTAATATTTCATATAAACTCCCAAGGGAGCAAAAAAAAATACTTTTTGTAAACATGGACTGTGCATGTGTTAATTCACTGATCAATCTGACCAATTTGATTTCCGTGGCCTTGGATATTAATATGATTGGCAGACAAACTCTCTGCAATTTAGCTAGTGCCCCTTGACAAATGACTAGGTAGCTCAAGTTTCAGTCCACAGCCATTGGAGAATTAGACACCCATTCTTCTACAGAAGCCTACAAACTCTCAAGTACTCTATAATTATTTACAAATAATTCTTAATGAAAAATATATATTAATTAAAAAATTAATAATCTTGAAAAATGCAAAGAGGATATGTAGAAAATAGATAATAACACACTCCTTGTCCAGATAGTTTCACAAATGTCCATTTAATTATCTTCCCATTTTCTAGAAAGAATGTCCCATAATGTCCTTCTCTTTGAGGTAAAAGTAACAACAGTTTCATATGAATAGTGAGATTGTACAATTTGGATATCTGTCCTTGAAATATCTGTCATATTTTCCCAGGAGGACCAATGTTTTATGAAGCTTTGGGACTAAGGGGTTGCTAGAAAGGTCCACAAGTTTCCATTCAGCTCCATTCTTGTCCTTTACATCTATTTTCAGGAAAGAGTCCTTTACACCAATAGAAGGGGTTGTTGAATAACGGACATCTCTTAGAAAGTTTCCTTTTTTGCACATTATTGTTTCATCTCCTCATTAAGTTTCTCTGAGAAAACTTCTCGCATCCAGAAGTCCAACTTTATGTAGGCTTATAAGGATACCTTAAGAGTCACTAGATAAAATGTAGGTAGACTACAGTTGAATGAAAGGCAAAAGTACCCACTTTTTGTTTGTCATTTATAAAGGAAGGAGAGGGATTTTTTGTTTGTTTGCTTGCTTATTTTTCCAAGTGTAAATTTTCTGTGGCTATTACTAGCAGCCCAACATTAACCTTATTGAAATTTTTCCATTGGTTTTTCAAGGGTGTATGATTCTACTAGAAAGAAAGAGAAATTAAAAAAAGAAAAAGATAGCTTTTTGTTCTTTGCCCCTACGTACACATGCATTTGGTGACTGTTGCTTTTGTAGCAATACAAAAAATTTCAAACAAACAAAAAAATTCAACCCTCCATAAAACTCCCTGTACTATAAATATTTATGGTCAGAAAATCCAGGCTGGCCATTTTAAATATATGAGAAAATCTGGAAGTTCCCTAGTTCAGTAAGATCATTAGGCAGAAAAAAAGTCACAAGCAAAAAAGAGCAGTGATGTTGACAAAGAAATATTGTGAACATTTAATGGCAGTTCCAGTAGCTGCACAGTGTATTGTAGTTAAATAGTTTTGTCAGCTGCTTTTCTTGTAACCATTGGCCATGCCATCGTTCTGAATAAACCTTTGCAGGAGATAGAATCAGCTTTAATGAAATTTGAGTAGCTGACATATTAGGCAATGCATTATACTGGAAGAAATGCTCCTTGATATTTTTCCAAAGGACTGTCTCTCAACTGTAATCACTTTTTCCTTACATGCATGATGTCACCAAAGACTTTAAAGAAACTAATTATTTTGACATTGACTGAAAAGTAAATAGTTTAAAAGCATGTGAGTTTCTTTAGAAATTATTTCCTTTAGCCTGTATTGATAAACACTCTAAGCAACAGCACGTAGCAGAAGTTGATTTCAGCAGGCCTGCGAGCTGTTGGGCCGCTGAACCGGATCCCATGAGATAGGAAAAGCTTGCTCATTTTGCTGTTCTAACAACTTTGAACTTCATCATGGAAAAAGTATTTTAGAAGACAACAAGTTACAAAGCAAATTTATTCATAGATATTTTTAAAAATATATATTTTAAAACAGTGATTTTATTTAATGAATATTAGTTCCAATGGTTTAAATACCTAAATGCCAGATGCTGAAGTTATTTCAGCCTAAAGGAAAATAATCAAAATCTGTGCTTTAGTACCCTGAATTTAGGAATCTCTGCACCCAAAAATTCAGCCCTGGCAAGCTGACTCAGAACATCTCAGATACTTATGCATGCCTTCAGATTCAGTGGAAAAGAATAAGTGCAATCAAAACCAAGCTGGAAAGCCAAGATGGTGAGCAGAGGTTTCTTTAAGCTACCGATTGGAAATGCGTGGCACACCTAGTGTCAGCCTGTCTTTAAAGCAGAGGTACTTGATTCAAGACTTTTGGCACTTCTTCCTATTCCTAGTCCAAGTTAGTCAGCCCATGAAGTAGGGACTCATCCCATTCTTTAAAAAAAAAGTTTGCTGGAGAAGTTTTTGCTTCCTGTCTTTGGCTTAATAGATTTTGTACTTATTTTAGACCTCAGCTCAATTTCCTCTTCACTCTGAGGTGGATCAGACTTCTGTTTCCCACTTTATAATAAAATACCCTCACCACCAGGTTAGTTGCGGAGAACGAAGGAAGAGGAGCAAAGGCAGAAATACACTCAAACTCTCTTATTAAGATTGATCACCAAGGGTTGAAGGCAAACAAAAAAGCAAGAAGGACATGTCTCTTCAGTCCAGTGGTTACAGCACCCTGGTCATGCTGAGGAGCAGGAGCTCTCATTGAAACAAGAGAAAAGAGATCACAGCTTTAATTATTTGAAGAATTTGTTCCTTTATTTGTAATTTTTTTTTACACTCCTTTAATATGAATAAAAATTTTGGCTGGCGGCTATCTACGTCTCAATTCTTTAATTTTTAATCCTATTTTCCTTCCAAACTATTTCATAACTTTTCTACTTCATCTGAAACAAGAATTTCTCTTAATTCTTCTATATCCTTGACTAGAGAAAATGAGCACAATATTTTCTGTTCTGTATGTGGAAGGTTTCTGTTCTAACTCCCAACTTCATATTCTCAGATGTGATTATGACCATCGTAAAGTCTGTGTAACAACTGGAAGAAGTTCTGTATTGCCTTTGAGTTAGCACGTCTTCTATCCTATACTGGGTGGCTTCAGTGGAGTTGCACCAAATTTCAGCATCTGAAAATCCGGTTCAGCATGTCAGTTTGCAATTGGGAATGTGAAGTGACAGCAGTTTTACAGAGAGCTTGTCTAGGCTTGTCAGGCCTTGCATTGCAGATGCAAGTGTTTCAGATGCTTTGTTTACATTATAATGACTTTATTTTGGCTGTATTTATAGCTTATTTATTGTCAGTTTCCCACTTTACAGCGTATCTGTGCTGGTATGAGGAAAGTGAACTTCACAAGTTCATGTAGGATCATGAAAAAACGCAGATTTTTACATTTGCAAATAGAGATATTGATAGTGCTTATATATGTCAGGAGGGGAATACCAACACCGCCAGGCGATGAGATCTCTCATCATCAACCAGCAACCTTGAACAGAGAATTTTCTAATAGCTCTTTGCAGTCATCATTGCAGTACTTCAGTGCAATCAGTGCCAATCAACATATATCTATAGAAAGCAGATCTTACCGAATGGACTTCAAATAATTTATTGGAAAGATTGGTGTTTGGTTGATAGGACATTGTCAGGCTTCTGCAAGGCTTTGGATATTGTGCTGCATAAAGAAACCAGCATAGGTTATTTGTAAACCATATGGATTAATTGCTAACCAGCCACACAATAGGGAATTATCACACTAGGGTGTTTTTGCAATTTGCAGAGTAATAGGTTTTTGAGCCAACTTCTTTTTTGTTCTTAAGCTTTTTTTTTAACCTGTGACATGTAAAAAAAACAGAAAGTCCTCATCAGCAGCAACTGTAGCTGACACAAAAATAAGTTAAGTGGCAAATAACAGAGAAGATGTCATCAATACTTGCTTGTTAGACAGCATAAACAAATTATACACATTTCAGTATATGCAAACATAATGTTCTATTAAAACAGTAAATGGACTTCATATCCCCTGAAGGTAGGACTCCTTTCTGGAAAGCTGTTACACTAAAAAAGGACTTAGCCAGTTTAACAGAAGGCCCTAAGTTTGAAACAGTGGTAGAGAGATGTATGTGGTCCTTAGAAGAGGAACCCAGAGAAGGAATAGAAAACTGTCTTCGTTTTCTTCTCATGTGAATAGTGCTGAACAGAAGAGCCTTGAGAATGGTCAGAGGAACAGAAAACATACCTTATAGTAAAGTCCTGAAGCAGTCCACTTTGTTCAGTAAATGATAGAGAATTTCAAGGGTAACAAAAGCACAATTTGTAATTACTTTGAACTGGAGCAAGAAATAAACTGCAAACTTCTGCCAAAAGGTTAATTAGCTATTGGTGGCAGCGACTCGTTGTGGATGGTGGGAGAGCCTCACTCAGGACTTTAAAATCAAATCTGAACATTTTTTTAAAGTGTTTACTCTGATTCAAACAGAATTACTGAGCTGAAAGGAGAAATTAAATCATAAAAGTCCAATGACCTGTGTCATGCATTTCTGTGATGCCCGCTTGCATATTAATGTCACAACCAATATTCATTTATTAACATAATGTGCTTGCCAAGTATATCTTTTATTTTATCTCTCTTGAGATGAGACAAATATATTTTTCAGGGACATACAATCCAGTTTAGACCTGCCTAATGCCATAGATATTGCAGTGTCTTCAGCACCGTAAGTTTTTGCCTAAAGGAATGACTCCTGTAAAAGCGCATCCCCTCCCTCTGCCAATGCAAAACAGAAGAGCTGTCTGTAGCTGTGAGAGTCTATTATGTTGCATGGCTATCTACTTCCTACATGAACACCAAGATTTCTAAATAATTTTCAGATAAATGGTGGACCGAGAATAAAAGGCGACAGAGTTAGCAGCAAATGTCTAGATCCTCTTTGCAAACATGAGTGTGGAGATGAGTTTTCACTGTGTTTGTCATTTTCAGAGAAACAAGTATGCATCAAAAATCCAAAAGCACTTAATTTTCAGAGCCAAAAATGCACAATTTCAGCCTAAATGAGCCAATGTAAAAAGTAAGTCTGAATTTATTCATTTTTTCAGTATATCACTTTACTCCTGTCACTCACTCCCCTCTACTTATCTAAAAGTTTTCCTGATCTTAGAAATCGCCAGTGCTTGTAATTTGCCACAGTACCTGCTACAAAAAAAGGCAAGATGGAAAATTCATGAGTTGCCTTAAGCTGACTTCTTCTAAATTCATTTTTTGCAGTACCCTGTGCCAATGTGTATGGTGCGAAATGACTCATGTTTCATTTCCTTCCACAAGGATACTGCCCTTCTAGTCTGATGCAAGCCAAGACAGGGATAGGATACCAGTGTAAAATTTCATGACCACCACCAAGATTGAGTTCTCCAGAGTGCAACAACCAAAATTATATTTTTGTGATAGGGTTTCCTTTTGATTACACAATCACGGTATCTGTCACTGTTAGTGCATTTTTATTAAAGCTAATTTTAGAGTAAAATGATATATATATATATGGATGCATAGATGCATATATTTGTGTGTATGTATTACGTGATATCATATCAAATGGTGTGCACCTTCGCTTCTTGCATGTCTCTGAATTTTGATGACACAGGTCAGTTTGGTGTAATATAATTTCAATAGTAATGAACAGAAATAAAAATAAGCAGCTTACTTTTAAAATATTTTCATTGTAGTTAAGACTCTTGGAAATGCATCTGCTTTCAGCAAAGTACAAACAGTCATACCTTCTTTCTTTTAGATTTTCATCTAAAATTTCTTTAGTCTTTGCATTGTCTACAATGTACCTCATATCCTCTGAATTCTCTCAGTTTGGAATGAAAACCGCCACACGCTTTGTCCACATTATGTTTGCCTTAACAATAAGCAAAGTCTGCTCTTTAGTTTCTTAGGCTGCTAACACTGGTTCTCCTTACCTTTTTGAGTCACACCAAAAAATCTTGCTTATACCTACATTTTTCCTCTTGGTTTTTTTTTTTTTT
>RSEF01000002.1:13433157-13444362 GCA_003993805.1 Himantopus leucocephalus
TGGGGGGGGGGGGGGGGGGGGGGTGGGGTGGATTTTGAGCTTCTACAGACATTCACTACTTTTTCTGATAAGGCCACTTATAGGAAATGTATCAGTTTACTGATACTCATCTGGATGACCATTTTCTATCTTTTGTTTCCTAAACTAAGAAAGAATCATTTAAAGCAGTTAGCTCATGGCAATACATATTTTTTCATAGGTTTTTCTCTGACTGGGATAGAATAAGCTTTCCTTCTAGCATTGCCTCTAGGTTCATAAGATACATCAAAAAGGACCATGCATTAGGATAGATTCTTTCTGTGTTTAAACATTTCTTTCTTCAGGGCGTGAGTCAAGGAGGGCAAAACGTGATGATACGACAGCTTTTTATACGCACGTTCCAGTTTTGGGACAGCCTGAGGCTGTTTCAGCTCCTTTCACAACTAAGAGCCGCCTTATATCTGACAGGAGGTCCTTCAGACTGCAGTCAGATGCACTCAGAGATCTTAAAAGGGTTTCACTCACTTGACTAGACTATTTAAATCTAGGACTGGATCAAAGAACATGGAGTTTGCAAAAAGGCAGAAAATTCTGCCCCGGGAACAATGATATTATGGAACAGAGCTTATGCAAGTACTTTACATTTCTTAACAAAGATGCAGCACTTTAGACTGCTGTGATCAGTAACCCGTTGCTTTAGGTTGCAAGTCATCTCGTCTTACATCAGCATTTTTTCTCTCTCTTTGGAGTCTAGTTATTCCTCGACTGCTGCATTTGGGTACTTGAACCAAAGGATACTTCCACAATTTTAGTTCCACAACCTTAGTAACTTGCAGTCATGATTTCACTGCCTACTGCCCATTTCAGGCTCATAGCCATCGGAGGGCAGACCATAACAAATTATTGCTGAATAGTCATGTATTTAGTCTCACCAGTGTTATTTTTGCCAACTGGAAATCTTGAGAGACTCATTTTCAGCGTTACTTTGAAGTGAGTAAGTCACAGCAGCAATGCAAAGACTGGCAAGGCATTTTTTTTAGCGTTATTTTGCTACTTTCATCTAATTCTGATGGTAGAGATTACATCTCCAGGATTTGCTTTTGCAACTCTTCTGTGAGCCCTCCTGGAGCCTCATTTGTTAAAAAGTATAAAATTTTCACTTTCATTGTGCTACTGTTATAACAACTGAACTCTGTTGAAACAGGGATATCTTCGGAAGGGTGTACTGGTTTTGGCTGGGATAGAGTCAAAATTCTTCACAGCAGCTTGTACCATGCTCTATTTTAGATTTGTGCTGAATACAGTGTTGATAACACAGGGGTGCTTTAGCTACTGCTGAGCCGTGCACCCCCACCAGCGAGGAGGCTGGGGGCACACAAGGAGTTGGAAGGGGACACAGCCGGGACAGCTGGCCCCAACTCACCAAAGGGATATCCCATACCGTATGACACAGTGCTCAGCAATAAAAGCTGAGGGAAGAAGAAGGAAGGGGGGACATTTGGAGTGATGACTTTTGTCTTCCCAAGTAATCATTAAGTGTGATGGAGCCCTGCTTTCCTGGAGATGGCTGAACACCTGCCTGACCATGGAAGCAGTGAATGAATTCCTTATTTTGCTTTGCTAGCGTGCACAGCTTTTGCCTTACCTATTAAACTGTCTTTATCTCAATGCACGAGTTTTCTCACTTTTACCCTTCCAATTCTCTTCCCCATCCTGCTGTGGGAGGACTGAGTGAGCAGCTGGGTGTTGCTGACCGGGATTAAACCAGGACAATGCGTTAATGTGCCTTCAGATCATCTGTCATTTATCTCACTTTTTGCTTAGGGAAAATGGCTGGGTGAGACACTGAAGGAATTATGAACATAATTCATTGGTGAGTGTAAGGAACAGAAATTAAAGAGGCAGGAGAAGCATGGATAATAATGACTTACAAGTAAACAACAGCACAATTCTGTTACCTACATGCGTAGATAACACACAATACAGATGTGCACACTCAGCCCGTTATATATGAAAAACTGCCAAATCCAACAGCCCTCCCTCCCAACCCCAAATTCCTTGGTTTAAAAGGCTTGGAATTCTAGAACATTTTTAAGAGTAACATGAAACTCCATAATAGATACAGATGTGGTTTATGACTACATATTCCCAGCAACTGAATGATTCTAAATCTTAAATTTTACCTGGATGAACAGAAAAGAAAATTAGTGGTATTATTCTTATTTGTATATGATGACCATCTAAGGAGAGTTAAAACCAGGAAAATTTGATTTTCTAAAATGTATTAATCTCTTGGAACTGTAGACTCCAGAGTTAAGGCTCACAGAGGAGTAGTTTAAATTCTGTCAACTGACATAGTCCTGCAATAATTGTCCGTAAGATTGGCCTGAAGGTTGATGTGAATAAAATTTTGAAAAAGCTAGATAGTAGGAAATGAATACATAATAGAAATTACAGCACACAGACCTATCCAGAACCTCAAGTAAACTATCCAAACTAAAACTATTTCTGAATTATTTTTATATTTGGTCTGTCAACAGCCAGTAGAATTATAAGGGCGGAGGAAAGGATTTCAATAGGTTAACCTGTCACCCTTTTGCTGTCCATTGGAAACAGTAGCTGCAGACATTAGAAAGAGGAGTAAATCATCTTTTACTGGGCTTCTGAGAGTCACTATGGTGACAACTATGTCTTCACAACTGCAGAAAGCCAATTCTGTCTCTATAAGGTTCCCTCACTGCAGTTTTTTTAGAACAAGTGGGGTTAAAGTAATGGGGGACAGTTGAGACAGCGGGTCTTCTTGACTTGCTAAATAAACATCTGGGTATCACCAACACCCCCAGCATCTTCTAGTTATCCCTGAATCATGTTAGCTGGACTGAAATGACCTAGAGGAAGCCTGTACCACAATCAAAGATCTAAATCAACTTTTACTCTTTCAATTACGCAGTGAGCCAAATTTGAAAATTCTCTTCCCCCTGAATCTCCTGGCCCTCTAAAGGATGCTTGATGCCAAAATTATTTATATTTATTTTCACATTATAGAAACAGGCTTTCTACTGCCTACCATTCTTTTCATTGTTGTTTTGGTATTTTCTTAAAAAATTCTTTGGTGACAAGAAATCTTGCAATATTTAGCCGCATAATATTTCCACAAAACTTTCCTTCCCCTCATCTACAAACTTAAATCACCTTCCTGAAAAGCACACAAAAATCAATCGAGTGATAATAAACTCCTGGAGCTAAATTTCTCCCAGAGCCTGGGGATAATTTCTGCCCCTCTTTGCTCTGTAGCTCCTGATTCTGTTGGCCAGATTAAATACAAAGCCCAAAGTCCTATTCTTACACAGAAGTTTGCAAACTGTGTGGCTCTGCTCAGTTCCTGTCTGGAGAGCCTAAAATATGCACCATTTCAGAAGTATCTTGATTCCAAATTTCCTGAAGGATTGTGATTCACGTTCTTGTCATTCTTTCATTCTTTCATTCTTCCTTTCGTTCTCTTTTATCCTGTAGTTCAATTAGGGGGTTATCCTACTTTCGTTTTACCCTTCAGCATCTTTAGAAACTTCCCTTCTTGTTAGTAAGCAAAGTGCTAAGAGATCACAGAGGGCTCCCTCTCTCATACTGAATCTTATTTATTCCCTTTGAAATCCATTTCTTAATTCTTTTCTGCTGTAGGCGAGTCCTTTATTTCCACCATAATTCTTTGCATGAGAACAGATCAGCAGTTTCCTCTAAAGTGAAAAACTTTGTACAGGGATGGGTGAAAGATGTGTGCTCTCCTTTCCCAAGCACAAGTTCTGTTGCTGCCACAACTTGTTTTGTTTCCAGGTAACCCCACAGAGGCAGACAGACCGACATGGTTTTGCTGGGAATGGAGAAATAGCTGCTTGCTTTTAAAAGCTGTTAATGCTTAACTTTAAAACATGCACATTTATCATGTAGTATTTAGCCTTCTGGCAAGACACTGTTTTTTTCTGGATATATTGGCCTTGTTTTTCAGTAACTCAAAGACTTTTTATTCCATTCTGAAATCTAAGAACAGGCTTAATTGGCCCTCGGAGAATATCCCATGTGTAACTTAAAGCCAGCCTAAGGGTTACAATACTTTTGCTCCCTACCAGGGAGTCCAGGGCTATCACCGAAGAGCACTGCACAGTAGCGTTCTCTTTACAGAAGCTTGCAGGCCATTAGGGGAAGCATAAGATAAAACTTGAAATAAATCAAGGGCTGACCTGCATGGCGAGGGTGACCATAAGTTATCACCGTGTTTGCCTCTGTCGTCTTTATCCAGGGAACAATGCTGGTGAAAACCTAACCTAAATCTCTAAGATAATGTGCCAAACTAGGCAGTTAGTCAAGTCTCGTCTAGAACTTGCACTTGGTGTTTGTGTGATATGTACACCACAGCAGGTTTTCTTTAGAACAACCAGTTTTTGTTGGATGGCTGCTGCAATACCTCTGACAGGGAAACCTTTCTTTCTGAATGAGCTAACAGGCTTTATGCAGCCAAAAATCATTCTCACATGTACTTTTTCACTTTCTGAGCTTGCCTTCAAGAGCCAACACTGCCCTTCTCTCCAGTTATTGTGTTTGCCAGCTTATATTGCAGCCAGTCAATGGGAGTCTCCTATCTCACTTTTCAAGGAATTCTTTGTTGAACACATTTGCGTACAACATTAAATTTTTCATCTCTGCAACCATCTTTTCTACATCCTTTAGTTCTTGTTATTGCTGTTTATGTAGGAAAATCAAGTTCTTAGCTTTTATTCTTCACCTTGCAGGAATAAAAGTAAGTGGCAAGGGGTGTATCCTATTTCCTATTTCAATTTCCATTTTTATCTAGATTTCCTTTGACTAGAAGTTATATTTGTAGCATTTTCTGACTTGCTTTTTAATTTTTTTTTATATGGGAATGTATTAAACTTTCCTTTAGTTTCACTTTGGCTCAAGATCAATATTTCAACTACATTCATATCTTTGATATATAGCATTTGGCTGGCAGAGAGTATAAGAAGCAATATATTATTTTCCTCTAAAGAAGAATGGGAATCTGATCTGGAGATTACCCACTAAGCGGTTGTGAGGATTTATTTCAATTCCCCTAAGAACCTGTTAGTATATAATTTGTTGTGTAGGATTTATTACCCTCCCAAGAGATTTCATTCAATATGTACGAACACTTCCCTGATCCACCCCAGATGTGTGATTGTGGATGGGTTTTCCTTTTAATATGATACAGAGTTGCCCCACTTCTTGGGACATTTTCAGTCTTGGCATTACTTGTCTCCATTAGCTCTTCCAAAGTAAGATCAATACGCTGTATCTCTTTGCTTTGATTACACTGCCATATACAGATTTATCTTTATTAAAAATGCAGCCAAAGTCATCAGTAGTACCACTTGTGGTCACAAATCCTTAAACTTGTCTTCTTTAAAGGATAAAGTCCCAATATCATATTCTTAGGTCACATTGTATTTTCAAAAACCTTCTTATTCCCGTATTCCTAGCCACCATATAGTACACTGTTAGCATTTCGTGTGGAAATTAAAATCTTCCTATCTGTGTGGTGTAATACTTACTGTAGATTTATAGAGTAATTATTTAAAAAGCACTTTGAATTTCTAAACCAACATATATCTGATACCAAACTTTAGCATAACTGGAGCTGTGCATATGTTCAAGGCATTCATAACCACATCCATTATCTATTGAAATCAACATGAAAAAATCCTTATGAATTCAGTGAATATCAGATCAAAGAGATATTTTTTATATGATGCTGAAGGAGTTTATTCTACCTGGCACTATGTCATTGGACCTAAAGCCCTCATTAAGCAGCTTATTCCCTCTTCTGCATAAAACACCAAGCTGTTTTCCATTTGAAGAAGAACTTGAAATTAAAGGAGATGTAAAGGAGATAATGTTACCAAAAAAAAAAAAAAAAGTCATGAGTGTTACAGGTATATAGCATCCTTAGTGGATGGGCAATTGATAGTTGGATGGTCGCACAAGGTTTTTTCCGACTCTACTTTTTAATAACTGTGATTATTATTGAAATTATTTAAAACCCTATACTTTGTTATCAAATTCAGTGCCACAGTTCTCTTAAAACAGAAAAACTACATCAGATGCTATGTGATGTTTTTGAACAAGACTTTAATTTGTCCTACTAAAGAAAGGACTTCAGGCATGGAATGATAGAAATGTAGGTTCCAAGGATCTTCCAGATATCATCTAACGCAGCCTGCTATTTGAAGTAGGACTATTGCCAACACTAGATTGGTCAATCATAGGTTTAGCTTGGCAAGTTGTGAGAACTTCCAAGGACAGAAATTTCACACCTCTCTAGAAAACCAGTTCCAGTGTTGTCATTCCAGACAATGATTCCTTTCTTCTAATTTTCAAACTAAACCTCTGAAAACATATTCAGGGGCCATTTTTGGAATTGTTATAGGATTGAAATTCAAATCTAAATATATCATTCTTTGGAAACAATAAAAAACTCTTTAAAAACCAAAGTCATGACCATGTGTGCAGAAAGCATGACCAAATATGTCCAAGGATGCTGTACCACATTTGGCAATGCACTCTCCTCCACTCATCTTTCTGTTGTTCATATGCATGTTCTAATCTGTGGAGGATGTTTTGCCTTGAAGTTATTCCTAGTCGGATTTTTTTTTCCTTTTTTCTTCTTCAAAAGCAAAATTTTATTTTTCCTGCTTCAGTGTGTTTCCCAGAAGTATTTTTATGATAAGCAATGCTTTTATATGAGTGACAGAGTTGATCAAAATGGCAACATTTCTAAGGGATATAAGAAATCTCAGGTGTCAAAATAATTAACCTACCTGTAGCCTCAATTTGTCCATTCTTCAGAGATGATTAAGAACTAGCCAAGTTTGGTTTTGGCTAGTAATGCCAGAATGAACTAATCCCATGACAGAGAATGGTCTTGGGAAGGGACACAAAAAAGGCAAGCAGAGGTGCAAACAAGAGGTGCAAAATAGCATGACGAGGTTGGAGCTGATCTTGTTTTCTTGAGGAGATTAGAACGCTGATATAGAAAGCTCTCTGAAGGAAAACACTCCTATGGCAGTTGCAAGGACTCTTTATAGAAGGATACTTATATTGCTCAAATGCATCAGGGCAAAAGGAAAGGCTGCTTAATTTTTCCACAAAAATATTTTTCTCAGTGTAATTGCAATGGCAACTGTTAATAAAATAAAGCTATTCATCCCTGTCATCATAGCCCAGATTAAATGGCCCTAAAATCACTGAAACAGCATTTCTGTGATTAGGTTGATGGGTATTTACAGTCCTTAATGAAACATTATATAGTCATTTGTGCAAAGCATGAGCATATTGTGTACTGAAATTGTCACATAGCCAAGTTAAAATTATCCTCAATACAGATAGCATCTCAGCAGCATGCCATGCTTTGCAAAAACAAACCCCACCAAAACAACCAGAAAACAAAACCCCGCAAAAAAGTCGAAATTTGTAATTTTGGTCATTATCTTTTTTCATCTATAAATTTGTATAAAATATTTTTAAACCATATTTAATAGCAACCTCACAGATTTTGGTTGTTGTTATGTTACCTTTTATGTAAAATATTTCACTGACAAAAAAAATTCTACATCTGTTTTAAATGAACACAGCACTTTTTACTTCAGTCCCTCTTTATGCCAGGTGAGGATCAGACCACTGGAACTAGTCGCTGTTGAATGCGAAGCCTTGAACCACAGCTCTGCTGCGGGACACTCTTGGTCAGTCTTAAATAAGACTCTGATGGCTGCACTTACAGAGTTCTCAGCACATGGTCAGAACCAATGTCTTCATGCCAAATTTAATACAGGTTGAGGTCAGTTGCCTTTTAAACAGTGTTCATGTGTAACCTCCGTGCCTTCTGTTGCAAAAGCTCCAGACTCCTGTAAGGAAATGGTGTAGGTCACTAGACTGTGCATGTGTATAGCTACATAGTAAGTAGGGGTTATGTGATTCATGTGATCTTCCTCAACACAGAGAACAAAAGCAGTGTTGGAAATCTAAAATAATTATAAGAATTCTGTAACTGCTCATGTTCACTGTGGTAAACTATTGTAACACCCGATTTTCTGTATTCAGAGGCAGCAGCACTGACGAATCATGTGAGTTGATCACTGGGACCCTCAGGTTTTTGGTTTCCCCGATAGTGCATTTTTCATTTTCTAGTTGCTGTATGGTTATTACAAGCTTTATAATTTCTTTGGGGCATGACTAAGACCACTTTTTCTCTACCATCTGGAATGTTCCTACTATTTTTTACTGAATGCATAATTACAATTTTTTCTACACAGTGACTGAACTGTGGTCTGTGGATACCAAAACACTCAGCTTTGGGGAGGATGGAAAGTTGGCTGTTGCAATTTTCATTTTATTTTTATTAAACAGCAGAATGTTGGGATTGTTCATTTTCTCTCCCTGTAGCCTTGGTTTTCTGGTTTCTCTTCAGCTGCAGTGCAGTAACTAATTTCTTTATTTTTGTCCTGATCCCGCCATTGGCTGGTTGAGTTCAAAATTAGGATTCGATTCAGGTAAAGATACCCAAATATAAGTGTAAAACTTTGAACTGGATGTCTAAGCTACTATAGTTAAAGGAATCACTGCTGTCAATGAAGCACAGGTAATGTGCCAGCTCACCCTACAGCAAATACCTATGTTTGATTTATTGAGGTGAATCCATCCCCAGCTGTCTGCATTACACACTGGCCAAAGCATGGTATACGTTTCATGTGTCCAAACTAAGGAACTTGGACATTGCCACTTGACTCTTGACTGTAACTCTTGAGCTCGAGCTATGGGGACTTACATATTCAGTGCAAGAAAGTCCTAATTCTGTGTTTGATAATAGCAAAGATGTAATCTTTCTACCTACAATTGCACAGAAGATGGCCAACTCACAGCAGATTTCTCTCCTTCTGATTTCTGTGCAAATTGCCCAGCATAGTGAGGCCATTACTATTTCAGCTTTCAAATCCTAACTCACTTTGAGGTTCTTTATATGTATGAATGCTGGCTGTAAAACTAATATATAAAAAGTGTATAATTTTTTTTCTGGCTGTTTCGTCACTTCTTTACCTCCCTGGAATAAAATGGTTTTCTTGAAAGCTTTTGTTATGTTACAGCTGATAAACATTTGTCTAAAAAGATTCTGGTCATGTCTCCAGTGGGTTAGTCTTCCCAGGTATTCTAAGAATTGAAGCCATTATAGTGTGTTAACTGAGAATAGAAATGCCTGGGAAAAACCTCTTGAAATCTTTTGGACAGTTCTAACCACAACCAGCATGTATGTAGCTATATAAATGAAATGCCATAATTTGTTTATTCAGAGAAGACTATCAGCAAATTTTTAAATCCATATGAACTAATTGAAAATATATAATTGTAAAATCCTGAAATAAGTCCTTAGCTTCTGTAAATCAATTTTGTTATATTGAATTCAGTGGTCCACTCTATACAGCTGCTGAGATCTAGCCAGGAGGTAAGACCAAAGCAGTGATCTGAGGTTATATCTTGTTTACAGTCAGAGCAGTTTGCAGCTCAAACAGCTTGCATATGAGTTGCGGAGTTTGCAATAAGCAAATTCCCAGATTGACTACAGGTTAACAAAGCCAACATTGTTTCAAGAAAAGCACAATAGTCAGCACTGTGCTCCCTGAAGTTATTTTACAAATATCTAAAAAACCCCTCACAACAACAATCCATGTGTGGTGAGCTGCCTACCTAGGATTTCATAAAGAATCCTAAATAAAAGCTCTGCCAGACCTTTAGTTTTGTTAGCATATCAGTGCAAATTAAACCCGCTGCTCCTCTAGACTGAGTGCTTCAGTGCAGCACTTTAAGACTTGAACTGCTTGTTTAATGGGCTGTGAGATCTTTCCCATTTTCTCTTCCCAGAAAAAAAAAAAAGTCTTTGTGTTAAAATAAATTAAAAAAAAAAAAAGCTTATTCTAGTTGTGTTTATGGCTACATTGAAAATTAGGAAATTGTCAGTACACTAATCTATCCTTAGGAATATGCAAAGGTGAAGCACCCCGATATTTCAATAGAAGTTGTGCCACAGGAATAAAGTGGCTTCTTCTCATTAAGAAATAAAAGCTCAGCATCATTGCATGTCTTGTGGGTTTAATAGAAGGCAAAGAGAATTTCTGGGAACCGAAGTGTAACTTCCATGCAAGCCAGGACAACATACCTCCTGCTGATTTTGAAGAAATGCTGCGGGAGAGAGAAAAGTGAAAATCAAGGGGAAGGTTCACAAGGAGCCATCATGACACAAAACCACAGTGGGGTTTTTAAACCCAGTGCTGTAGGATGTACACAATAAAGTGAGATAACTGAAAGAAATACATGACTAGTGTGGTCCAAGCAGTTCTTTTACCACTGGCCAATGTGCCAGTGAAGATTCAGAAGGTGGCTTAGTTAGTAGCCTTTAACATTTGCCCTGCCCATGGATAAATTTCTGTACAAGTATAAGGCAATATGGAACATATGGCCAGATTCAGTTGAGTGATTTATTATAGTTTTCAGTTTTATACTCTCTCAATATATTTCTTCATTGCTGAAGTTTTTTTTATCTTCTCATCTGAAATAGCCTCAGCTTCTTTTATGAACTCAGCCTGGTCTCACAATACGTATATGCGTCTCTTCACCCCTCCTCACTTTTGTCAGCATGTCTTTTATACAGCTTGATTGACACCATGGCTATATTTCCATGCTCCTAATCTGCCTTTTCCTGGCATGCTGTTTCAACTTTGGGCATTTTTGCTGGGTTGTAGCTATTGGCTTGCTCACAGACACTCACAGATTGGTTGCTTGGTCCGCACATACAGAATCATAGAATTATGTAAGTTGGAAAAGACCTTTAAGATCAAGTCCAACCATTAACCTAGCACTCCCAAGTCCACCACTAAATCATGTCCCTAAGTGCCACATCTACACGTCTTTTAGGTACCTCCAGGGATGGCAGCTTTTCCCTGGGCAGCCTGTCCCAATGTTTGATAACCCTTTTGGTGAAGAAATTTAATCTAATACCCATCCTAAACCTATCTTGGCACAACTTGAGGCTGTTTCATCTTATCTTATCACTTGTGACTACCGAGAAGAGACTGATCCCCACCTCTCTACAACCTCCTTCCAGCTACCTGTAGAGAGTGATAAGGTCTCCCCTCAGCCTCCTCTTCTCCA
>RSEF01000002.1:13444462-13488581 GCA_003993805.1 Himantopus leucocephalus
TCACTGACCAAAATTGGTCCTATTTTACCTCAAACCAGGACAGCACTGCACATATCATTTGCATTTTGTTCTCTGTGTAAATCTTTGTCAACCTCTATTCTCTTGTGCCCATTTCTTTGAAAAGGACTAAGAAAACAGTTCTTTAAAACTTAATATTCACATCTTTTTGACATAAAAATACGTCCTTTCTATTATTAAGTAAGGCCTGAAGTTGTTCCACTATTTTCTGGATCCTAGAGGATATACAGAAAAATAGAGATGCTACAGTAGAAGCTGAGTTGTTGATTCTGATCAGGTAGCGAGAATATACTGGGTGTTTTTTTCAATAGCTCTTATTAAAACTTTTTTTGGGGGTGGATATTACCATGAAGGAGATGAGAATTCCAGTTAGGCCTGAACCTCTGTCACACTGGGTATCAAATTCCAAGTGTGGTGCACTGATACTGAAGATCTTCACTTTTACTGGGGACCTCAAGGGTTTGGTGGGCTAGAGGGTTTCTTTCCAAGACCAGGGTCCCACACAGCTTGCAGAATGTTCTACAATACTGTGGATTCATCGGCTCCCGCTGTCAAGCTGCATTGAAGGCGTTCGTTACATGATAATGGATGATTGGGTGTCTGCAGGGCCTGGCTTGGTGACAGCATGTGGAAGAGCAATGATTCACTCTGCTGAAAGTCACCATGGGGATATTGTAATAGGGCTATGGTTGCAATTAAAATATGAGCTCATTTAAAAACCTATGTTTCGAGACATCCATATTCACATTTACCATTACGATATCTATCCCAGAGCTTCACAGAAATGTCTTTTACCATCTTGCCTGGTAACCTTTTGCAGTTCAGTGCAGAAGTGACATACCCGTGACATACCCTGCACTCTAGTTTCAGGCAGGGATCTCTTCTGGCTGGTGGTAAGGTCACAGCAGGGACAGCAATCAGCATGCGTGTCTTTCTGCAGACACTGAGAGAAGCTGGAGAGGGTTAGCATCAATACACAGCAGTGGGAGCAATTCTTCTGGAAAGATATTTCAGACCAAATAAAACCTTTATTGTGACACTTATGGAGCTTTCTGAGACATAAAAGATTTGGAGAAAGTAAACGCACTTTAAATAAAAATTTACCCTAGTGTGTGATACTTATATTTCTCAAATGAGCCAAATCCTCTATAAATCTTCTATAAATCTAGCATATTTGCATATTGTATATAAATAGACTTTGAACCAGCAGTGGGATGGACAGAATAGATTAACAAGCTTTCCATTTTAAAACTTTAGATCATGACCATGTGTGAACCTGATAAGTTCAGAAATGTGAAACAGTGACAAATATCCCATGTTATTTAGAACTTATTTATTGGGTAAGTGTTGGATGCTCTCTCTCTTTTTTATCTTGTCATTCAGTAAAATATCAAGTTTTGAAGCAGATAAGGACCTCAAATACTCTATGAATGTTAGCTACATAAACCTTAGTAAAAAGCCAGCCCTTAGAGGTAATTATGTAATATTGCAGATGGCAAAATGCATGCATAAAGAAGTAATTTGCTAGAAGGCACTTATCAGTTTAGTAATACAGTCCATGAGTGTTCATTCTTTATTCAAACTGAAAGAACACTGCCAATTTTTTGTGTAACTGTGTACTGCCAATGTCCGATATAATGACATGGTTTTGTTTTGTATTATGGACTTCTCTGTCACTTGGCTTTCTCATTATCCACATGCTGTCTGCCAATGGCAGAGGCAGAGCCAACACGAAGACTGAAGACCATATTTATCTCCCAGTTCAGAGGGTTTTGGTTGTTGGGTTTTTTTTTCTTTTTTTTTTTTTTTGTTTTAATATACAGTGTTATTTACCATAGAGTTATGCAGCTAAAGTTGCAGACTGAGAAAGAATGGAAGCGAGAAGAAAAAGTGTTAAATTCCTTTTTCTACCCTGGGAGAGTATAGCAATTTAAAGTGCTCTCATAGCATCATAATGTTAATTTCCCCCCCAGTGCTTTCTGGCATCTGGCTCTATTCCCCCATGCAAAGGAGCTTTACAGAGTAATTTGTCTCATTAGAATTTTTGCTCCTGAAATATGAAAGGAAAATAAATGTTATACATAGTATCCAAGCAAATTTATTGCTGTATATAAATACATCAATAGACAGATATGATTATTTCATAGAGTCAAGTATATTAAAAAAAGCATTGATTCCAAAATTTAACTCAGAAAGTAAGAAATTTGATCTGTAGTTATCTGTAGGACCTCAGTTCATCCTCCCTGTGTATAGCTGTCATGATTCTCTTTTGCAGGAAGCTGGAGAAAAAGGAACAGGATCTCTTGAAAAATGTGATGCTTTTTGGATTGAAGGATGAAGGACATCTTATAGACTGGATATTACTGTCTTTTTCCGTTCCTGAAATGAAGTCCACCAGTCAAAGGGGGTTCTTAAATGTGGAGTGAAACTGTGGAAGCTACTTTAAGGTAGAAATTGCACCCAAAGAAAAAGAAACAAAAATGTCAAGTTTTTCTGTTTTTTTTTTTTCTTATGTACAGCAGTATCAGACAACTGCTGAAAATACTGAATACATGACTATACTAGGGAAATATGTAACACTACATGCTCTTGAAGTGTACTGGATCTACATGATCTGCCATATATAGGTACTGCTCAATGTGACTTCATGATCTTTGACAGATGAAGAAAAATGACAGCCACCAGTTTTCTGTGTCCTTTGATATGACACCTTAACGGGCTGCTGAGGACTGTCTTGTGTATACTGTTTTTTTTTATATATAGTCAATCGCATTTTAGAAGTTTCCTCTTGATATTAAACTTTCTGCATTTAAATTATCGTTATTCTATGAATAACAGCATTTGGAAACGGTTAGAGAATGTGTGTCTGTGTATGCATGCTTTTTGAAAGGCAACAACAAGCAGTAACCTCCTTACACTCTTCAGGTACCACCTCAAAATTAAAAAATATAAAATGAAAAGATGAAAAATAGGGAGGAAAGAGGGCAAAATAAATCTTCACAATATCCACTTAGTAGTTTTCAAACAGTGAAGATTTTTAATATTTCTGACAAATTTGGTTAGAAAAAAAATAGTTCTAAATTATGTTACCTATTATTTGTTGGAATTCTTGAAATTGCCTTGCATCACAAAGAGCATTAAAGATCCCTAGTTGCGTTTGATATAATCAGAGCAGAGTTATTTAAAGGTCTCAGTGGACCGCTAGCCTATCTAGATAGAATTATATTTTGCAATCCCGGAAGAACAAAAGTCCGTCAAGTACTTAAAAAGCTAGAGATGAAGGACTACCCTTCAGTTAGGGCAAGTGTAAGCTAAAAATGGCTAAACTTAGGCATTTGGGAAATGTGTCAGTCCTGACAGCTCAAAAATAGAAATAATTATGTAAATCTTGGCTCCAAACCAGAAAGCGACATGAGTTAGAAAGGTTGTTAAGTATGGTCACATACTTCAGTAAATTAATTCAATCTCCTGTCAGAGATTAGAGATCCCTTATGAAGGTGCTAAAAAGATAGATTGCTGAGTAGCAATTTGGGTCAGACCAACTTAGCTTGTTCAGTACTGGAAAAGTGCTGGGTAGAACTCTCTGTTCCAAACGTCTAAGCACCTGGGCAGGCAATTACAGCCTCTGAAGAGCATCAAGAGCCGCAAGGCGTGGTTAGTTCCCCATATCTACTCATAATGAACAAAATGCTCACCTTTAAAACAGCTCAGGTTGCACATGAAAAGAGACTGAGTAAATTGGAAAAGGGAAATGGAAGGACGACGACACAGATGTCAATTTTTTTCTGTAATGGTGTAAATTTATTTTTCGGTTTATGGACAAAGGCTTACTTGTGGGACTTCCAGTGCTTCCCACCACAGAAAATTAGAAAAGTAAATCTGAGACCAGTAGGAAAGAAAAAAATACAATCTTTTCTGCTTTGTATGATTCAATCAATATTGCTGCTTCTGAGAAAATGTTGATCCCACCATTGGGATCCAACATCTGTAGCCATGACCGGGTAATCTTTTCAAGGAAAAGGTGAGTGGGGACAACATCTGTGGCATTTTATAGACATGGCACTTATAAGCTGGGTTCCACCTGAATATAAACCCTTAGTCTGAAATAAACCCTTAGTTATATTCTTCAGAAGGGACCTTTCAGTGGAATCACTCCAGTTTCTGAATAGCTAATGGAGCACTGTGTCCAGCTGCAGGCTTCCCAGTAAAAGGAAGATATTAACATACAGAAGAGAGTCCAGTGGAAGCCAAGATAGTCAGGGGGCAGACAATATAATGTACAAGGGCAGGCTGAGAAAAATGGGTCTGTTCAGACTGGGGAAGAGAAAGCTCAGAGGCAGCTTATTGCCACCTACAGCTACCTGATCAGACGATGTAGAAAAGATGGAGACAGACTCTAGTCAGAGGTGCACAGAGCCTTAGGATGGGAGGCAAGGACACGAATTGGAACATGGGAAATTCTGGTTAGGTCTAAAGACAGTTTTATTTACCTTGAGGGTGGCCAAACACTGGAGGAGGTTGCCCAGAGATGCTGTAGAATGTCCTTCCATGGAAGTGTTCAAGACTTGACTGGACATGGGCAAGCCTGGTTGGATTAGACCTGCTTTGAGAAGGGGGTTAGATTAGATGACATCTAGAGGTCCTTTCTGTTAGAAATTATTTATGGCTCTGTGCTTCCATGGCATGCTAGAAGTGTATTACTTTTAGAGCTAAAATTTTTATGTGTGGTCTGTGGATCGGCAATACTGACACACTGAAAGAGGTACTTTGCAAATCTGATCTTAGGTTCTGTTGGCAATGCTGGCTACTGTTAAAAGCTACAGAAATGTTCCAGGAGATGATTGGTTCTACAGCTGGCAATTCTGACACCCCAAAGTGGGCTAAAATACTCGTCACAGTTAAATGAGTTAAGCAAAATAGATGAAGATACCCCCCCCCCCAAAAAAAAAAAAAANCAAAAAAAAAAAAAAGTATCTATATAGAATAAATTAGAAGTTAGTACTTTGGATTTGAAAGCATAGGACAACAGCAATATACACCTTACCTGCCTGGGCTATAGCTAGTGACAAACTATAAGGGCACAGGCCGGAGTGCTGGCATATGATTGCCTATACTGCTAACTCGCTGGTGGCGGTTAGCATTTGACCTGAGTTTGATCCAGCCATTAGTCTCCTGTACACTTGGCAGGATGATCTGAGAATTAACATGGGCCACTGGTCATTCTCAATAAGCAGTTTGGCCATGGCCAGTCTGTTTTGGAAATTATGAGAGTTTATTTGTGTGTAGGTGAGGTGTACTGTACCATTTGGTCTCAGAGGAGAAGCTCTGTTTCACTCACCAGCATACAGACAACTGGTATTTGAAATACTTGTCCAGCTAGCAGGGTGTTAGGTACTGTGGGGAAAGGTACCATCTTGCTGTGATGAATAAATTGTAAAGTTCTTTATCTATATGGAAGGACAGTTTTTAAACTTCTAAAGTTTTGTTGGATGGGAAACTAGTTTGAGTACCTCTGGGGCACTGAAATTCCACCTTCTGCTGCTGTTTGGGTCCTGTCTCCTGCTAAGGAGCAAGGAACTGTCCAAACTGAATCGCTCTCAAGGGCGGGTCATTCCCAAGAAATGAAGTAAAGGTAAGCTTGTTTCTCCCTGCTATGCTTCCTCTGATGACAGTGAAAATCAGTTTTTATTTCTAAATGTTACATAGCAGCCTCTAGCTCTTAAGAAACAAATGACATTGAAAAATTCTTTGCAGGAGAAAAGTTCCTCTTTTTTAACTCTGTGTGATAGGTTGACCTTGACTGGCCACCAGGAACCCACTAAGCTGCTCTCTCACTCCCCCTCCTCAGCAGGACAGGAAAAAAAATAAGAAAAAAAGCTCATAGATTGAAATAAGGATGGAGATCACTCACCAATTACCATAATGGGCAAAACAGACTTGACTTGGGAAGATTAATTTAATTTGGTGCAAATTAAAAATATAGTAAGATAGTGAGAAAAAAAAAAACAAAACTGAAAACACTTTCTCCCCACCCCTCCTCTTTTCTTGTGCAAAAGTGATGTTTTCGCACTGACAACTTCACTCCCAGCTCTTCCACCTCTTCTCCCATGAGGGGTGCAGGGGGATGGAGAATGGGGGTCACTCTCAGTTCATAACACATTGTCTCTGCCTCTCCTTCCTCCTCAGGCTCTTGCCCTGCTCCAGAGTGAGGTCCCTCTGATGGGATACAGTCCTTCTCCAACATGAGTCCTTCCCACGGGCTGCAGTTCTTCAAGAACTGCTCCAGCGTGGCTCCTTTCCATGCATTACAGTCCTTCAGGAACAGACTGCTCCAGCGTGGGTCCCACATGGGCCACTGTTCCTGCCAGCGAACCTGCTCCAGCGTGTACCTCTCTCCACGTGCCACAGCTTCCTTCAGGACACATCCACCTGCTGCAGTATGGGGTCCTCCATGGGCTGCAGGGGGAGAACCTGTGTCACCATGGCCCTCTCCATGGGCTGCAGGGGAGTCTTTACTCTGGTGCCTGGAACACCTCCTCCCCCTCCTTCCTCACTGACCTTTCTTTCATGTTTTTCTCACTCCCCTCTCTCACAGCTACTGTGCAGTGTTTTTCACCCATGACAGAGGTGCCAACAGCACCACTGACAGGCTCAGATTTGGGCAGCGGCAAGTCCATTTTGGAGCGGGCTGAAACTGGCTGTGTCTGACATGGGGGCAGCTCCTGGCACTTTCTCACAGAGGCCACCCCTGCACCACCCCCTGCTACTAAAACCTTGCCACATAAATCCAAAACATATTTAACAGTGTTTACCATGCTATATTCTTTTTCCAGTTAAAAAAAAAAGCATCAATGCAAAAGAGGTAGGTGTCAGATGCAACGGGATGTCTCTTGGACGTGGAGCATTTAATCATGGACTTGTCTCTGTATTACTTCCAGACAAATTGCATTAGTTTTCATAGGTCTAAGAAGTCATCATTATGAAGCGAGCAAGGGCATATCACTCAGAGCTGCCTCAGTAAGAACAGATGAAGTAGCGAACTTTGCCTCTATGCTATTAAGTGGACATGCTAGTAAATGCCTACTGTTCTAAAGGGCAAAAATAACGTAAAATAGACCAAGATCTCCTGGAAAGTAGTATAAAAATATTTCATGAAACCATCAGCTAAACTGGTCAACAGAATAAATTTAACAGAAATGGATATAAGATGGATGGATATATTTTTAAAAAATTTTCAAATGTTTAATTAAACCATTGGATTCAAAGATGGCTATGCATGATCCCATAATAAAATATAAGAAGTTAACATTTCTTAATTCTGTAATGCAAGTACTCTAATAAATAAAACTGTAAAAAATTCATGTTTTCCAAGTATGGAAAAGATTTAAAAAAATAAGACTTTTTTTTTTTTTTTTGCTTATAAGCAGAAGCAGTTCATGATCATTGCTCTATTAATGTATAACAATATAAAGCATTCTTGAGTCTGGAGACAAAACACAGAATCATCATATCACTCAAAGGTATCCCTTCCCCAAACCTGGAAATTCTCACACACACTCTTTCTTTTTTTTAATTATTTTTTCTTTTTTTATTTTAATAATCTTTTTGCTCTTATTTTGCTTGCCTCTCACAGGTTACATCTATCAGGCTTTTTAAGTACCAGCCCTAGACAAACTAAATTGGCCCTCCTGTTGCTATAGATTAAAGGTAGAGCAGCATGAATTGCTTTGCCATAATCCTACTATATGCAGAACCAGAAGCTCAGAGCAGTTTATGTTTTCAGACTTCATCAGAAAACATAACCTCAAAATTGTTCCTGCATTGCTAAACATCCTAGGACTCCTTGTTGGGAAACATGAAAAAATAAAAATGGTGTTCATTAAAATGCTATTTTTTAAAAATCATTAATACTATTCAAGTATTCACTAATTTATTAATTTATAACTAATATGCTAGTGCTACATTGGAAAGCAAGGCAACTGAAGTGTACTTGAAGAACTTGAAGTTCTGATTTTTTCTTACTGACAAAGCAGCGCCCAGGAACAGTAATCGAGGCGATCTTGGGCTCAATCAGGATGGAAAACAGTCAAAATGGCTGCATGATAGTGACCATTCAAGTTTTATTTTTTCCATCATTTTTGTTCACCTTCCTTTTTCAGTTTACCAGTTTCTCATCTGCTGGCACTGTTTTGCAGGTGGATATTTAGAGGCAGTGCTTCATGAGAAGGTATTGAAAGAAAGCATGGACCACAGATTGGGTCAAGGAATTTGGAGAGCTGGAGGTGTATGGAAAGACAGTGTAGAGAATAAAGCAAAAGATGTGAAGGAGACTGAAGGCAGGGTAAGTGGGAGGAAGAAATCCAAGTAGCGGAAAAGAATCAGAGCTGAAACTGGTAAGAGCCTGAAAAGAAAAAGCAAAACCAGCAAACCCCCAGGAATGTGAATCTAAAATGGAAAAAGGGAAATAGATAGTAGTGTTTCTGAAGAAAATCTGCTCATGACAAGCAGCTAGGCAGCTGGGTGCTAAATTAGAGCATGTGGAGTGTTATCTACCCCTTCATGACAATTAGTAGGAAGAGAGGAGAGAATTCCTCTTCAGTTACTCTGTTCACCCAGAGCAGTTTTGCCATTTCCCACTCACTGCATATTTTTCTTAAAGTTGTGGTTCCAGTGAAGTGAGAGTAACAGAGATTTCTCTCACCATCTTTTCAGAGGAGTCTGTTCTGAATAATGCCCGTGGAAACTTTCTTTGGGGAAGTCCAGGCAGTCTCTGTGTTTGTGATGGGGAGAGGAGATGTGGTCCCCCTACTGGCATGCTATCCCTTGTTTATGTAGTCACCAGTCCTTTCCGCAGTATTTGTCCCTGGTTCAAGCTAGCTGTCCAGAGGGTTAAAAAGCCAGAGCTATGAACAAGAGATTCCTCTCTAGCTTTGTCCTATGAACAACTGAAATTGTATGTGGTAGGTCTCCTCTGAGGGAAAGCCTTAGTGGCCCAATCTGCCTTCCCTCTTTTTCTGTTATTAATTTTAATTCATAAGAATTCAATTGTTTGCAAATATACTTATTCAAGCTGATTTTAATGCTGTTACCTTTAGCGTAATGAGACAACCTGAAGAAAATGAATGCTGTGAATTTTATGCCATGGGGAAGCCCCTTAAGTTCCAGCAAAGTATGGGTGAATGTCAACATCAAGTCTCGCGTAGTCCTAGCACAGCGTGCTTACACGTAGCTTGAGGCCTGGCACCTGGTCTGATGACTCAATAAGCCCGCTCCCTGGGTAAATTGTTAGTATTTTTCTGATTCATATTCCTTGCTTCTTCCTCTTTCTCCCGAATGTAAAAAGCCCCAAGAGAGGTTTGTTTTATCCAAGATAATGTCTACTAAAATTCCAGAAGGAACTGCACTGGAGTGTTCAGCAGTTTCAAAATCTAAATGACAGTTGTATTGGAGGACCTGCCTTAAATCCTTTTTCAACTCTGTTAAATTTCTGAATTCCATAATACTTAGGAATGTGTTTCACAAGTTAATTCTGTAAATAATAGCATGTTAAGAACAGTTCATTTGTCTTTCATTGTCACATCTTTGTTGTCTCTTTCTAAACCAAAGTTTAAGCAGTTTCTGTCCATCCTTACACATAAATCTCTCCATGTCACTTACCATCTTCCTTTTTCAAGTCTGGGTAGTTTTAATGCTCTTGAGCCATTTTCGTGATAAGATGACTGCAGCTGAACAGAGAATTCCAGGTGAGAGTTCATCACCCTTTTCTGTACTAGGAAAATAATAGATTTCGTATTGTTCTGTTCCTGTTCTCTTCATTTCACCCCTCTAAGTTTTTACAGTTCATCTGTAAGTCAGCAAGAGTGCTTTCAAATGATTTTATCCAACGAGCATTTCTGTGAGTTTCTCAACAGTGAATTTATCTTTCATTATTTTATCCGTTCACCTGCCTATGTAGGATTCCTCTAAACATCTCAGTCCTTTCTAGATTTTAGTGAGATGAAATATTTTATGTTAGAAATTTATTTTCTGATCTTCCTTAGCCCCTTAATTAATAGCTAGCCTATAAATAATAATGAATAACATAGTTGTTCATGTGTCAGTTCTTAACTTCCAGGCAGACTGGAATTTTTGCCACTTTTTAATCTTTATGTGAATTTTTAGAATTAATGGCATAAAATATGTAAAGCAATCATATTTTTTTGAGTGTGCATATGCTTACATTTGCAAGCAGTCTCCCTCCTTGAGATGACTCCAAAACCCAACCGGACATGAGCAACCTGCTCCAGCTGGCCCTGAGTGGAGCAGGAGGTTGGGCTAGATAACTTCCAGAAGTCCTTGGTGACATGAACTATTTTACAGAATAGAATTATAAAAGCATTTAGGATGGAAAAGACCCTTAAGATCATCGAGTCCAACCGCAAATCATTCTGCAAATGTCATTGTTTGTCCAAAGTGATTTTCCAACACAAATGTAATATTAATTTTTGCTAGAAGGAGAAAGTTTGGCAAAAACCTGGAGGATGAAATCAAAACATTTTAATTAACCCTGAATTCATTATTATTATTATTATTATTATTATTATTATATTTTTAATTAATATTGTATCTTTTTCTCACAGATTTTAACTGCTTTATTTAACACTTTGACTTGTCTAGAACTTTTTTCAAAAGTTCAAAATCTACATGAAATCTACATTACTTTCTACACAGTTCTCCTTTTTCATTCCAAATTACAACTGAAGTAGCTTTTAATAGTTTGTGACTTCCACTGAAATTCTTTCCTCTCTTTGCCTGCAGCTTGTTTTCCAGGTCCTTTAAATCTGACAGGGACAACCAGCCTTAGTCTTACAGGGGGAATTTTGCTGGCTGAAATATTTAAAGAAATGTAAACTGGGTTGAAAAGTTAAAAATATTTTTATATGCAGCTCACTTTCTAAAATTTTATTTTAATAGTTTGCTCTCATTTATATGCCCATTCATCAGATTGATTTAAACTGTTTAAACATACTACAGGGTGATTCTTTCGAGATTTTCTAAAAAAATGTTTTGTGGGTCTACCCTTCTCAGCAGCCCCACACAGCTGCTCACTCACCACCCCCCAGTTGGACAGGGGAGAGAATCAGAAGGGCAGAAGTGAGAAAACTCATGGGTTGAGATAAAGACAATCTGGTAACAGAGAAAAAGACAAAACAAAGTAAAACAAAACAAGTAGCAACAAGTGAGGCAGAAAGCAATCACTCACCACTAGCTGACTGTCGCCCAGTCAGTCCCCAAACAATGGCAGCCCTGGTTAAACTCCTGACAGCTGACTCCCTGTGTTATCTACACTGGTTTGGTCACAAATCCAAAACAGAGCACCATATGAGCTGCTATGATATAAATGAATTTTATCCCCGCCAAGCCCAGGACGGCTAAACAGTTCCTAACCAAAAAAAAAAAAAAAACCCAAAAAAAAAAGGCCCAAAAAACCCCAAACCCAACCAAAAATCACCAAGGGCAAATACTTAGAAGCTTTGTGAGAAATAATTTTTCTGAGTCAGGAAGTCATCTTAGAAAAAGTGACCGGTCCTAATACAGCTAGGAAGTTAACTTGCACACCATTCAGACCCAATTCTAGATCTATTTATTCGGCAGTAGAGGTGTGTGTGTATGTCCAAGATCACTATCAAATAAACCTGTCCTTCTGTGACTCTATTTTGAACAAACACTGACAAAGAGATGTGCAAAGGAGTGTCAGCATAATTAGGAACAAGATATTGGTAATTTAGAGGGAAGTTATGGGAGGGAAATGCTTGGCAATGAAGCTGGAACTATTTTCTTTTATGACCTAGAGGCTGAGAGCCGTAGGAAAGAAGAAACTGAAAAGCGACTCTTCATGAAGAAAAGCGCAAGGCTGCATAGCAGGATTTTTATTTATACTTTGAAAGTAGCCTCTGCTTCTAAATTTAAGGTCCCAGTGATCATGCTCTCACAGTATTTTCCTGTGCCAAATAGAGTAGTATGTTATGGAAATAGGGGCGCTATGAACAATTCTTATCTTTGTGGGGAATTCTACAGGGAAAACTGGTCCCTGGGCTAACATGAACAGACACATTTGACTCCGTGGTGTGTAGAGCTAGGACCAGTCCGGTAGGAAAGTCTGGGGCCAGCTGGAAACATGTTGGAAGATTGTCCTGGCGTAAGGATGGTGGTTGCCAGCCAAAAGCAGAGCAAGATGACATGGGCACACTGGGGGGTCTCAAATGACCAGGTCATGGAGTGAAGCAGGGAGTGACAGACAGCACCTGCTAGACAGACAGGAGTGACAGGGAACCCTATTATTTAGGCTCAGCATTATTATTATTGATTATAATCATTGCACTTGAAATGTGGAATCAAATTTTGTATGAGTAAAGGTGTCACAATAATACCCTACAACAATAGGCTCGGATCTAGTGAAACAAATAGAAGGCTTCCTTCTACTGCTATCCAAGCAGGAAAGAAAAGTCATTTCAAATCATCTTGTGTAGAAAGAAGAAGAATAAACGAAAGGATGAAATCCAGCTCACAGATGCCCTATTGAAATCAATGGCTTGGCGTTTAAAAGTCACTTACCCGGACTTAGTGGCTTCAAACTTCTTTTAAATTGCTGATTTCTCACAGCAGATGTAGTCTGGGAACCACTAATAGAAAATATCACCTATTTCATAGTGCTATAATGCTACAGAGGCAGTCATTGGACTGTCTGAGCTGAAGGGCAATCAGTTACAGAGGGCAGAGTGTTTTGTGGTGGGGACCATTTCTTCCCATGTCTTCAGCCATCCTGAGGAAGGGGAAAGACCTCCCTCAGCCCATGATGAGGTCAGGACAGCAGGCAGAACCAGGCACTGCCGATGGGAAGTGGTTGTGAATCAGCTTTGGTTATTAACAACATTACGGCTGTACTACTTGTTTTGGTACAAGGTAAATGATGCGCCTTTTGTGATATTATCCAAACACTGGAGAAAAAAAAAAAAACCCAACAAAACANACATACAGCAACAAAAGGCCAAACGGAATAAATGTCTCTTCTCTCACTAAGATGAGTTAACAGTGATTCACATGCATATGAGCAGGATCATGATAGACCAAACCAGGACCTGTGATACTTGCCATGAAGTAACCCCTTTTTCCCACCTCCCCAGTGACTAAAGTATATTGCTATGTGTCAAACTGAATGTCATTGCCCGGACATAGAACATCATAAGCAATTATTATGTAATTAAACCCTCCCTGCCTAATTTTATAATGGCACCTGAATAATAGCAAGACAGAACAGTGACAAAAACTGAACAATTTCATGCACTGTAGTTACGGCTGCTTGTAAATTCCTGCTGTGGGTATCCTCTCTGGATTCACACAGTCCCTTCCCTCCTTGTGTTTTAGGGAGTTAACCTTGCATTCCTTAGGAGAGAAAATATCAGAGAAGGTGAAAATCCCACCCCTAATTAAATAGTGAGAGAATTTTAAAAATAGACATACTTGCAATTATATTCACTGAGACATTCAGAGAGACACCGCACTAACAGTAATAAATTCACCTGAAACTACACATGCAGTTACTGCTAATGTACACGTTTCAAATGCTCCATCGCATGAGACAGGGATTAGCCTAATTGGTGATAAGAGAAATTGTAGAAGTCTCCATAGTTTGTGTGCAAGTCTCAGAAGTATTAATGAACCAGTTGGTTAAAATTAGGTAGAATGTGGATCTTCATACAGGCTAAACTGTACTTTTGGGAATTCGGTGGAGTATAATTGAAGCCAAAAGTCCCCATTTTACATGTTATTAGCATAATAATTCTCCTATGTATAAGAAACCAAAATGGGGTTCTTTGACATTATTCTTTAGTGCACAAAAGGTATATTCACTGTATATAATTTGTTAATACCAGAAGTCTGTGTTTCTTTGGGATGATGATGGTGACAGTACATGAAAATCCAGGTAATAAATATATTGCATCCTACTTCCAATCCTGTTAAAAAAAATGTTTTGAAGATCACCATCTGGGACTTTATGACTTGTTGACTTATACACACAGACATGCTGTGCCTGGATCTGCTTTGTCTTGCTCTGCTTTTACAGCTTGGTGCACATTTGTACATCTGACACCGCTGCTGAGGGAACCCAGACTGGAACAAGATGTGGAGGAATAAGTGGTTGATTGAATCAGTATGGTTCAAGCGCAAATTAAGCAGAGACCAAATAAGTGATAACAAACTGTACAATGTAGGAATAAAACCTTTGCGAATAAATTTGATAGGACAAGGGGTAATGGTTTTAAACTAAAAAGGAAGGTCTAGACTAGACATAAGGAAGAAATTTTTTACGCTGAGGATAGTGAAACACTGGCACAGGTTGCCCAGAGAGGTGGTAGATGCCCCGTCCCTGGAAACATTCAAGGTCAGACTGGATGGGGCTTTGAGCAACCTGATCTAGTTGAAGATGTCCCTGTTCATTGCAAGGAGGTTGGGCTAGATGACCTTTAAAAGTCCCTTCCAACCCAAACCATTCTATGATTTTGTGAATCTACGATTCTATGAAATTCTCCTTTAGAAGATATTTGAGATCACAGGAGTCTGCAGTAGCTCGGTTAATTCTGCTTCATGAAGGTGACCAAATACTAAAAGCTGTTGCTACTTCAAGTAACTATACTCATTATATGAGAACCTAAAAAATCCTCAAACCCTAACTTGTTATATTAATGAAATTCCCAAGCCGTTAATTGTTTTTTTTTTTTCATTAATAGTCCCTAGATTTTTCCTGGCAGAAAAGTACAAAATCACAGGTCTTGATGTTGGTCAATTTTCTGCATCTGAAGACACATAATTAAACTAAATATCTCTTTCTGTATTTTACTGATAGAGCCTGACCTGGTAGAAACACTCAGAGCACATTTCACAGATTACATATCTGGAAAACATAAAATAAAATTGTGGCTAGCTGTAGTCTGTGGTGGGGTGTGATGTGAAAGTCCAGGACTTGATTTCTCTTTTAACCTGTTGGGAAAAAAGAGTTCAAACCATGGTCTCTCAGGATACCCCTATATTGCGAAATAAAAAGGCTCAGGAAGCAATCACTGCTTCCAAGAGACAAGACCAAATGGCACAGAGCGACGATAATGCTAAAGGATAATTCTCTCTAGAGCAGAGTGGCCTTATCCATGCTATATGTCAGTTTGCTTTGCTCTCCCCCAGCCTAATATGTTGGTCTTAAAATGTAATTATTGCTTCTGTACATTTTCAGTTCAAAGTGTCTGAAATAATGGGAAGCTGTGTTACAGCCTTCCAGAATGGTATTTTCATAACATGACGCTGAAAGAAGTTGTAAACTCTGGGACATGGCAGGATGATGCTGTAGGTGTTCAAGGATGTCATGATGTTAGGATAGCACTGGAAAATTGTGTAAAACAGAGAAAGCCAAACTGGTAATGTCATTTACACAGACTTTTGCCTGAAGACAGACTCTGGACAAGGGTGAAGGTGTGCATTTCAGCTCTGGGAGTTCTAACTTGGATGAACAATTAATTATTTAAGAGGCAATCCCCTGTACAAGAACTGTTGCAGAAATTCTTCAAAAGGGAATTTTGTGTCTCCTTGGTCCTTTGTCCTTGGTTGTTCTTTTCAAAAATTACAGCCTCTGTCCAGACCATAATAAGGAAGTAAACTGCTTAAGTTCAAGGGAATGATAGTGGACAACAAGACAGCAATAAGTGAATTTTCCCTCTGGAAGGGGGAATAAAAGGAACTAAAGATCTTTTTACATCTGTATTTTTTTTTTTGATTGTGAATATTCTTAATTTTTAAAGGAATTTTCCAAAACGTCTTCAGTTATTCAACATCTCTGTTTGTCCAGGTTTTCTGGTCACCTCTGTCAGGGAAGCGGGGTGACAGTGCTTGGCCAATCTAGGAAAGAGCTCAGGATCTGGCTCCCAAGCTACCTCAGGTTCCCTGAAAGGTTATGACAGAAAACCAAACAAATTCTGCAATCCTTAACTTCTTACTGGGTCTCAAAGCTGTTGAATAAAGCTGGCTATTCACAAATAAAATTGCAGGCCCCAGACAAACTCCGAATGTAATCCCTTTCATTTAAACAAAATAGAAAAATATCACTAATGAGGTGCCAAATTAAGGCAGCAAGTGCTCATATACATTCCGGGCAGCTGATTATCTCTCATCAAGGTGGCTAAGTAATACAGTCCTCATAATGAACTAATGGATTTGCAGGTCCAGTTAACACCAAAGTTCAACCTCAGACAAGTTAAAGTTAATCAAGTACAAAAAGGATTAAATTAGTACATTTAAATTCAACTGACAGAGGCATTAGAGCTGTGCTGTATTCCCTTATTTTCTGCTTTGGTGTTAAGTGTTGGGAAGAGAATGGCAGTTGAAGTATCCCACTCTTTGGGACTTCATGCTTCAGTTGCTTACCACCCATGCATACGGAGTCGCTAATGACAGAGCAGCTACCCATCAGGGAATGCAATTCCACATAGACATTTTCACCAAAATGGATTATTTCAGCCTCGTTGGTCACAGATTCTGTAGTTTTCCAGTGATTCATCTTACTATTAATAATGTCAGAGAATTTTAGGCCCTTGAATTAAATAATGATAAATAGGAGCCACTGAGCGAGCTCGGCAGAGGCAGTGCTGTTTATTTCAGTGTGAAGCTCTGTCAGGCCTGATAAATCGGATCCCTGAAATAGTTTATAAAGTACTGAATTGATGTGGCGGTTGGTGAGGGAGAGAATTAATGTTACGAAATAGGCCTGCAACCTAGATTTGATGAAAGCTGAGGAAAGCCTTTTATATAAATTCTGTGTCTGTGTAGGAAATGGTTGCAGCGAGAGGTGAAAGAGCTGCACAGGGAAATAATGTGCCTCTGTAATCTCTGCGGGCTGCAGGTCAGGGAAAGAGGCGCCCTGCGGACACTGGTGGTGCCAGAGCTCCGCCGTGCTACATGAGAGCTCTGCCGAGTGGAGGGGTGGTCACCGGCTGCTCATTTGTAATACCAAACACTGAGGACACGCTGCTCAAAAGAAAAATGAAAGCCTGCTATATGATGTAGGAGAGGCTTTCAAGTTCCACATGGCTGTCTTTGCCAGGCTGTTGGGGAGGAAGAGATCCTTGATGTCGCCCTGAGTAGTGCAGTCACTATTGCTAATCTCTCCAGCTGAATTAATAGTTTCCTCTTCAGATCACTTCATAAAAATCCCCTGTAAAATGCATACTAAAATCATCTTCCACCCAGTTCATAATTCTAGGCGGGTACTTTCAAGTTACAGCAGGCAGGATTGCTAAGAACGGTGGCCGGGAACATAAAGCAGGCTGGTCTGTGTGTGCTGGGAGGTAGCTTGGCTTTCAGGAAAAGCATGCTACGCACATAAATAGGAATTTCTCAAAGCTGCTTACTGATGGAATTAGACACATGGTTGCTGTTAAGGGTAGTGGGACCTGGTGAAAGCCAGATCTTGCAAGGGATCAGTAATGCAGGCACAATATTTCTGGACCACCAGACCAAGCCGAGGCAGGAGATGACAACAACTTCTCTCCGACTGCTCCACATGTGTCAGCAGACCATTGGACGAACACCTTACTTACATGTTTTAGTTATTGCTAGGGTTTTATTATTTTAACCTAAATCTTTAAATAGGAAATTCCTTTCTGCGGTCCTGATCCATGATGGTTGTCGGATAAAAAAAAAGTAGAGGAATTCTGTGGGTGGGGTTATTGATGCTCACTCCCCATGTACATCCAGTCTGCTATGGTACTTTTCAGTTTCCTATCTGTTTGCGAGGACACCCTAGAAGGAAGGAAAGGAAGAAGGGCTTTTTTGATGTCACTCCCTCACCACAGGAGCCCTTTCTGACATTGTACCATGTTACTAAAGGCCAAAGCAGTTGCTGTTCATGTAGCTCACAGACTTCAAACCAGCTGTTGACCAGAGGATGAGGCTGTCATATTGGGGATGATAGTTTTATCAATTCTATATCTGCTCCTTCCTACAAGGTAGTAAAGGGAGAGGAAGATGGTAGAGGATTAGCACCCCCAAAGGCAAGTCCCAGGGTTTTATCTCTAGTCCTTTTTTTCCCATTAAATGGGTCATTCTTCATACAGGGGTTCACCATGCATATTTAACGAAGATACAGCATGGTCAAGACCTGAAACCAAAACCTTAGCTACGCTTATACAGTTCATTCAGCAGGAAATCTAATCAAGCTAACAGGGGAATCAGTGGGTTAAGAGCTAAAGGACAACACTTTCATGCAATTGAAATGTATAAACCCAGAACTTTATAAATGGTTAGATAATATTCAGCATTTGAACTGAGTATTGGGA
Organism: Himantopus leucocephalus; assembly: GCA_003993805.1. NCBI lineage: Eukaryota > Metazoa > Chordata > Aves > Charadriiformes > Recurvirostridae > Himantopus > Himantopus leucocephalus. The sequence continues at coordinate 13,462,840 of RSEF01000002.1, forward strand.
AGATCCTTGGCATTCCTTTTTTCCCCCATCAAGTTTATCTCATCTCTACTAACAACCATAAAATTACTCTGTAAATTGCATAAGTGCATGCAGTATCAAAACAATGAGAACACCACCATGAGAAAAAAAAATATACTTTTCTTCTAAATGTATTTACACGTGATGTGTGCAGTGAAATGTCTTGCTACCTATTTTCTGTCTCTGTAGTCTTGTGTCCTTCCTTGATCTCTGAAAAGCACAGGATCTGATTACAAGTGCCTTGTGCAAGGAGGCAGAATAGAGCAGGCTGGGTTAAACAATCTTCTGATTACCTCTATGTGGACAATTTAACCTCTTCCTTTTCAATATCACAGGGATAGGGGGAGATTTTAAAATATAAAGTAAAAGCAAGGGAATTCCTTTGGAAAGTTCTGCCTGGTACTGATACAAAAATATATATATTTAGAAATGAGGCAATAATACCATTTTACTCCAACATACTTAATCTTTTTTTGCCCGTCTAATTCTGTTTGAAATAAGAAATTTTTGAATATCAAATATCTTGCAGGAGCCTAAAAAAAATGCACTGAAAACCGTGGAAAGGCTCCCAGACACTCAGCTCACCTAACTTTCCACATCTGCAATGCAGATACCAGCATCTGAGCTAGTTGCTCTGGTCTGCCTTTACAACCAGTGAAGAGATACAACCACTTTTACCGGCCTATGTTAGGATAAAACAGATTTATCCTTTTAAGTACATCTCTCTTCTCTGAGTATAAATGTATTTGAAGGGTGACTATCCTGTATATGACCATTGTAAACATCTACACTGATCGTATGTACCCTGTCTCTGGCAGCTTCATTGTTTGAACCAAGGCATTGCTTCTTGGTGTAAGTGATGGGTAAATATATGAGTTGCATCCAAACTTACATTTATGAAATGCAAGAAGGCTCCATTCAGTTCTTGTTTCTCTAGTGTCCTGGTTTGAGGAAAAACAGAACCAATTTTCAGTAATTTTACTGTTCAGTTAAGTCTTTTCTAACTAACTGTACTCTCTGAAACTAACAGCATATTTTTCAGACAGTGTCTGCTTCTAGCAGATAATGCCTGATGTTTCTAGTGAATAACAAGGCATGGTGTGCAGAGAGGCTCCTGCTGATACCCATTGCTGTAACACCCAGGGTCGGCTGACTTTGTTATTGGCCCCGCCGGAGGGTCGGAAATGGAAAAGCGCAGAGGGGTCCCACCTGCGGGGAGGAGCGGACAGGACAGGTGACCCAAAACTGACCAGCAGGGTATTCCATCCCATCTGCCTCATGCTCAGTATAAAAGCTGAGGGATCAAAGGGGTCAGCCTCTTTATGCAATGGCCGATGTCTGAGGAGGACTCTGTCTGTTCATCTGCCTTTGATCCTGAATCCAGATCTGGAATCCAGCTCCCGTCTGTCGCTGAGTCCAGTCTGGGACTGGCCCCATGCCTGCTGGTGATGTGATCATCATCCTGGGAGCTCGATACAGTTTTGTATATATTGTATGTATTTAATTATATTCTTATTAATATTATTATATTTTCTTTAATTATTTAATTATTATTTCATTAAAGTAGTTTAGTTTCTTTTTCAACATTTAAGTTTTCTCTCTCTCATTCTCCCTTTCTTCTCTGAAGAGAGAGAGGTTCAAGAGACTATCTGTCATTCATTTAGTTGCCAGCCCAGCCCAAACCATGACATGTAGTCATTCATGCCAGCACATAAAGGGCAGTCCAATAGGTTGTGCACACTTCTTTGTTTAGAAAACAGCATGCTGAACTGAAGAAAACTGGGAGTGAAAGGACCAATTTCTTCCTTTGTCCCACCCCAAAATATAGCAGGACACTCGAGCACTGGGGAAGTGGTATTTGCTCCTGGGTGGGAATGCCAGATATACTCCAGACATAGTCTCTAGTTCCCTGTCCTATATTAAATAAGAAGTGTTTTACTCCATTCCCCCCAAAATGTGTTTCAGTAAATTATTGCTAGAGAAGTCCAGCTCTATTTGAGTAATTTATACGTTTCCGGGTTTTGTTTCTTTGTTTATTTGCTTTTAATCTGCTTTGGTCTTTGAGTTGCACAAGGGTCCATATTACTGTCCCCTTATTTCCCTGCCTCCACCTGATTTAAGTGATAGTAACTATTAAGAGTGCTTTTCACAGCATAGCTTAGGTCTTAGGGTTGGAGTTAGGTTGGAGTTTTGTCTTAAAAAACTGTTATGAGATGCAGCTCCTTTAGTGACAGGTGTCTGGGCAGGGGTAAAGCGGATTGTAAAACCAGCTGGGAAGAGGTTCATGATAATAATAACGGCTGAAGCTTTTCTCAGGGAAAAGACGTACAGGTAGCAGGGAATTCCCTTTGAGAGGCGGGAATAGCTGGATGAGAATAAATTAGGATGGAAATCTGTATTTTCTATAAAAATATATCAGAGAGAAAGCTCTTGTTTCTTAATTTTTGGACCAGCAGACTATCATACAGTTAATTATATCCTAACAAAAGGCCCTAAACCAGGCTCCAGATGTCACATTTAAATCTTTTGGTAGGAGGAAAGCTTAGTGACGCTCTTCCGTTTAAGGTTGTTTAACAGATTTAGTAATAATTACAATGAGCATTAGCAATGAATGTGAGTAGCTCTGTGACTGCTGATGAAGCATCAGCTTCAAAATTGTTTGTGATATGTTAGGACTGGTAAATAATTTAAGTGAAAATATGTGAAAAAAAATTAAAAGTCTTTTTTGTAATTGTTTATGGAAATGTTATGTAAACAGATAAAATCAGACTATCTGCAGTTCATCCAATACAAATTTTTAAAAAAAGCTTCTGTGCTATATATTTATTTTTCCCCTGGATAGCTAAACCAGACAGTTGAGTTTCTGGACCTAGAAAATAAATTACAGGTCTCCCCTTCAGGATGGGGAGCTTAAGTTCTATTTTAATCGAAGCAACCTTAGTATCGGTAAAGTTGGTATTTTTGGGCTCCAGCCTTCAATGTGCATGATATACACTAGTATGAAGCAGAATGTGCAGTCTTCAAAGTAGTTTTCTCATCCCCATTTCTGCTTCCCAACATTACCCATGTGAAGCTGAGAGGGCTCAGACCCAGGCATTTTCAAGCTATAAAATAAACTCTAGAAGAGATGAGAGTTTCTCTGTCTACTTGAAATCAGTATTCTGTGTTCCCTAAAACTGGTTTTCACAGCCTTTCTTCATTGGGACCCATAGACATCTTGAGATCACACATGACCTCCCTTCAGACAGCAAAAAATATTATCCCCTGCTAGAACTGAACCAGATGTACTCTATTGTATCATGTACATCCAATAGCTTATACATACTCACTTGCTCCATGCAACAACATAACATCAGGATAGAAGTTCATTGAATGTTGCTCTCTTTTAATGTAAATAAAATGAAAGGCTGGAGAACCTTCCTTAACCTCCCATCAAATACGTGATCATATTAGGTAATTTTTCTAACCTGCTTTCTCAGTGTCCTCAATGTATCCTGATAGCATAGATAGAAAATACCCAGAAGGTGTCCCTGAGTGTGAGTATATTCCACTCTGTCTGCTTGAGTCTCCAGAGAGTTTTGGTTTTACAATACCCGTATCACACATTTGTGATATCCTGCCAAGGAGTAGAACCAACATCCTTTGAAATAAGTGCCAAGTCCTAATAGCTGGAGCATTGATGTGGAGGTTCATGAAGTGAAGGTAATCAGTGGGGAATAAAGAGCAGAAGGATTTTATGCTCTAGCAGTGTCTGTGGCACTGTTTTCCTCTAGTATAGATTACCTTTCATTACGATTCACAGCCCTAAACAGTTAGGCTAGGCCTGCAGCTAGGCGGACAGGCCAGCCTTCTCCCACAGATTAGTTCAGACAGAAGTGGACAAGTATTAGGAGATGTTTCTGCCCATTTTTATATGCAGTTATTCAAGTTCTGGAGCTCATGAGTAGAAAGGAAACATTAATTTCATTATTGAGCTCCAATATCTCAGCCTCCATGCCAAACTGTAGGTTTTTTTGAGGCTTTCTCAGTTTCTTCTTTGAAAACTGAGAAAACTGGTTTGTTCAGACCAATCAAGTATTAACTAGTCCTCTGAGCCATGGAAAGCAAGTGTGACACTATAGCATTGCACTCACCTGTAAGAGGTACAGCTGGTCTCTAGACATCAATTGGAGCTATCCTAAACATTGATCAGAAAAGCATCTGTTGGAGAAGCAACTCTGCCCTTTTTTCCTCAAACTCAACAACAATGATCCCTCCCCACCCAAGGTGGGTGCTGCGGTATTAACTGCACATTAAAAAAATAAAACAAGATCCTTGGATAGTCTAATATTGTTGCTAGAGGATTATAATCCCCTTAATTTCCTTCTTGTTTTAATGTAGAGAATTGAGTCACAGTTTCACTGTAACATGACGCGTCTTTGTGTTGTTGTAGATCTGAAAGCACAGTGAAAGGTGGAAGAACACCACTTTTAAAAATTGTATCTCCTGGCCCCCAGGGCTTTGGCTTGATATCACTGAAGAGCTTGCCAGCTGGGATAGGAATCGGTATGCAGGTGGCTTTGTCCACATAAACTGGTATAAACCTACAGGGTTAGGCAGATTCAGGCTAGTTGTTACAAAGATATACTTGGATGAAATCTTTTAAAGATTAAGACATAAATATTTACTTTTGAATCAGTACAAAAAGATGCTACTACTTCCTCCTTTTCCTATTATTGATCTGTCCCCCCATATCACTTCAATTTTAATGCTCTTATTCAACAAAGTTTAATAATTTCCCATAATTGATTTCAAGGTAACAGTTTGTACAGAAAGGTTATAACAAGTACAGCTTTTCAGATTTGGCTGTAGCTTCCCATATACTGTGATTAAGAATGTTGTAATTTAGTCTATTGTCATGGAAACTGAGGAAATACAAAGAAATTTCTGGGACTCCAAAATATGCATATCACTTCGATAAAACAGCAGTAACAAAACAGACATGAAGAAAACTCAGCTAATTTTATTGAGAGAACAGTTAAAAAATCCCAATAAACTCTGCAGTTTAATAATAGTAATAATCAAGTTACCTGGGGGAATAAATTGAAATTAGAATGTACAGTTCGGTATCAATATCCACAGCAGCAAATGTTACCATATTAACCTCAATTTAGCGCTGGAATCATAAATCCAATTAAGAGTTTTTTTAAAAAATAAATAGTTCTCTTCGAAAGCACGTTTTTTAAATAGAGAAACTCCTGATTGTTCTCTTCTTTGTTGACCAGAGTCTGTTCTCAGAATCTTCAAAACTTCGCCCTTTTCCTATCACCATAAAACACCAACAGCTAAAGTAAGTACAGTTTATTAACAAGATATTCAAATCCCTTCACTATTAGCAAATAATTTCAAGCTGTTGTCTATGCCCATTAGTGGATGGAATTCAGCTCAGATTTCATCTTTCCTTCTTTTCCAGTGGTATTTTAAGTTTCCCGGCAGAATTTTGCTACTTGTACATGCCATGGCAAGGATGCAGGTTACAGTGGGTGGGGTGAGACAATTCACACATATCAATATCCTGATCTTCACGAGTTTCACGACTAGAGACTTTGAGACACACTTACTTCTCTCTTGCTGTAGCATCTTACTGCTGTGATACAGCTTCACTCCAGAGCTGTTAGAGCTGGAAGGCAAGGTCCTGGGGTGCAAAGGGCAGGTTGGGGCAGTCAGAGGAGAGCCAGCAAATGTGGCTGTTTCTTATAATGGACTTTTCTGGAAGGAATGTTTCCCAGGAGCTTTCCCAGTATCTAATACTGTGATCCTGACACACTGAGCATCTTTCACCTGCTTTACATGTGGATGCCTTGTTTATGCTTTAGGTATATGTTATGGTTGGAGGAACCCACAACAATTTATTGTCATTTAGAGAATTAGTCTCTCACCCGATGATCCCTCCCCGTCTAGGAAGGGGAATGAGGAAAAAAACAAGGAAACCCACGGGTGAAAATATAAAGAGATGTAATAGAATTGTACTAGATAATTAACATTAATAGCTCTAAAGAACCAATATTAATCCCAATACCAATGTAAAATACACAAGGATTGTACTCAACGCATTCTATCAGTAGAAAGCTGTGTACTCCCAGCAGTGGACAGCAGATGTCGGACACTGCAAGTGGTACGGCTTTGGGAGGAAGGGAAGGCCTCAGGAGTCCGGTACTGGGGCACGAAGCTCTCAGGATGGCAGCCATCAAGGAAGAGAAAGAACTCCTCAGCAAACTTTCTAATTTATACTGAATATGACGTTCATGGTATGAAATAATCCTGTTGGCCAGCTTGGGTCAAATGCCCGGGTCTCATCCTCGTACCTGGCGAACTCAAAAATCCTGCATACCATAGCTAAAGTAAATATTTTCACAAATTCAGACACTAGAGTCTTCCAAAAATGCAGTTTTCCCTAGCATTAGAAGGCACCTTACTGAAAAGTAAAATTACAGAAAGATAAATTATTCCTGTGTCACTCAAACCAGGACAGTATATTAAAATATTTGCATCCTGTAGATTTTCTTTTGAAAAAAATTGGAATAAATTTGATTACTAGTGAAGAGACTTGGATAAATTGCTAATAAACTGCACTGGACTTTGGGCTTTAAACTAGTTGCTTATTTTTTTTCCTTTTTTTCCAGAAAAAAAATGTTGAGTTGAATTATATAGACACATAGGTAATTATCAAGAAATCATACATTTGTCTCTATATTACTCTCTTTTTTCTGTAAAGATTGCCCTTAAGAGCTAATATTTGTGTGGGATTTCTTGGTTTTTCAGAGCTAGCTGCTAAATTGTTTCTGCAAATATTTCTGATTAGGCAGGTTATTGACATACTTGGCATTCAAAATTAAAGACATTTAAATGGTAACAGACGTCACACGGGAGGTTTTTGTTCCCTGGTTGCATAAGATGTATAATTTTAGAATCTGAGCTGTATTACCAAGTAGTTTTCCATCCCAAACATTCATCTCTAAATGCTCCTTAACATTCACGTAATTTTTTCCCCTTCACCATTCTTGTCAACAAAATTGTTAGACAGAATATTTAAAGGAAGCAAAACAAACGGGATCCCAAAGTATAGAAGTGTAACCTCAGACATATGCAAAAACATGGCTGCATAATCTGCGAAATGTATTGCTGTCTTGCATGCACATATGAAGCAGCACAATTTTCAATATAAATGGTCAGCTACAATCATTATCTTCTGGCAGACACTACTGAAAGAAACCAAGTCTTTCCTCAAGTTATCTAGCAAGCCTTAATGTTACAAGTTAAGGATGTGAAAATAATCTAAATGTCTTTCATTCCCACCTGAAACTTGACTTTAATGCACAGGTGTTCAGCTGCATGACCTCAGCCTTCATTAATAGTAACTGAAGAACCTGAGAACTAGATCATTGTCCCCTTCATATGATCATCTCCCTACATTCTGGTGTTGCATAAATACTTATCCACAAAAAAAATTAAGAGGTAAATTAAACAAAAAAAGTAGAGAGGAGGTTAAATTACGCTCTGAAATGGTAGGAAGTCTTAAAGCCGCTCTCCAATCCAACTTCAGTCCATTGTGTATGTCATGAGATAAGCTGTAATTAGATGCTCACTTGCGATTTTTTTCAAAGAATACTTTTTTCACACATCCCCCTGGATGTACCCTTCATGCTATTTATGCTATTCACTACTTTATTTTTTCTTCTTTGGTTGATGAGGTGACTCCATCATAATGCCAGCCTTTCTTTGTCATACACTGTTTAAACTATGCACAATTAAATGTATCCATATTTTTCCTGTAGGATTTTTTCAGATATCTTATTTTCATATGAGCACTTTAAAAATAGGGACAAATGTTCAGATTTTTTAGAGGTAAAGAACTGAAATATCCAGATGAGAAGGTCAAAAGTAAATGCTGAGTTTTGACACAATCTATACACTTTAAATATTTTGAAGTCCAGGCCCTACTAATTTCCTACCAATTAAACTGCGAATGTAAGTTGGCTCCTTGAGCAAGTTCCTCCTCTGTACTGAATGAAGCCAGGAAAGTTGTGGAAGACATACCCTTTGATCAAATAACTATGACTGCCAAATCCGTTCAAAATGCCTGGTATTCTTGCCTTGTAATCTCCTTTAAAAAAATCTGTTCAAGGCAAATATGGATAATTTCCAGAAGGGAAAGTGTTTGAACCAATGAATAAAATTTGGTAACATTCTCTATGTAACTGAAAATGGTTTGTATCAATGGGGTAAAGTGAATCGTACATGTTCATGCCCAGACACCACCCATTGTTCGCTAAACACTTGTTCACTCAAATAGGAAGCACTGGGCAATGTGAGTAGTAAGGGGTGTTACCAATCCCACCTCTAATTAACAGAACTAAAAGGCATTATTTCAGGGGTAATGGAAGTGATTGTGATTCCTCAAAGTGGAACTGAAGCAAATCAATCTGAGCCCACTGGACCCAATCCAATTAAAAAGGAGCTAATCTGTTTTTGGAGAGAGAAACATGGCCTACAAGGAAGACATGATGATAACTAAAAGAAAGTGAAGAATTATGATTAATTCCATTTTTATTTTGCACAGTTGCTCTGATATTTTTTCTGTGTATTTAATAGCTTATTTTTACACACGATCAAAATAGATGAAGCTTGTTTATCAGTAACATCACTTGTATTTACAGTGTTAATCTAAAGAAAAACTCCGGAGAATACACTTTTATTTTTCACCTCACCGTCTTGTACTTCAGACTGCCTTTCATATTCCAACTATTCACTAGCTACTCTGGAGGTTATCCTAAATAGTTATAATTGGAATATATAAGCTATTTAATTCGGAAAAAAAAGGTAGATATTTACCACTTCTTGATTTCTTACAATTTGATGTAATGTTCAAAACCAGCCTTGTTTTGAAAGCTGGAGACACTCTGATGATCTAGACGCAAGTAAGTAGATAGCTGCAAAGTGACTATGAATTACTACCAGCTGTAACTAGGAACATATCCCATTATTATTGAATCCATTCTGTGATCTCATGCAACAAGAGATTATAACCGATGCTGTGGCTATGAGCCCGGAGTACCTGCAGCAGGAAAAGAGGATCACTAAAACTTCTGTCCCCAAATTTTCCAGTTCAGACCTGTCATAAGAGACTTAATAGTTCTGCTACCGACTACTGGATTCAAGAAATGTCAAAAAGATTATTGAAAGTAAAACACTGAATTGCTTGAGTATGCAGATTTCCAGAGAGCAGGCTTTTTGCTGTTGGCACTGACAGTTCTAATACAAACTGGAGAGTGAATGTCATAAAGAGATGTTTCTCAGCAGAAAACATAAAGATGGACCAAGATTCACTCTGTTTGGGGCCTGTCTGGGATGAATAAGCCAGCAGTAGGGATTCACCTTACACCTCCATTTGATCTGGTCCTCTGGACTACCATTTCATTCAGTAGAGAGCAATAAACCCCCTAAAGCACAGGCCAGCTGATCCTAAAAGGAACAGACAAAAGGCATCAGTGCTGCTTTCTTGTTACTGTTACAAAGGAAGAGGAGGGTGACTTACTGCAGACACCTGAAATGAGACGAGATGAATTCCCCACCTCACCACATAAGACAGGATACGTGCTTTTCCAGTTTTGTCGTACACATCTTGAATGCATCTGCATACCTCTGCTAGCCTTTCTCTCTGTACTTCTTCTAGCCTTTTATATAGGATAGGGGATAATAGTTCTTCAACTCAAGAGCGAACGGTAAGGCTTAATTGTGTGCTGTACAAATATCATGATTCATTGGACATATCCCAGATGAATGAGTGGAGAGAGAAAGATAGACAGATGCATAGATGAAATTAATTTTTGTTAAATGCTTTGAGCTCTTTTGATGCGTAAGGCTATATATCTTCAATGTATTGCTGTTTTAGTATTTTACCTGAACTGGTTTAATCATCCATAGTTTTGAGGATTTTAAGGATAGCCCAGGTTCCTGTCAGATAAATCTCCCCTGTTTTGCAGCTAAAAAAGGAACTGAACTAGATTTATGACTGCTAATACCTTTTTTCTTTTAAGGGGCAAATTGATAGACACCTTCCCATGAGACTTCCTATAGATGTGGTTACTGCCCTAATGATTATTCCATATCAAGCCCACTCCGCTAAAGAGGTACTAAATTAAAGGCTGCTTTTTGAAGCAAAAGCTACAAACTGAATTTCAAACACCTAATAAGATACTGAAAATTACCTCAAGCTTTCAAATGTCACATACTGTAAAAATACAAATTAGACTGTAAAATTCAGCCTCGCCATAATTAACACTATGATGTGTTCAAATAATCAAACATTATCCTCAGAGGAGTCTATTGAAGGAAATTATTATGAGCGGTAGTTCACTAATCATTATATGACAACTATTTTTATGTCATTGATCTAGACTGCCTTGTCTATTTTGTCAGTGTCACTCAGCATCTTTTAAAAAAGGTGATATTTTCCCCCACACAGAGACAGCTCGTCCTACAGCTCCAATTGATGTCAACCTTTGCTCACAGTTATCATCTGCACACAGCCAGGCTTCATTTTAAATCAGAGAAGCAAGGATAAATAAAACTGGATAGCTTTCAGTTCCAATCACATCCTGTTTTACCTCGCATCAGCCAAAAAGTTATCATTAAATGACGGATTTTTATCTGCGAAAGTGAAAAAGTAAGTTTAAGATTTTCAAATTTTGTAAAAAATATTCTCTTAGATCTCTTATACATTTTGAAGAAAGGTTTCTTCTTCGCTTGGAGGATTAAAAAGTCTGAAGGATTTTATTATTTTTAATAATAGAAAGGAATTATTTCAGGAAGAGAAAAAATCAGATGTCTTTTGCAGAAAGGAAAATGTGACAGTCTCCACATTTTGTATTATTAGATAGTCAGCACAGATTCCCAAATTTTGCAAAGCATAGTAATTGAATTTCACAGCCCCATTCCTCATGTTCACCCTTGCAAAATTTTCTCCAATCCATAAAGCATGACACAAATGTAAACTCAAAGGAGCTGAAAGGTTCAACCTCCTTGTATATTCCGCTTCAGTATCAAGTATCTACGTAAAAAAGTGAAGCTTCTGCAATTTGACCTTTTTTTTTAATGTGTTTCTCCATTGCATATCTCCAAGCACAGCAGTATGAAAGAGAATAAAAATTCCTACCTACCCTCTATGCGTGGTTTAGTCTAATCCTTGAAAATAAAAATAAAAAGCCATGAATAAGAACTGGGGCTAGCCAAGTGTGTAATATGCTGCACTAACAACACTCACTAGAGGGTAAATCACCTATGACTTAGCTTCCAGAACACACAGACTATTAAGGAAAAAAATTTACACCGTGTGATATCCATATGCAATATAATGCAGTAACAGTCAACTCTAACCTTAGTCTGGAACTCAAACAGAACCTCTTCAGAATTATTTATAAGGTTGGGCAGAGTTGTGCTTGACTTGTTAAAAGTATTTCTGCTGGTTTTACTAGTGTCAAAGGACAGCATGCAAAAATATCATTGGAGAGGATATTCTTAAAAACTGTAAGTTCAGTTGCGCTTCTCTGAGAACTTTAAACAGACTGTGGCTGGTTACAAAAAATGCAGTCTAAGGTTAATCTCTTCTCAAAAACCATAGTATGTGTCTACAGCAAGGGTATGTAGGAGGTCTGGATTTGGTTCCCATCTCTACCTTATATCTCCATGCAATACTGGCAAGATCATTCAGTCTCCTTGCATCTCAGTTCCGTCTATAAAGCAGCTGTAATGTATTTTTCTTTCTATTGTTTTTCAATTTCTTTTCTTTACTTCAGCCCTTCAGGAGATAGGTTGTCTTTTCTATACTATGTTGAAAATGTGGCCACAAAAAAAACAAAACAGTGGAAATATAATCAGTAAATAGAATCCAGGATCTGATATTGTGACAGCCTGATTAACCATCAAGCATTTGAGATAGAACAGTAGTTGCTTCAAAATGGCCATAAAAGAAATGAAGAATGGCTGTAAATAGCCTAGCCTGTAAATACTTAAGTACACTTAATGTAACTTAACTATGACAAGTTGGGATGCAACAGCTAAGTGCTTTCATGATTGGGAGTTAACAATACTGAGGACTAAAACTGTGAAGTTCCCCTGCCTGTTACCAGGAATAGCGTGGTCAGTAGGACTGTCCCCCTGTACTCGGCACTGGTGAGGTCCCACCTCAAATACTCTGTTCAGTTTTGGGCCCCTCACTACAAGAAAGACATTGAGGTGCTGGAGCGTGTCCAGAGAAGGGCTACGAAGCTGGTGAGGGGTCTGGAGAACAAGTCCTATGAGGAGCGGCTGAGGGAACTGGGGTGGTTTAGCCTGGAGAAGAGGAGGCTGAGGGGAGACCTTATCACTCTCTACAGCTACCGGAAAGGACGTTGTAGCGACAGGGGTGTCAATCTCTTTTCCCAAGTAACAAGCGACAGAACAAGAGGAAACAGCCTCAAGTTGTATCAGGGGAGATTTAGGATGGATATTAGGAAAAATTTCTTTACTGTCAGGGTTGTCAAGTATTGGAACAGGCTGCCCAGGGAAGTGGTTGAATCACCATCCCTGGAGGTATTTAAAAGACAGGTAGATGTGGTGCTGAGGGACATGGTTTAGTGGTGGATTTGGCAGTGTTAGTTTAATGGTTGGACTCGATGATCTTAAAGATCTTTTCCAACCTAGACGATCCTATGATTCTATGATATCTCAAAATAGAGTGCCACATGAGATAAATATAATTCTCTAGAAGTAAGGCACTATTTTTGCTCCTCTTTTTGTACCTATCCTTCCTTTGAGTAATCCGGTTCTTTCTTCAGTGGCAAATTAATTTTAAAGGCAGGAGAGTATCTGCCCTGGCAAGCCCCTGAAGGAAAAAAAATCCCCCTCAAGAATCTTACTGGGCTGTAGAAAGGGTGATATGCGTTTGGTGTCAGAAGCAACCTGCACACTGTTGAGGAGAAGGATTTTGGCAAAGAAGGGCTCCAGCAGACGGGAAGCAGGCTCTGACAGCCGTTTTTCATATGGCTTCAGTTCCCGTTGATGTGGTGCGAGCGTCTGGCTGGTGTCCTGGGCACAGGGACGGTGCCACCATGGCTGCGCTGCAGTGGGACGCTGCGGGAAGGAGCGGGAGCTTGGCCAGCGCTGACTGAGCTGCACCTTCTGGGCAGAAAAAACAAAGGAAGAATCTGTTAAATAGGAGAGAGAAGCTATTGGAAGTGGCACTTTTTGAAGTGCAGTTAAGAAAAAAAAAGAGGTGGTTTGCTTCTTTTTGAAAAACATTTTTATCAGGGGCTTTCTGAGGCCTGGTACACCTTCTGGAAACTGGTGGGAAAAATCCTGTTGCGAGGAACGGAAAAGAAGACAAGGCACAGGATACAGTAATTTTTTTTTTTTTTTTTCAAATTGTAATTAAAATACCTGGTAAGGAGGATTTCTGTTCACTGAATGTTTCACAGTAACATTTGGTGCAAGTAATGATACAGCAGTGCTGTTAAACCCCAGAAGCTGATGTTTCAAGTCTGCTGGCAGGTCTTCATTCAGAAAGGAACAGGGCTCTGACTTCCCTGTCTCCCCTTAGTTATTTTCCTATGTTTTCCTTGACATTCAATGATAATTATTTTCCTTGCTTCAAGTACTGTTCAATGATAGATTTTTTTTTTGGTTGGCCAAAAAGTTATCCTTTTGTGTAAACTATGGCACGTGGTTGCTGAACGTAATCTTTTTCATTTTAACTTCATGTCTATCTTTCTTTCTGGTTAATTTTAGAAATAAAGAAATTATTGATTGTCTTACATTTTAGCATTTGTCATAAAATGAGTCCACTTGGCACCTTGCATCTTTTATGAGGCCTTTGTTCTTGAAAGAATTCATATACTTTTCTAGTATTTTAGATTTTTTTAACTTCCACATACATATGATAGTTATCACATTTGAATTAAAGGTTTATAGATTGATCTCTCATTTGTGGGTTTTTAAATATGAGATATTACAGCTGGTGAATGCAGGAGCTGCATAATCCGTTTTGACTTCTTTTTCTCTCAGGACTCCTATTATCCTTTTTATTTCCCTTCTTATCAAGTAATTAGCTAAATTTCTTTTAGTGCTGCTGGGTCAACTTAGAGTCATTAATAACTAGAGTTATTCAGCGCCTGCACTGTATCTGCCTTCACTTATTTTCATGCCAAGCACTGCCTAATTGGTTCAGCCGTTCATTCAAGTCTCCTTTTACCTTCCTTGAGTGAACAGCAAATTGATAGCAGTTGACAGCAGCATTTTCGATTGATACACTATAGCATACCACAACATACCACAGCAAACTTGGATGGTAAATCTTATGTTTATGTGTCATCATTACCAGTTATCTGTTTGATTATTTTCAGAATGAAAATCGGCCAGTTAGTGTTTCCCATTGCAAAAAGCTGTTAACTACCCACTGACAGAAGTGGGTACCCCACAAATTTTCCCTGATGTTTTTTTCAGTGGCTCAACCTCATTGTCATACTGCAAATCCAGAAAGATTTTCTAAAAAAAAAGAAAAAAAGAATGTGAAGAATGTGATTTGAACATTTTAAGTAACCACAAAGTTCTGATCATTTACTAATCTTTGATATATTTACCACAATACATCTGCATGACAAGGAAAAAGCGTTATGTTAGCTTTGGAACGGGGAATATGCATAGAAAAGTTTACCCTAAATCAGACATGAGTTCTGAAGTCCTTTGGTTATTTTGTCTAGTTTTCTGTTGAGTATAATGGGACCATAAACACCTATCTTACGGAAGGTGCCTGCATTTATATGCCTAAACATTGGCTGGAGCCTACCCAGGATGTTTAAGTCATAGATAAAGTAAGGGTATTTTTTATTTGCTATCATGTGCTAGTGAGAAATGGTTATTTTAAAAAGAGGGACTTTAACCTTGATCTATAGCAAGACAAAGTTTCACAGCTTTTATACTTTATCACGAGGTAGCACAGAGCAGCACGTAGGTGCAAAGCTGGGACTGCCTATTGCAGTAAGTGCTGCGAATGTTCTGGCTCCGGTGCTGACAGCAGGATCCTGTCTGCTCTCTGCAGAGCACCACTGCTTTTTTTAATTCACTTCCTCATCTCTTTATTCAATACACAGGAAAAAAGAAGTTTCTCTGAACAGAAAGCGTACTTGACAGCAAGAGGTTTTACCATAATTGCTATTTAATCAGCTAATAGGTTACTTGAAGAGTAGTTTTTGATTTGTTCCTGTCTTGTTTTGTTTTTCTGGCAATTATTGAGTTTAACCTGCTCCAAGTTTGTACTGAAGCATGGACATCCCCAATCACAAAACACGGAGCAGTCTCATTCAGGATCCTCTAGGGTAGCAAAGAGCCATAGTCTAATTGCCTGCTCTGTCTTAGCCAGCACCCTGAAAAATGAAATCAGCAACTGTTGGTGTGCCCTGTGCGGGGACTGGGCTGTGTGGGATGCGCTTCTCAAGCCAGCTGCTACCACTGCCATCACTCCTAAGAAGAGGCAAGCCAGTACTTGAGGCCCTCCCCAGCTCTTTGTCTTAGTTTCATCATTTGCTTTGGCCTTTTCCAGTCTTGAGACAGCCCACCTTCTAGTTCTTGGGGAACTGAGGTAGATTTTTGCTGTTTCTTAGATGGCTTGAATTAGCAGAACTCTCTAATAACTGCATTTTCCTGCCAGGCCTGTGTATTTTCCGATTTAAATTTTTTTGAATCTGTGAAAAAGGCAATGCAGGCTGAAGTACTGCGTTTAGAGCAAGGTGACCTCTTTACTTGGCATCAACTCAAAATCAACTGTTTTGTAACTGGCTGATTCTCAAGATCTGCTTCTCTTTTGCATTATGCGGGAGAGCAATCCCTCTTGTCCCATCCCCCTCCACTGGGAAAAATCGTGTTTGTTCTGAGTTTGAAGTGGATTAAAATAAAAACTTACTGAAGTTCTGAAGTCATTATTCAGGTTGTTTCAAACATTAAATGAATCATAAAAGAGTTTCCAGATATATTTTTATGAACCATATCTTAAGCCAAAACTGATGGGCTGGAAGAAAGGGAAAAGAAAAAGTAAGAAAGAGAGGCAGAAAACTTGTCTGTTCTTGGAGACCAAGTTTTTAATTTACTTGTAAGTAAAACTTGAGATGAGCTCTTTTGGATGCTTCCAATGCTTCGTAAAATCATTATATTGTATTGTCTGCTATAATTTTTATTGCATGGTTGCAGCTTACTCCAATTTCTAATACCCACCCTGCTAAACCTCTTCATCATGTCTATCCTGGTCCAGGTTCCACAGCAATATAGTAAGGTCTGAGAGCTCATAATCTTCTCATATATCCCTTAATCTGCAATATCCAAAAGCTAGTAATTTTCCTTGCTGTGCATACACTGAAGATCTTATTTTTCTTCATGTTCAAACACAAGTTCTGTGCTGCATGCAGGGGGTTTTTGTAAAATGATGAAGAAAATTGGTTAGATTTTCTATGGGTTTAAACTCAGTGCAGCTCATTTGAAGCTGATGGGATGATACTGATTTATCCTAGTTGAGGGTATGGCCTTATACAATATAATATCCTGCAAAATACCCCTGAGCAAAGTAATGATGGAGTAAATATCAGGGGACATTTATTTTAAAGCACAGTTCAATGTACGCATCAATATTTAATAATAGGTATATGATTCTATTATATGTACTTTATTTTTATATGGTTTAATAATCTGTAATCCCTAGCCATTACAAACTTTAGATAATTACTGTCTTTAAGGCATTTCTGAGATCCTTGTATTGCTGGTGCTGCATAGGTACAACTAATTTTTTTCTGTCTGGTTTCTTTGAATACTTTTTGCCTTTCAGCAGTTGGAAAATTCCCTTACATTGCCTGCCATAGCAGCCATGTGGGCAATGGCAAGGCTACGTGAACAACTGTAGAGCAGAAGTGGGAGACCGGGTTGGTACGCACACAAAGAAGCGTTCAGCCTCTAAATATGCAATGAAACTGGTGACAATTTTTTGACATATTTTGAAATAAACTTTCAGAAATTTTCTTTATCTTGGCCATTGCTTATCCTTTTCCTAGTTTTGAAGGAAATTGCAGCTTTGTGGACAAACATTTGAAAACATAGAGGGTTTATTTTTGCCCTGTGAGCTCCATGTCTTTCTCCAGAGGAACTAAACTTAGACTGAAGACACTTTCAAATTTCCAAAGAAAGGTAATGCTTATATTTTCATGGTTTAACTTTTTATATTAATGTCACACATCTTGCTGTGTTGTATTTGAGGGTGAGATTTGTAAGTCAAGGTATATGTAGATGAAGGACATAAAATCTGGAATTGTCTGTAAGAATTTTTCCAAGTGCCGGCAAGTTAGGCTAAGATGAAAACCAAGTGAAGTATATATAAGATGCAACCAGTGAATATTTTAACTGCATCACAGTTTTTCTGTGAAAAGGATTTTTCAGTGAGCTTGTAGGCATTGAGAGTGTGAATGAAAATTCATGAACTTGGTACGCTTAGGAATTCAGCCTAGTTTAGTGAGTTTATACAAAAAAAATGTCTCTCTTCTTATTTTTTTTTTTTTAATAAGGAGATTTAATCTTTGGAATAAGACACTCTACAGACTGATTTAGACAAACATCTGTCAAAAAGAGCTTGGGGAGTGCTGATTCAGGGTTGGAGCATCGGTGTGGATTAGCCTGCCTCTTGAGGTCCTTTCCAGCCATATTTTCTCTTGGCGTATTTCTTGGAATGATGCATATTGTGGTAACAAACTCAAATATTTGTCCTGAGCTAAGTGATGGCAGGACTGCGAGTAAATGACTGCCTCAAGTTCTGGATCTCTAGTTCCTACATTCTTGTAATTTAAAGACTATTTACAGGTTACCATATGTATTAGAATTTTGGATTTTACTGTTAGGTAGAATGATAATAAAACTGACATTAGTGCTTATCAAAACTTTCCAAGTTCTTAATAAATTCAGTTGGAACATTAGAAACATGAAAAAATAGAAAGTATGGAAATGATCAATAGAGAATTAGGATGCAACAGACATCTACATCTATAAAAAAGTGGTCTCTTCTGTGACGTATCTATTTTGTTGAAGATCTGTATCGTTCTAACTGGGAAGAGATTTAGTTTTATTTCTCAAATAAGCAGATTTGTTTTCCAGACACTTGCTACTCTAATTCTAAACAACAGAGGAATTTAAAAATCAGCAATGTAGTTGATTTGAAAATCAGCAAATCCTATTTTGTTTATTTTTCAAATGCTAACTTTATACAAGATTCACCTCTAATAATTATTGGAAGGAAAGTTCTAAAAATTTCCCCTGCTAGAAAGTCATTTGTTTGGTTGGGTTTTAAAAATTTTGTTGCATAATCTTGGTAGTGGTGTATTTTTCTTCATTTATGGCAATATATTGGTTGACAGAGTTTCGCCTATTTCTCATTAGCAGACAGAACATTGTACTTGTAAAAGTAAAAACTCACTGATACCTATGGCTTCTGCCAGGGTCATAAACCATGTATTTCCAATTGGTAAATGCTAAGAAATTTCTCTGAGCCATTGCATTATTTTTTCAGAATTTGTGGTCTACAGGTAAAGAGGAAAGAATATCCTTTTGCCTGTCATGTTGACATTCACATTTGAGCAACTTACAACCACAGATTCAATACCTCACTGTTTTTTATTTTTTTCTCCCACACAACTACCTCTTTGAAAGTGTAAGGGTCATTTAATATCTGTGCTTTACTAATAATGGGTTTTGCGAAAACTGAAAATTGCCAAGGTAAAGAGTATGACCTCCTCTGTTCTCTCTTTAGTCCTGTGTTGCAGCACTGTGCTTCATTTACCTTACTGCACTTCACTGCAAAAGCTAATTACAGTTAAAATTAAACTCTATAGAGTGTGTCCTGCTGCCTTTTAGCTGCTAGACACGAAGAAGAGGCTGATTCCTGTGTATTCACCTCTTGTTTAGAAGATTCATGTTTATCTAATGTGAAGTCAATATTATTGTCCTGAAAAGAGTTAGAGTATTGCTAACAATCCATCAGGGAGTGCTTCTTTATAGCACTGACGCTATGCTCTAGTGGCTCAGAAACCATTTACCAGTGCTAAGATTCTGATCTACCTTGGTGCATTAACATTCAAACCATCATTTATCTCTTCTAAAATGCTTAACAATAAAATAGTTCATCGTGTTTAACAGTCAGATATTTTGTAAGTGGAGGGAAGGGAAAGAATGAAGTGCCAATGGAAGCAATGGAAAAATAGAGAAACGTGAACCAAACTCCCTAGGTCTCCCTCTATGCAACACACACACACATATATATATAACATTTATTCATACATATTCATATATAGCATAGGAATCAGGAGGTCTGGGTGGGTTCATATCACCTGACTTTAAGTGTATAAATTTATCTATGGCTGAATTGGAAGCCTTATGCTGCTTTTATAGTGGATGGAGAGAATTAGACCTCCAGAATGTGACTTATTTTAGGATGAGATGGAAGTTGCTTTAATTGCTCTTTTCTGCATTGGTCATAAGAAGAACATAGGCTGAGTAGCTGTGATTCCAGAATTTAACTTCCAGGTGTCTAAGTTAGGCAAGTAAATCAAAGTCTGGAGGTCTATTTCTTGCTCTGGCTTTGTGAGCGTGGACAAGCCACTTGATTTTCTTTCTATAATGTATAGCCTGGCATATAACCATTCTCTTTGTATTATTCTGTCAATGATATTGATATTCTTCCCTCTAAACCATTTATGAAATGTTATATGTATATATTTACATATATATATTTGCAAAAAAAAAGGGGGGGAGGGAGAGAGTAGGACGTTGTGTATTGGAAGAAAACAAGTTTTATATTAATACTGACATGTCTATATGCAGAAGAAGACCTACAGAAATGTTTTCTGTACTTTGTTGCACGGGATAAAGTAAATTGGGACTGAAAACATAAAGGGTGTTTAAAAGGATTAGACTATGCTGCAGAGTTTGGCAGAGTGCAAGAGATATGCATGCTCGGTCCAGAGGTGGGTACGTCTCACAGCACAGCACAGGGCCATGATGGCCTGATGGAGTGGCCATGCCCCGACCTGCTCTTCTCACAACTTCAGTGGCCTCTTTTGGTCATCAGTCCTTTGAAGAAACATTTGAAACACAGAGGTATACCTCTAGTGGCCATCAGTACAATTGATTAAACAAGTTCAGTTTTTTCACATCTGTAGATGCTATGCACTTGTGAACGGAATCTGTATTAAAATTTACTGTAAGTAGGAGATACAGATATTTTAAAATTAACCCAACACTAATTTCTAGTTAGTTCTGCCCTTGTCATACCTTTTTATTAATATAATTTTTTTAAAATTTACAATAAAACTATCTTTGTCCTTTCTCTAAATTAGTGAGGAGAATTGAAATGTTGTTTGGTTGTAGGTTCTTTTTTTTGTTTGGTTGTTGGTTTTTTTTAACTACAGCTGGATATTTTCTCCTTGCTCTCTCAGTTCCAGTATGAGAAACCCAAGAAGAAATGAGGAAATAAGGCTTTGACTGTGATCTCATTTCTCCCATTGTACCTCCTTCAAGATCATTAGAATTACCCCTGCTTTACTGGTTTGTGTGAGATTAGAGTCAGACTTCACTGCTTTGTTTTAGACTGTCATTTTTGAAGAGATTTTAACTTCACACTGTTTATTTCTGCTGTCTCCCCATTTGTTTGTTCATCTTTCAATGTACTGTTTAAAAGATTTGACTGGAGTGGGAAAAGAAAAAATTACAATCAGCACACAAACTGCTCACATTTTGCTGAGGAACAAAAATCAAGACTATTTTTGGTAGCAAAAGAACTGTTACAAATAGAGAGATATTTTGTCTTTTTCCTGTTAGCAATTGTCGTGGTTTCCCAACTGAAACCATGACAGCAATGCATTAGTTTTTCTTTTAGTAGATAATACTGTCGCATTTATTCTTTCATTTTAACAATGTCACATTCAGAAGACAAGGTCATTTAACCTGTGTTTAGTAGGCAAACACATAAAGCTGCAAGATAGCATGTAATGCAAACTATTTTCAAATTGGGTTCGGGAATTAGAATGACAGAATGAATGAACTCCAGATTTGAAGAGCAAACATTTAATGTGGCATGTTCAGCATTGGCCAACTTGATTAGATTAAATGCCATATTTTCATGCAAGGTGTAAATATTGAACTATAGCTCTACGCTGTTGATCAAAGCTGTTTGCTTGGCTGAGATGATTAAATAAGGGTTAATAAATATAACCTCTGTTAAATCTTCTATAACCAAATTTATCTCTCAGCTTCACCTACCATAGAATTAATAACTAAAGCTGGCAATTGTGAGCCAGAACATTTAGGCACAATATCTCTTGAGCGGAGTGTTTGATATTTGCTCAGAGCGAGAGTTGTAATTGATTGACGGTCACAGCAAATGAACTAGTTCTCATTTGCTCATCTGGACTGCGAAAGGGGCAAGGACGGTCTGACCATCTCATTCACGGTGTGCCAAAATGTGATAGTCTGATTACTGGTTGTGGAGCATCTTCTGCTAGAATGTGTTGTGTAGAAAGGTACAGGACGTTGGCAGATACATTGGTGTCTTTGATCAAGTAGTACCTGAAGAAGGAGACTCTCACCTTTTCCAGAGCAGAAGATCCAATGAGGATTAAGGTGGGAGAAGGAGGGGAAAGACAACACGACTATGTCTACCCACATGACAGCATGTATGGGACAAGGCACAGTGCCACCCAGGACTAATAGACTGGGATTTTTTTGTGTGATCATGGAGGAAGTTTCAGTTGACAAATATAGCTTAAATTACACTGTGTATCACACCAAATGATGGGTTTACCCCTTACAGCTTCTGAGGCTATTTGACCTTAACTGGAAAAGTTGACTACATCTTACTAATGAAGATCTGCTTGGAGGACTTTTGCATTCTTGAGATGCATAATTAAGACAATTTAGCTGGTCTCATTTAACAGGCAATAAGCATCAATAGGCAGGGAGTGACAAAGATGAAAGCTCATGTTCAGTGTCCCCAGCTACCTTTTTGCTCTGTGCCCAGCTGTGTTTCTTGAGCACATATTGTGGTCAGTTTGGTCTTTGTCTTCAACATGCAAGATCAGATTTCTGGAATTTCTGTTTACCTATCAGCGGGCCTTGAAGATCCCTTTCTGTCTCTATTTTAGAGTTTGGAAATCTAATCATACTCTACCAATCTTGACAGAATTTATCATAAGACAAATAATTACATTAGAGTGATGGATGGACTGTATCAAAGAAGATGATAAGCAAGTGCATACTAGTGCTGCCTGAGACAGGCAAAGATGGAGCATACTGCATGACAGCTCAGCCCCAGATTATAGGATAAAAGAAAGAAGATGAATTATACAGAGTAAACCAGCATATCCAGAATTTTACAAAGTTTGTTTCAGAATTTGCATTTCACTGCTTTGACTGGTGTCTGATACTAACACTAAATTTTCTAAAAAATCATGTGCAAGCTGTTTTTTATCCTTGAGGAGGGGACAAATAAAACAATCCAAGATACGCTTTATCCAAAAATCTTCGAAGACCTTCTAGAAGTATTAAAAATCAGATTGCTATACTAGCACATTTTCAATACATAATTTTTCTTTCCTGTTCCTGCAACATATTTTTGTGGAATAATTCTGCACGTCTGAAAACCACAAAAACTAAACAAACAAAATATTCTAAATCTTAAAAAGTAGCAAATAAAAAATCCTGCCTGACAAGTAATGAACACTGATCTAAAAATCAGAAGAATGCAGCAGAAATACAAACAGGTTTTTGCTCAAGTCACATTGGAATCCTGTGTTATTAGACTCTGCCATGGAAAGTATGGTAAAGTGTGATGGTGAAGACTGTAAACATCCAGCAAACAAACAAATTAGCTGTGTAGTGTTTATCTCGTGATGGATAATGTATGAAAATAGCTTTATACACAGGGGTCGCTCTAACATTTTTAG
Organism: Himantopus leucocephalus; assembly: GCA_003993805.1. Lineage (NCBI taxonomy): Eukaryota > Metazoa > Chordata > Aves > Charadriiformes > Recurvirostridae > Himantopus > Himantopus leucocephalus. Next base: position 13,485,897 of record RSEF01000002.1, read on the forward strand.
CGGGTGAGAACCCCTCCAACTGCACCACTGTACAGCCTCAGTGCACTTCTTGTTCCAGCATGTACCTGTTGCTCCAATTTGCATGTGCTGCCCTGGTGTGTTTTGGTACCAGGGTTGGTGCCAGCATATGTGCTGTCATGCTTAGTGCTGGAGGGAATAATGTTTAGGAAGATGTTACTAAGGGTGAGAATGTTTTCCTGAATGTGAGAACTGCCTAATTTGTGTAGAAAACACAGTTTTGGTTCTGTAAATGTGGATTGTTTTCTATTTAATAAACCAAAGGTAACTGAAACATATAATCATGTCATGAGACTGAGGTACTGCTAACTCAATCTCTATGAAAGGATCAAAAATTGCTCCCCACCCTAGAGGTTTTCTGAAACCCAGCGCTGGCTAAGGGCATGAGGAGAAAATCAGTGGAAAAGATGCCCTCCCACCCATTGTAAACTTCTTAATTCTTTAAAAGATGGTCTGAGTTTGAAAAGTGACAGAGTATTAGATCCTTGCTTAAAGAATCTCCTAAGACAGAAAAAATCCAGAATATCAGACTTTTCTTGCAAATGTTAGATATTCTGGATTTACCATGGAATGGTATTAAAACAAATACTATGACCAATAATTGCTATGGTCTCAGATAGAAATATAAAGTATTATATGGGAAAAGCAGTGTAACTATGAGATAAATGAGTTCTGTTATTACAGCAAGTTGCTTCTTACATCCTGCTGCTGTCTTTGGTCACGTTGAAGTCAGTGTTAGGGATATGTTGTTTTGCTCTCTCAGATTGAGTTTAGGTTATAAACCTTACACATCACGAGTAGAAAATATTTAGTGGGTTTTAGACAGGAGAATATACTCCACGTCTTCCTTCCGTTTTCTGTGTGAAACCTGTTTGGAATATTGTCTGCGCACGTGCTGTGTGATTCAGCTATGACAAGCCTGGAAGGGAGAGAGGGCGAGATGAGGCACAAAGGTTTAATGGCTCTGTGGGAACTCAACAGCTTGTTAAGGCAACAATGTGTAGCATGGGCAAGTAAAGCCAGCCAGGCACAGCACAAAGCATGCATTGTAACGCCAGAATTTGGCATCCAGGACGTGGCATTATTCCCAGAAAGACAAGCAGTTACAACGCGAAAGGCCTGCAACAAAAGCTTTATGTCCTGCAGCCAGGACAGCCTGCTTAGATTTTGATAAATGAACCAACGTACAGTGGCCTGATCCTGCATATGGAAGAGGAGAGTGATATTGCAGGGATAGCTGGGGCCGTGATCCTGGAGCTGCAGGGTCGAAAGGGGATGAGAAGGGGCAGGCGGAAAGGCCAGGGAACTAAGTCAAGGAAACGCATCCAGAGCAGCACTGACAACAACCAGGCTGTGCAAACGCTGCTGTGGTGACAGCAAAATTGCTTGAGAGACAGACTACCACCCTCGCATTGGCAGACGAGGAACAGGTTGAGTATTTTTGATCCACCCTAAATTAAATCAATGAATGTGACAGAAAGATCTGGATTGGGGAACCAGGATTTGTCTTAATATGAAAAAGGGAGGCTTTGACCAAAAAAACACCCAACATAACTAGAGTTTTTTAGGTTTTAGAAAGTTTTCGTAGGAGTTTTTTATCCTAAAAGAACAAGTTACAGAATGGCACGGTATTTCTGTATGCATAAGAAGGAAATATCAAAGAAATAGGAAGAGGAAATATCTTTTCTTATAATTCTTTTAAAAAAGGAGGATAGTGATTATATTTACAAAAGAGCTGTTTTCAGTGCACACAAATTCAAAAGGACAGGAGGGAGGTCTTAGCAGTGAGCTTGTGTTATTTTAATGAAATGCAAATGACTATTTTAACATATGCACCTATTAATTCAGAGGGTGTTGCCTTTGATGAGACCTTCAGGGCAATTTCACAGGAAAGGTGGAATATTTCTGGCATGTGAGAGGACTTCATCTGCACTTCATTCACAGAAAAATATAGAGATGAAAAACTATCCTGCAATCAAAGAAAGGAAGATAAAAGATTTAGATAATGGAACTAAAGCTTGTGGGTTGCCAGAGAGACTAGATTCTCTATGAAAAGGATTGCAGTTAATTCCTCCAGGCGCAGTTCATATTCCTGGAAAGACAGTCAAACAGAATGGGTGCATAAGTGTAAATGGAAGTGCAACCGGATGTGGTACAGACACACACACGGCCACACATAAACACACATGAGCACTTGTGATAAATAGACTATACAAATATGTATTGTCATAATGTGGTATTTTTAGCAGGATTTTGCTAAATTCTGAGCATGGTTCATACCTATCATAGAGGATTAACATTATTAGTCTAAGAGTCTAATAACAGGAAGTTATTAATAGTCCAATAACAGGAAGTTATTGGAAGTGGTCAACACGGATTTACCAAAGGTAAATCATGCTTGACCAATCTGATAGCCTTCTGTGATGTTACAACTGGTTGGCTGGATGAGGGGAGAGCAGTAGATGTCATCTACCTTGACTTCAGCAAAGCTTTTGACACTCTCTCCCATAGCATCCTCATTAGGAAGCTGAGGAAGTGTGGGTTAGATGAAAAGACAGCGAGGTGGATTGAGAGCTGTCTCTGTGACAGAACTCAGAGGGTTGTGATTAATGGAACAGTGTCATGTTGGAGGCCTGTAACCAGTGGTGTCCCCCAGGGGTCAATACT
>RSEF01000002.1:13488681-13555735 GCA_003993805.1 Himantopus leucocephalus
CTTCCAACCTTAACAATTCTATGATTCTATGATTCTAAGATCAAAACTTATCCTGATACCTACATTATAGGGAGGGTTGGTATTGGGGACAGTAACTCTGAAATGAACTGAAAATCATTCATCCTGCCTAATTGCAGGGGATTGGAGATGGGGCTCTCCTGAGGTTGCTTTCAGCTTTGTATGTCTTTGATTCTACAGAAATGCATGATTATACAGAGAGAGCTCCCAGTTCAACACTGTAGCTACAGGAACTAATATGTTCTTCAAAGGATTTAATAGGAAAATACTTTATTACAATATAAAGTAATATTATAATATTATAATAGCATTCCAATATAAAAAATAGAAAAATATATTGATAACTTTGAGAGGTTTCGAAGAAGCATGAAAATTATCACAACATTCTGAAATGTGCTTTTAGTAAAAGATGCATTGGCCAACATGGATATTTTAGAGCCAACTATCACTTGACTGTTTTGAACAAGCACAAGCTTTGGAATACATCCTTAAAAAGTCTTTGTATTGCTTGTAATATATTGGTTATCTACTGTTTTTTGATAAGCTAATTATTTAGTGTTTCTTACACAGCAGATCCCGAACATTTAGAACTTATATATAGATATACACACACATATTTACATACATACATACACTTTTATAAAGAGCTGTGCAATCAGATAGGCTGAATTCTTTCTCACTCTGGAGGGTGAATCTGGTTCTGTTGAAATCAATGGTAATTTTGCCTTTGGCTTCAGTGGAATTGGGATTCCCTTCCAAAAAAACCCTGCATGCATTATTTGAATGAGCTAGGCTAACCATGTTTTTTATAGTGCCTTGTGCAACTGCATTGACTACCAATTTCACAACCTTATAACTGACCTGCTAGCTCAAACACTTGCTACAGTGTTAGGTTTGGGGTTTGGTTTTAGAGTTTTTTTTTAATGAGTCCTTTAACAAATGAAGACCAATCAAAATGTGCATGTCTAAGGCTTACACATTTATGGGTTTGGTAATAGTGTCAGTTTATACCATGTCCTTTTTCCATCTGCTTATACCCAACACCACCGAGATCCTGAAAAAAGGTTTCTGCAGCCATGCAATGAACCAGAGCAGGACACTGGTCTAACAAATGCATAATCCTTTTTCCAGGAAAAGCAGAATCTGGAACAAGCAAATGGGGAGTGAGGGGACTGCCTCACATAACCAGTATTGTTTCCAAATGTACAGCCTCACCTCTAAGACACTCAAAATGATGTTTGATCTGCTGTTAGAGAGAGACTCACAGTTGTCAACAATGTGAGGCTGAGTTTAATGACAGGGACAAAGGGCAACCTGGATCCAGTTCGAGAGATAGGACATAGAATCACAGAATAGTTTGGGTTGGAAAGGACCTTTAATGGTCATCTAGTCCAACTCCCCCTGCAATGAGCAGGGACATCTTCAACTAGATCAGGTTGTTCAGAGCCCCATCCAGTCTGACCTTGAATATTTCCAGGGATGGGGCATCTACCACCTCTTCCCTGGGCAACCTGTGCCAGTGTTTTACCACACTCATTGTAAAAAGTTTCTTCCTTATATCTAGTTTAACTCTTTCCTCTTTTAGTTTAAAGCAATGGTACCCCTTGTCCTATCACAACAGACCCTAACAAAAAGTCTATCCGTATCTTTCTTATAAGCCCCCTTTAAGTACTGAAAGGCCGCAATAAGGTCTCCTCAGAGCCATCTCTTCTCCAGGCTGAACAACACCAACTCTCTCAGCCTATCCTCATAGGAGAGGTGCTCCAGCCCTCTGATCATCTTCATGGCCCTCCTCTGGACCTGCTCCATGTCTTTCATGTGCTGAGGGCTCCATATATTGAATGAATACATATTGGCATCTGTGGAATCGCTTAGATTTGAAGAAATGCATCTCAGAAGTGAAGAAAGGGGATGGGGCAATGCTATATTATTGGGACCATAATTTTGTATATGGTCTAACATGTTAGCTGTCATACAGACTGACTATTAAAATAATTGTTTTCAGAGGCATACGTGTTTGAATGACAATGGGAGGTTTGAATGACAATGGTTCAGGGGGTGCACAGAGCAGAACAATGTTTTAAGGGACAAGAGGTTGACAGCAGATGCAAATACGTCCTTATGAACATTTTTCAAGGCGAATTTGCTGCAGAATTCTGTTACCCAGCTTTCTATCTGAGCACTTTCCACCCAAGTATTACGTACAAGAAAGTAGCAACTGTGGAAACTGGTTAATAACCCGAGTGTCAGATCACTCAAGCACTTGGGGCTGCAGATGCTGTGTGAGGACTGCGTAGCAGACTCCCGAGGAAAGGGCAGGCATTGTATTTTATCATCCTGGTCTTATGACATTATGCAAAGGAAAAGCAATCCTAGCTTGTTAATGGAGCTGTTGAGCTTTGCTGTCTTCTCAGCCAGCACTAACTCCTTCAGTTGCATCCCTGCCATTTCTTACATTCAGGACAGGGATGAATTACTTAGAGTTTAAAAATCTGGACACTTTAGGACGGAAGAGAAAAAATGGAATACAGAAGGAAAGAACCCTCTCATCGTTCTCTCTGTGGTATAATTTTGTATATTAATTTCCTCTCTACCTCTCTCTCCTCACTTTAAAACACATGGTAAGGACCATTACCAAGTACGAAATACCAGTTAAATGGTATATTTGGTACACCATTCTAGCACAATGTTGTGCAGTAACACATACTTTCTAAATTGCAGCATTATGAATTGCACTCTGCAGCTTATCACAAATTGATTTAATTTGTTATTTTTCCAAGTTTCCCTTCTAGAAGAAATAAAATCTTAGAAGCATTACCTGTAATTGCTATTCAAGAATTTTATATTGACACCACACTTCTAGCTGAGACAATTAGTTGTGTGGAGTAAAACTTCAGTAGATGTAGACATAATTCCACGGGCTTCACTGGAGCTGAAACAGTGATAACTAGCTGAAGATCTGTCTCATAAATCTGTAAAATTTCAAGTAATTATTTTTATGAACTCTGTAGTGAAGCTTATCCACATGTTTTTTTTTTCCCAGAGAAGTTCTACTTCTGCTGTTAATTTCTCATCTATCTTTTACATCATACATTCCTGCAAGTCTCCTTGGATAAGGTGATTAAGCATTTGCCAAAAGGTAAGCCAGTGAAGACAGTTTTTAAGGCTGAATGGGTGCTGTTCTGTATAATAAACACATTAATAAAAATATTTTAGTCATTGAAACTGTGTGGAGATTCAGAAAAGCAAAGGTATGTGTTAACTCTGTGATAGTGCAGTTTTTTCTCAAGTTTCGGGACAAATCCTTTCCTTATTCACCCTAGTCCAATGCAGCTGTCTGTGCCATCATGACACACAGGATTAGGAAAGCATTAACAGGATGACCTGGAGAAAAAGAATGACAGAATGAGTGCGCTGTTCTTCAGAGGCCTTGCAGGGATCAGTACAGATTGATGCCTTACGGCCCAGTTAGTACAGTGGCACCATTGCTTATACCAGGAATGTACATAACACCAGAGAAAGGAGGAGATACTGAAAATTTTGTGTGCACCTCACTTTAACTGTATGAATTTTGAACTGTAAGCTTTTGTATCACTGTTAGTGGACTAAAATAAAATTGTTTAGTTATACTAAGACTAGAAAGATTAGACTATCAATAAATTCCTGGCTTTGCACACCAGGTTTGTTCTTTTTGCCCATAGCAAGATTTTGAGTGCAGTAACTTCTTGGGGATTCGGGCAACCTATCCTCTAATTTAGATGTCAGAAATTGATAACACAGTACACCAAGTAATGGGGTGTATTTATTTATTTATTTATTTTCTTTCCTGCAAACATATAAGGTTAACCTTCATTTGGTTTAGACCTAGAAAAATTGCACAGAATTAGTGCAATAGTTCCAGATTTGTAAAGGAGAGAGACCAATCAACAAGTCATAAAAATTGCATGCATTACATAGAATTATTTTTTGCACACATTTTAGAGAAGAAACTTAGTCTTGTATTATTTCTTCACTTGCCTCAAGCTAACATTTGCTTAAATCTTTTATGATTCTAGCAACTGCAAACATCTCACCAAACATTATAGTTATGCTATACCAAGTCAATGTCTGTATAATTATTGATGGCAAATCCCAAGAGATGCTGTTAAACATATATTTAGCTCTTTGTACTCTGAACTAGTCTGCAGCTTTCTTCTACCTGAGAGGCTTACCTCCAGTGTCACTGAACTGTCATCTTCCAGTACTCTTCTCAGTCAGCGTTTTTTACCTTTTCATCTCTATTTTTTCCTTTTGAAACCTTGAGCCACTAATTGTTGCTCTCTCATTACAGACACTTTGTCTGCATCTTTACTTTCCTTCTCTTGTGGGGCTCTAGCTCACATGCTTTCTCACACCTTAACAACAATTTTCTCAGTTTTCTTTAGTCTACTGTACTTTCCTGGGCCTTGGAGCACGGGCAGCTCAGCCTCTGGGCTCAGGGTTAATGGGCATTGTCCTTCAACCCATTTGTGCTGAATGCCAAGATATAGGCTCAAATATGCCTTTTGCTTTGTTGGACTCAAAATTATGTCTTCTTGTCTCATCCTTTCTTCAAAGCTGAGCACGTTACTACCTGCAGGGTGTGACCTTCTTTTTGACATTTCCTACTGTTGAGCTCAGGTCATCCATTGCTCAACTCACTGACCTCTGAGAGTCACATCTGGAAGCTGGGCAGGCACAAGCATGTCGCAGGCAGACCCCTGAGGACCAGTCTGCCTTGGGATCCCAGCAGGCAGCAATGCCCAGCAGCACTGAGCACAGCCACCCACGATGCTTCCCTTGGGGGTCTAACCCTGAAGTATGCAATTAACTAAATGGGCACGTTAGTAATCATTTGGTTATGGAACGGTCTGGCTTTTGGCACGAAAATGTAGAAAATGCACGTACGTGTGTTTTGACACACGTATTTTATAGCATGTGTGCATGTGTGCCTGCACGCCTTAATGATTTGGTCCAGTGTTAGCTGTGCTACATCACAGTGATAATAGAGAAATATCTCAGGAAATAGCAGGAGGTTTCCAATTCAAACTAAATTACAATTATAAGCCTGCCATGATCTTCGTGGAGCTTGGGCTGCTTTATTAAGTACCCACTTAAACTTACACCAGGCTAATAATGTATTTGCTCAGCTTGAGATTCTCCACAATGAGGAAAAAATGTATTACAAAAATCTTTGTTTTAATTTACTCTAACAATTTTCAGAAACTGCTGGAATCTCACAGGTATGATCCAGAATAAATTGCTGGGGCTGCCACTGCTAATAATGCACTGGAAACACTCTTAAATATAGATTTAATTTAGGGTCTCAGTTGGCTGCTAAGCAATTTTAGTTCTTTGGGTTAAAAAGAAGGACTAAATTCCATACTGTTACTGAGAAGAGATGTGTGAGCAGCCTCTTCTGTGTTCTTTAGGACTCATCTATGGGAAGTAATAAAACACTATCACTGGACAGACAGAGGTGGGAAGGGCTATCATAGACTGATGTGTTAGACCCTTACACGTTAGGCACCGAAAACAAGATCTTCCTCCAGGGCTGCTAGATGTGGATTGTATTTTTTGGAAGAAACTGGTTTTGTTTTGGTTGTCAAAGAAAATTGTCTGGGTAAGACTTTTCAGTGATAATTTGAAAACAGTTGTGTAAAAGCTCTGAAATTTTCAAGGAGAATCATATAATTACTAGGGTTGGGGAAAATGCTTCATTCTTTAGGTTGCTTTTTTTTTTTTACATCTGGGATTATAGGAAAGTGTGGGATAACTTCTTTACAAATAATATGAAGGTTAAAATACAAATTTGAAATGTTATAAATGAATTTGAAAATTGACTTTATTTGATTTGGATTTCTTTTGGATTTTTGATTCACAATGTTTTTTAATTTTTGAATCTTTTATCCTGGTATGGGATTGTAGCTGGTTTTAGAGTGCACCAACTAAATGATGATTCTTTTAGCTGTTGCTCCTGTGGCGTATGAACATATCTTCTCTTTTATTAGTGTCCATTATCTATTTCATAGAAGTTTAAAGGACGGTCAGCTGATTTCTGCTCCGTGGTAAGTCCTTTCTTTGTTAGGACTTCATTTTAGAGAAGGACTTATTACACTCAGATATATAAACTGAATGAAGTCAAAAGATCCTTGATAAGGCACTTGGAGGAGAAAAAATAAGTGGGAACCAGGGCAGGAAGAAAATGAAATTCAATAAGACAGAGGACAAAGTCATGCACTTAGGGACTAATAGGAATTACTGCTGTAAGCAGGTAGCTTACCTTTGGGAAACAATATAGAAAGAGAAAGTGAGCTGATCGGTGGATCACTGTATAGCAATACAAGTGTATTAAAGTAATTGTTCAAGGCACCAATGAGACCTCACATTGACGTTGGGTACAACTGTCACTGCTTGCGCTCAGGAAAGATGAGTTCTAACCTGAACAGGTTAAGGAAGAACTACAAGGATGATCAGAATAGAGATGACACTGACATACCTTTTTGAACTTAGCAAAATGAAAAATTTACTAGGGTGAGAGCTGCATATAGCAAAAAGAGCTCTTTCAGTTAAAAGACATAAGAACAAATGTGCCTGAACTGTCTATGAATAAATTTAAGCTGAACTCCTGAAACTTGTCTCAACATCAGGGAACTAAAACCCTGGAGTAGTATCTCACTCTGTGATGTTCTAAAATGGAGCTCAATATAAGGAGTAGGACTGGGCAATTTTGTTGCTTGTTCAGCAGCAAAATGAACTTTGATACAGGATTTGCTATGCCAAAACTACTTCAATTATTCTCATCCAAAAGAACAATCACAACTATAAACTCTAAACTTTCAAGTATCACAAATCAGTTTAACACATCATGGCATTTCCTTGATTCCAGAGATGTGTCAGAACCTTTCAAGATTTCCTCAAGAAACTAGTAGCACTTTGTCTTTCATAAAAAATATGTTTCCACTGTAATGTGGAACAAACAATTTTGTCTCTTTCCAGACTCAACCTCATTGCCCTACATAAAAGCAGGACTTTTCTTCAGTCTGTGACAGGTTTGATGATCTGCCAGCCATCTGCTTAAACCTTTCTTCTGGTGCTTAATACAGACTGTGTTTTGGTCTATTATTTTATTGCCGTGACAACACATATATACTTGCAGTAGCAACATATATGTGTGTATGTATATATATTCTCTTGCAGTCACACTGCGTCTTCATAAATGCCTTCATCTTCTCAGTTCTGAACAGCTACCAGTGAAAAGCATCATCAGTTTCCATTTTTTTGGCCAGCCAGAGGTCAAGGATGAAGAGAGACCACTGTCCTCTCTGTCTGCAGCGTCTAACAAAGTCTAGGCAGAAGGGAGTGCCCTCTCACAGCTTACTGTGCTCAGCACTGTGTAGCGACAGAGGATTTCCATGCTTTGTTCCCCAGAAACAGAAAGGAGCCACCAGCCAGCACCCTTCAGCCTTCTTACTGTGTCCTGTTTAACTATTAAGACTTTGAGGGGAAAGAGAAAATGAGGGTGGAGAGTGGCGTGACTCATTTTTGCTACTAAGAATACTAGATATAAAATGGTGACATTCACAATGGTGTTCCCAGCTTGTACATTTGGAGGTTTGGTAGATTTCAGAACATTTAATGATACTTTTTTCATGAAAGATGTATTTTGGCACATTTGGTGAGGTGAATTTTAAAGAAAGTTTGTTTCTGAATCTCATCATTCAGGGAAAAAAAAAGAAAATAGAGGAGGATGTTATAGTACTCTAGAGACTAAAGTACTAAGTGACACATGTGTATGTTCTAGTTAATCTTTTTAAAATGTCACAATTTTTAAAGCCAAACTCATGATTTTAACTCAAATACTCTATGTGAATTGCTTTCTGCTGTGCTAAGCAAGCATCTTTTCCACCGGCTCCACTGGTCCATGAAGTAACACGAAGGAAACAAACGAGGATAGAAATATATAAGCATGTTTTAAAATGCAGCCTGTGTTAAGGGAAGAGTGTCTTTTCTGTTTACCATTAGTGACACAAATAATGCAAGATCGAAGAATGTCTGGAGGCTGTCTCCAGTAATCAGCTATTCTGTAGCAGCTGATAAGATAACTCTCACTGAGAAACAAATGAATACCATGTCATGCACATATATTTGGCAATTAATATCACAGGATTAGATTGCAAGCAGTAACTACTGATTTCGCTTCCTTCCTTTATTTCATGACAGCAGTATCCAGAAGTGAGTAATGTACACCTCCATAACACTGTGGCAAGATAATAACAAGCTGATTACTCGTTTGGGTTGGCCGCATGAAGTGTCATTAAATATGACTGAAAAGGTAACATTTCTTACTGACACTCCTGTGTTTTGAATTCTTAATGTAATGAAGTTTGGGAAGCTCAGACTGTGCTGAATTTAACAGTTTTACATTTACCAACTCTAACTGGCTTTGAGAGGAATAATTATTACCTGCTTACTAACAAATATGTTAAAAAAGATCATACAGTGGGTAAAATGGAGTGTTGCTCATACATCAATGCTTTATAATGGGAAATGCCATGAAACACATATAGACTGAAGCAGCCCTGTTATCTTGTTGGTTATATATTGAATGTTGCATTGTGGGATTGTCATGCAAATCTATTAGTTCTATTACCCCACCAGACACTAAAAAGAGCCAAATATTCCATGTTCTGAGTCTCTCAATAGAGAATTTTCTATTAACTTGCTTCTTGGAAAACTTTTTATTGAACTTTGTTTGCATTTTATGGATCCATCTAAGAGTTCCTAATTCCCTGACATTGTGATTTCTTCCTAATTTTATCCATCTCTAGTTCCATCTCTTGGCCACCTAGGTCAATTCAATTGTTCGAATAAAAGTTAACTCAAAGTCCACTTACTGCTGGTGATGAAGAAAAGCAAGTCCAGATTCTGAAAACTGTGTTGTATCCAAGAGAACAGAGAAAACAAAACCGTTAGATGCTCTTAGTGTGCAAGTAAATAGATACTAGATTTACTGAGATAAATTATTTTACATCATAAGGCCACTGCACAGAAAATAAACATTGCAGAGGAGAGAACCCAGGTCTGCATTCTCATGTCTTGTGAACAGGCTGCTGGGCTAAAAGTCAGGATTTCCCTAAGGCCTTTTATAAGGCCTTATTCACACAACTGACAATTATATGGAAGCACTTCCTTCTTCCTCCCTTTCCGCTTTTTATCTATTTCTGTTAGTTTCATGAAATCATCACGTCATAGAATAATTCAGACTGGAAGGGTTCTCAGGTTGTCTCCAGTCCAGCCCATTCCGCAAAGCAGGTTGCTCAGGGCTTTATCCAGTCTGGTCTTGAAAACCATCAGGAGTGGAGATAGCACAGCCTCACTGGGCAGCCTGTTCCACAGTCTAACCATCTTCACATGGGAATTGTTTTTTCCCCTTTCATATAGCTTCATTTCCACTTAGTTCCTTTTGTAAAGCCAAATGTTAAATTTTCTGAGGGCCAAAACCACTATAAGGGAATGGGAAAATAAAAGCATCCAAACTACCATTCCTTAGATGAATAGCAGTGCCTAAATTCCCAACATGATTAAGGTTGAAATGCTCTGAAGATATTTTTGTATGGTTCAACAAAATCAAGTATATATACCTGAATCACACAACCCAATACAAAGTATTTCTGTGGTTTATGGAAATGTGTATTGTGGCTGAATTTGAATGTGATACTTTCTTCAATTTTGGACAGTTTTGACAAAAATGTGTACCTTTCTGTAGCAGAATAAACCACTTTTGAGCCAGCTCCTTTGGACTGGGTATTCAGGAAAAATGTCAGAAAGATTCTTAGTAACAAAACATTCTGTCTCTTCAGACCCAGTCACTGGGTTTGAAAATTTAAGTAGTTGGAAAATAGGGAGACAGTGTGGTAGTAAGTTGGATTACTGGAGCCTCATTTTGTTAAAAAACTAAAAAATTATTGCTGTCTTCAATCTGATTTTTTTTTTGTATGACACAGCATTCATTTGAAATATTTCTAAGTTTTCTAACCCATTTTCTGTGATGTTAGATTGTCTTTTAAGCTGAAGCAATACAGAAACAAAACACCACCTTCAAACAAAACCAAGAAAATAATCCTTCACCCTGAAATGAGCTTAATTTTAAGAAATATAATAATTTATTGATTGTTCCATTTTTGCGGAGATACAATCAATGGATGTCATTTTGCAGAAAGGGTACAAGACTTTTTTTGTATACAATGTATTTAGTTGCAATCCATTGAAAACCATCTCAGGAAGCCAGTATTTCAAGTATTGTGCAGCATATAATCATTATTTTAAAAAGGATTCATCATACTGCTTGGATGAAAAATTCACACCGAACAGACAGTATTTAATGAGTAAATCAATAATGTTCATTTCAGGAAAAAATTAGGTATGGAATATAGCTAGGGAAGATAATAAAACAAGATCAAACACTAAATCTCAGAACTGATGACCCATTAGGGATAATGCAATTCACTGCAGTATCAAGCTGAAGTGTATTAGGAAACTTACATCATAAAATTTGCTGTGTAAATGCAAATTCAATCTAATTTGTCATATGATTAAAACTCAGGGAGAAAGGAATTCTACTACAGTGTAAAACAACAGTACTTCAGCAGAGCTACACTGGTTGGTGCTCATTCTTAATAAACTGCTATATAAATATATTCTATTGGTAAGGGAGAAAGATACAGGTCTGCTCCCAAACACAGTTCTGCTGCTTAAAGATATGCTTGGTATGATTTAGCTTAGAAATACACTTCGTTGCAAACACCAGCTTTTCAGGTAAGTGCCTGTTTTTTTCTCATCTGTGTTTCAGTAAATAGCCCTTAGAGACCTGTACTTTGGGAAAGTGGGAGAAGGAGGTTTCATTTCACACAGGATTCCTTCCGGACATCCCAACCCACAAAAAGCCTGCCAATTCCATGAACAACAACAACAAAAAAGTAGAGTAAGAGCAGTGAAACTTGCTAGGTCTTTTAATTAAATCCCTTTAAAACCATTGGGTAACAGGGGCAATTTCATATGGGCAGAAAGCTGTTTTTTTTCGTCCGGCCATAAAGAAGACTTATCGTGGCAGAACTATCCAAAGCACAGCTTGACTGTGGAGGGCATGGGAGAGAGAACTGACTGTTAGACTTTCACGTTAATTTCATGTGCCTTACGTGTGATTTCTTAAATAGCTTCAAGTGAGATGTCATTTTAGTTTATACGGGTGTACACGTATCTGCTGGTGCATATGCTTCCTTTGTACTATCACTTGAGGGTCAGCTATAAGATAAAATTATGAAAATCTCTGGGTAGAGAAAAAAAAACAGTCTATACACGAGAAGGGAAGAGTTTGAATCACTTCTGAGTGTTTGGAAATTCATACAATAGTAACCTCCAAGAATACAGGAGTATATGGACATGTCTCATGGAGAACATGATAAATGCTGCCAGCATAATTCTTAAAACCAAAATGTTATACAAATCACACTGTGTCTGGTAGCACTACCCTGCTGCTGCTGAAGCACCAGGGTTCAGTTGGTATATATCGGTAACTGTGTTATCTGAGCATTTTAGATATTTATGAGGACCTAATTTTTGGAGCATCTGCATTTTGCCTACTGCTGCACTATTTCAGTGCCCCAGCTAAGATCACCAACTCATTTATGATTTTTCTATTTGCGTTACTATTCCTAAGCCGTTGCCCATAAAGGTAAGAAACATGCTGGGATCTCATCCTTCTGCATCCTTGAGTATTCAAGTGTTTGGCTCTTCATGTTGGGTACCCCCAACCCCTTGTCAATGATAAACCTTTTGTCTCATTGCCCTGTGATCTGGGACAAGTCAGAAAACTGTTATTATCAACGGCTGCCTTAGACTCTGGTTGCATTTTCAGACGTGGGCTGAGATACACTAAAAAGGCAAAGGGGAGAGGAATGCTATCACATTATGAAATTGACTGTAAGAAAGAGTTGTCTTCTTTTCATTCAAGCTCCTTGTGTTGGGCCTAGGGAAGGAAGGAAAGCTAATATGGTCGTAGCTTCCCATCTTACGGCTGGAAGTCAAATGCTGGCTGGGGATGTAAGTTTTCAAGGACTCAAGTCCTTGTTGGTAGCATGACTTTCCTTTTGGGAAGGCAAAACTGTAATTTATTCAGAGAAGTGTGAATACATGTGGCAGGGCTGGTATGCCAACCACAGCCACAGTTTTGGAGGATGAGGAAAGGATGGGTGCCTCAAACTATTAGCTTATTTTCAATTAAAATAGTAACCCTTGAATGTTAGACAAGAATAATTTTTTTCTTTCTGTTGTGTCTTCTTATGAAATAAAAAACCTGTGACGGGATCAAAAGAGAGGTTGCAAAATTCCCAGTGTAATTGAATGAGCTGCTGGGAAGCAAAATGTAGAGGATAAAAATAAACATAGTAACAAATATTTTTCTCTTACTCCTCAGAGATGCAACTTATATATGTTCTCCCATCATCAGTTGTTGCTCCAAGCTAATCTGGCTATTGCAGTTTTGTGTAAAGTTACATTTTTTATTTTGGCAAGCCTCACGATCTTTCTGATATCATTTACACTTAAATATTTGTTTATTTGAAGAAGCTTGGAATAAATGGTGCTGGTTTTTAGCAAGATGTGATACTATGCCAATAATTTTGATATGCAAAAGAAGCATTAAAAATACAGGGTTTGAGTAACAATGCAAAGTTCACACAATAAATAGCAAGTTTTCTTTATATATAACACACAGGGTTGTCCTGGTAATTTTTCTAGGTATTAATTATTGTAATAATTGCTCACCTGCAGAAATCATTAGGTGATAGACAACCTATAGTTATGTTGTACCATCATGACAGGGGAGCCTGAAAGGATTAATTACAGCATATTATACAAGCAATCGCATCTTTTTCTATTGTAGAAAACTGTAACCATGTTTATAGTTGGCTCTTTTCCTTTTTATTCATAATTTTATGACTTGTGTGTTCTCTGCAAAATATGAAGAAAAATCCCCTTTTTAGCAAAATAGTCTTTAAAGCCTTTTAACCTGTAAGATCCCTTTACTCTGACTGTTATTAGGACTACTGCTACACTTTTTTATACCCATTATTCAATTTCCTCTCTTTGTTTTTGATTTATTTGAGTGACCAGTAGGAATTTAATTTATATTTGTAAAGCTTAGTCTTGCTCTTATTTTTCTCAAATTACGAGGTAACTATTTTCCCTTCCTCTGAACCATCACCTTTCTGTGTAGCATGGTTTCCTTTTGGAAGTAAGCTCTAAATAATCACTTTGTCTCTCTTCCTACCTTAAAACATTGACTCTGTTCCACTACAATAGATGGCAAATTTCAAACAAGCTTAACAGAAGAATTGGGAAGTTGAAGATTTTTTTTTTTTTTTCAATGAATTTTGAGGACTTCATTTAGTTTGTTTCTCCTTTTTGAAACACGGGGAAGTTCACCTTCAGCAACTGCATGCTGTATTCACATTTTTTCTCACATCTCTAGATATTGCTCTGAAGACATAATTTTTTTCTAGTTTTTTTATTATTAAACTGGTTTCCTACAAGACACAAGGTTTACATAATCGTTCCATGTTTCTGTGCGCTCCCTGCTAATATTTTCAAAGCTTCATCTCATGTGTCATCAGTTCAGATGTTAGCCGTCCTCGAAGCATGGGCTCAGCTCTGCTCATTGTCATAATCGCAGCATAGCCTTTCTTATGGTTGTGAGGGTTGAAGAGGTCCTGGTAAAGCACTATCTGAAGGCAGCCAAGCCATGCATGTAGGTGAAAAGGAATACAGAATATGCATGATAGGCGTGTGGAACATGTTTGATCCTCCTTCTTGGAGGATTTTCTGATGTGCAACCAGAAGAGGCCCCAATTAGGGACAAAGGGGTTTTTGCTCATAAATTGCATTAATCTGTTCTGAAAATTTTCAGTTCACAATATTCAAGCTGTTTTTATGATATTTTAAAAGATTTGACTGTTGATATCATACTGATAGTGCAAAACTAAAGGCTGAACTCTCAAATTTAACTTCTTATAGCTGCTGTAAATATCAATGACACTCTGCGACACAGAAAACTGAAGGACAGGAGGTTTTCACCACCTCTTAGTGAATCATTTGGAGAAGCCTGGAAACATTTTTCTCAAACACAGGGTGAGCTCAAATGTCTCTCAGAAGCCTCTGCTGATGAAAGTGAGTCCTTATTCATCATACATGATAAGAGGAGTTCTCATTCATTACACACGGTAAGAGACAGCAGGTCAACCTGCTTAAGAACACTCACTTTCATCTTTCTGTTCTTCCTGGTGTAACTTTTTCCCCCTGATTAAAAAGATGATCAGTCCAATGAGGTCTTTGTTGGGCATTTTTTATGTCCAAACTGATATTCCATTTTAACAACCATTTTTTTTTTAAGACCGAAATTTCCTTAAATGTAAGTGGAACATGAGAACAGTACCTGTCATTCATGGCTATCAGTCTTGTGTGTGGATTAATATAAATGTATACCTAAAATGTAGTTTTTCTTCAATTTATAACAAAGTGAAAGACCTGGAAATTCCATTAAAATAAAGAACTTACTGAGTGCTTTTCAATGTTATTTCTACTTTCTCAAAGTGTTTCCACAGGTCATTACATCTTATCTTTTGTTTTTAAATTAACATCTTTCAGAGGCCTACTATGCTCAATCAACTCAGAATTTATGGAAGAAAATAATGGAGTTCTCATTAAAGGACAAGACTCTGCAAAGTCATTTAAGAGTAGCAAGTGATCATTTCAAATGCAATAAGAACACTTACAATTTTGGATAAAAGTCTGGTAACCATTTAGTTGTATTTGGTCTTAAAAGGACTTTAAGCAAAAGAAGTTGATATTTATGCATGACGCTAAAACAAGAAATTCCTGCTTATCTGATGAATGTCAAAAGCCGTGTCTTCTCCATTTTAGATGCATTTTTTTGTCAGAACTCATGGGTCTATATGTAGAAGTAGGAGGGTAAGAACCACTTGGGAAGGTTCAGAAGTGGTGAGTGCCTTCAGCTTCAGCTTGAGACAATCCAAAGAAACCTGATTTCAAAAAAAATGTTAATTCTGACATTTCTTTCTCTTTGAGCTACCTCAGACTGATTTATCCAAAGCAGGTTTGTTCATAATCACTAGTCATTCCATACATCTGGTAATAATGATGAAATTGTTATATAAGCTGAAAAACTGACTTTGTCATTTCTTTGGTTCAGAGTACAATGGACATACAAGTAAAAGGAAAAAGCTGTAAAATGTTTTCTGAGCTTGGAAAAGCTGTTAAAATTGACCTGCTTGTCCGAAAAATTTTAATCTCTGTCAACTAATATTTTAGCAAAAATAATTTCATGATTAAAATTTCTGAAATTTTCTATTTTCAGCACAAAATGTATACTTTGTATTCATAAAGATGAAAGAAATGGCTATTCTGGAATATCTTCTCTGCAATCCCCTTACGCTGGCCTTAACCTGGAAATTAGAATATTAGTTTAGGAAGGTCAACATTTTTATCAATTTTCTGCCTTGCATTTATCTCAATACTAGGCATAAATTCATGCACCATTTTAGCTTTGCAGGGGTAGGAAAATATGCTAAGGCTCATAATCTGCATTTCTGTTTGCACAGATAAAATCTTAATGATATAATGAGCATTGAGCTGTCTGTTAGGAGCAGGAGATTTCATATACCTCTTCCCATTCTTCTAGTGAGACACCAACAATAAACTACGGAGATCAGTGATAAGGAAGAGTCAGAAATTATTAGTTGAATATAAGCGTGTTCTTCAAAGTCACATATACATGAAGACCCCAATCTTTACTAAATAAAAGACTAAATTAGAGTTTAGCAGCTACACATACAGCCCTCTGCGTTTTTTGTTTTCACCTGGCTTGATATGTCATTACACCATAGATGCTCAATGCTTCAAATAGAGTTATTGACCTTTTGTACTGCAAATATGGCAAAATCATAAAAAACCCCACATAAGTGCAATTGGAACTAATTATTATTTTTACTGACATGTTCAGCTGATAGAGCATAAATTGTTGTGTAGTCCACCACGTTTCTACAACACGATTCTTCCATGTCAAGAAATAAATAACTAGTTGGAACAGAACAATGTGCTGTTTCTTCCACCCTTTGTCTCTTTTGGATAAAGTGGGCCTTTTATTTTCCATTGTTCTTAAACCAGAATTTCTAATAAATATGAAGACATTTTCCATCTTTCTACTCCACTCAGATTTTTGAGCTTCAATCACATAATAAGTAGAGTCCCCCAAATCTTCAATAAAGATTAATTTTCTGATAAAACTGTATTTTTTTACCAACATTCTGAAACAATTTTTATTCTTTGTGTAATAACTTTGAAAAATAATGAACTAATTTATTATTGTTCATATTCTATCAGACTCCTATTGTAATTGGGCATTAAATAATGTGCCATTAAAATAATATTTTTTACTGTGGAAAAGTGTCTCTTAATGGATAACGTCTTCTTATCAGTGCTAAAAGAAGTTAAATAATCTGATTTTTCTATTTTCTGATTGCTTCCAGAAATTAATTTTAAACTGTGTCATAAGTAAATGGAATATTTATAGCTCTTGCTGGGAGTATGTCTCCCCAGGGTGAATATGTGTGATAATGTGGGAGGAGAAGATGAGAAGATTAATATAAAGACTTTCCAATAATCTAAAACTGAATGAGTTCATGCACCCTTTTCATTTTCTTCCATTCTGTACCTGTGGCAAGATTATTCAAAGCTACGAATGCAGGCATGTTGTTTAAAGCATGTTGAGTAATGTGAAATGGCAGATGGGGAAGCTGTGCTACAGAGGCAGGTCAGGACGCTGGGATGGTGTGAAGAGGAGCTGTGGATGGAGGTGAAGGAGAGGCTTGGGTCACTGCTTGGGTTCTTTTTCAAGTAGGGGAGGGTCTGAACTGAAAGCATGGAAAAGAAATGTACTCATAAAACCTACTCACATTTCTGTCACTTTGCTGGTTATTCTTTCAGGTAATTAAAAAAAAAAAAACCAACAACAACTCTCTGTGCCTCAGTTTCTCCAACTGTAAAATGGGGCAAATGTCTGCCTCTATTCTTATTTCACCCATGCTGGTAGAGTGAAATGCTGCTGGCAGTTGATTGTGATGATCTCAAATACAAGGTGATATAAGGTACAATTCTGCATGTCATTATTTAACAATTCTAAGAATGGCACCTTTACCTCTTGCGCACTGTAAATTTAATGTGTCACTGCTTTCTTGGTGGTACAGAAGTGAAAGATCCTTCATAAATCATAACTGTTTTCTGAATAACTTTGACAGTCCTTATCCTGCTCCTTGATGGGAACGTATTATTTTCTTACTCATTTTCTGGCTGAGGGAACTGGGGTTGTTTAGCCTGGAGAAAAGGAGGCTTCGGAGAGACCTTATTGCTCTCTGCAACTATCTAAAAGGAGGTTGTAGCAAGGTGGGGGATGTCTCTTCTACCAAGTAACAAGCAATAGAACAAGAGGTAATGGCCTCAAGTTGCTCCAGGGGAGGTTTAGGATGGATATTAGATTAAATTTCTTCACAGAAAGGGTTATCAAACATTGGAACAGACTGCCCAGGGAAGTGGTTGAATCACCATCCCTGGAGGTATTTAAAAGATGGGTAGACGTGGTGCTGAGGGACATAGCTTAGTGGTGGATTTGGCAGCGGTAGGTTAATGGTTGGACTCGATGACCTTAAAGGTCCCTTCGAACCTAGATGATTCTATGATTCTAAGACAGCCTAGTAAGACCTTGAGAGACTGCAATTTACAGGAACATACAATTACGGCTTGTGTGTGTGTAGGGCTTTGCTAGTATTTGCTAATATTGGGGATACAGTAGGAAGGAGATATAGAAGATAAGAAGGGATGGTGCCAGAGCTGTACTGAACGGTAAAGCAGTGAAAACTACCAGCTTGGGCATTACAGTGAAAGTATACACACATATATTATGGGACCTAATTTCAAAACTGTCATTTTGCCTTTTGCATAGTCACACAACAGGGATGACCCTGTTCCATATCCAAGAAATGGTCTGAGCCATATTTTTAATCCTTTAGGTTGTCAGAATTGGAGAAAGTCCTTGGCTGCCTTTGGCTGTCCATGGCCTATTGGGAGTACCACGGCTTGTGTGTCCTCCACATCTCCTCTGCACTGCTCACCATGTCTATGAGGACTTGGCAAGCACTGAGTCCCTCCAGGTGTCCCTCAGTATAGGCACTCACTCACTGTTTTCTTTGAATTTGCTGTATACGTAAAAGTAGAATGTCCTTAACTTCCCAGTTTAACCCTGATTAACACTTGATGACAAATAAAATCATTAAGGCCAGGCTTTGAACTGCAACAGGAGAAACAAAGCATTTCAAGAACAAAAGCCCATAATTTGAATGCACACTTGACAGTTTCTATTTAGCTTCCCTTACAGAGGAGTTCCCAAAATGCCTCCTGGGTGTCGTAACTAAGGGTGTGAGTTTGTATCAGCAATTATCTGTCTGAGAGATGCACTCCACTCCAGATGAGCTTGATCTCTCCCTAGTTCCTTTTCCATAACGTGGCAATGCACAGATGGGAAGATTTAAATGTTAAAGTGATCTGTCTCTCATAGCTCACAGGTTCACTTTCTAGGGATGGATTAGGGAAGCTGAACTGCAGGTATATCCAGGCATCACAGCTGATTTTAAGCTTTTTTTGATTATAATCTTTTCCTGTACCCTATCCCATAAACCAGCCACTGCAGGGAGAAGCATCCTTCGTCTCCGCCTCACAGGCTGCCTGTCATCCTGTGGTAGATGGCTTTCTGGCAGCAGCTTTTGCTGCAGAATTTTGGTGCCTAAGAGCTGTTTCAATGACGTAAAGAAGCCTCAGCGAACAGAAAATATTTTTTACTTTCTTGTTAAAGCTATATTTGTCATTTTATTTACCTAGCAGCTAGAGTTTGCATTCAAACATCAGCTCAACATTTGACTGTAATATATTTGTTTTAGTAGTTAAACAACTGCATTTGCTTTAATCCAAATAGTTGGCCCTGTACTCTTCAGAGATGAGCTAAGATTGTTGGACCTCTGAGACTTTCAAGGTTCACTAGGGTGGCAACATCCATAGAATGACATTTACGGACTTGATAAGCATAATTCTTTTATAAGCAGTCACTAAGAAAGTGATGTTTAAGTACCAGTTTGTTAAAGAGGACAGCAACAAGTCTGAGCTTCAGGGAATACAAAAAAAAAAAANGAAAAAAAAAAAAAAAAAAAAAGCAAAAGTAATTTCTGACCCAATTCAATTAACAAATAAAGTTTGCTTTTTCAGATTTCTCTAAAAAATAACTTGCTCTGTGATGGCTGTTGATGTTTAGTTCTAGAAAACAACAAAGGCCATAACCTGTTCCTAATGAATTCAGAGTCACAGATCCACAAAAAGTTCAAGCCCAACTCATCTGAGAATCTGCATCAATGCTGGTCTTCTGAAGTGGCTCCATGATGAGAAATAGCTTGGCCACCTCTCAGTGAGTACAGATTCACTATATTTGGTGCAATCTGTCTATAAGAAATATCATAAATCACTATGATAGGCCCTTATGGGATGCTATCAGTGGTGTTCCATACTGTACTGCAATATTGTAGAAGTATCATACAAACATTTACAAGCAAATGGCCTTTCTCTAGTGAACTTTCTTTTCTCATCCTTATTTCCTTTTATGTTCTCCTTCAATTCATACATTACTTTGTGTCATTGTTTCTTGTCCACCAAAACCAGGTGTTTTCCTATACAGGTCGTCCTGCATAGTGTTGTGCTTTCCTACTTCCGCCTCTCCCCTGTACACTTTTCCTACGTTCCTTGATCTTCATTGTCTCTTCTCTCCAGTCCTAGCCCCCAAACTTTCTGGCATTTTAACTTGGGACATAAAGGAGGAAAAACCAAGTGGGAATTATTATCCCAGTTGCTTGTATATTACTGAGCTGATTATCAGAAGGCTGTATCTGGTTCTTATGCAAAAATGCAAAAATGGCAATGAGAAACTGGAAAACCAAACCATTAAAAGGGTCCCTATCCCTACCCTATCATAGAAAGAATTTACCTTACAGAAAAGAAAGTTAAGAAATCATGTCATTAGTTTGCTGGTAGCATAGTGGAAGAATTCAGGGTAAATGGCTGTTTGTTATAGCAGAGGTTCAATGGATGGAAATAGAATTCTGGAGCCAGAGCACCCGTTCTAGTGGTGAGGGCAGTTAGCTGCTCAGTAAGGTAACTTTAGTAATCTCTCACTAATACATCAAGTTGATATAAATTATATTTCTCTTACTCTGGTGATCACTCATTGATGAAATAGTGAACGGCAAACTGTGTCAGAAGGATTTTGTAAGGAGATTCTTTAATATGATGGAGTGTCCTTTAACAGCTAAGTGACTATACTTGAATTCCCTTTTCACGTCATTTACAGTGACTTGCAACAGAAATAATGAAACCCTCTGTTATTGTAATAAAAAAGTAATAAATAAATAGTTTAAAATAAAAAATTCTTTATCTACAATCAAAGCACCAGAGGCCAAATTTTTATACCATTTACGCAATAATTTTGGAACGCCTGTAATGGGGAAAAGGACTTTACATTTAAGTAATAGGCAGTGAAAACTTGACTCACTGATCAAATCTTTCCTGACCTTAAAATAAAAAATAAGGTTAGTTATTTAGGTTTGTTCTTAGCCCCTTTTGAGGCAACTTTAAAAAAATTATTGTCTAAGAAAAAAACCTTAAACACATAAAACTACAAAGACGATATTTATGTCTTGAAAGTGAATTCTGCACATAGTATAAATTAAAAACAATGGATAAGACTTGCCAGACTGCCATTAAAAGGCACTTTTCTTTAACTGGCAGGTGACTGAGATTAGTGAACTTGAGTACATCGGTGTTAATCCACAGTAACAGAAAATGGTCTTATGTATCTTCTATTAGCCCAATCAACAAATTCCTTAAGCAAACACTTAATTTTAAGCATGGCTATAACTGCTATTGATTTTATTGGGGCTTAGGCATATAATTAAAGCTAAGAATGTGCTTAATTAACTTGCAAATGTTTGTATCTTTTTATCCTTGTCTTTGCTAAAGTCAGCACATGTTGCCTCTAATGTTGTCTGCTTGTTTTCATTTACAATATTGATAGTTGTCTTTAATCTAGTAAAACTATTCATCATGATATATGAAAATCTTAAAGATTTAGTATCCTCATTTGATTTTAAATTATTAGAAAGTAGAAAATGTCTAGAAAGTGTCTTGATTTTTTTTTTTTTATTTAAAAGAGACCCCAGAAATGAGACAATTAATTCATTTTTACTAAGGAGTATTTTGTTTTTCTAGAGGTTCTACTAGAGTTATTCATGAGATTCATTTACTTTTCAAAAAAATACAAATTTACATATTATCAAAAAAAAAAAAAAGGGGAAACTTGGTGACATTATGAGTTTGATATCTGATGCTGACTGTGATTTTTCTCACACAAGCTTTTAGTGGCAAAGAATTCCATCAATTTGATATATCAGTAATTTATCCTCTTCTTATAATTGGCTCTTGAGAGCATCCAGTCCAGGTGACACAGCAGCAGTGCTGGCTCAATACCACTGACAACCTACCCATGCAATGGAGGGCATTGTCTACTCTTTAGTGACAAAGGCAAACTGAATAACCCGCCACTCTTTTCCCTGTGAATTGATGCTTAATCAAACTGTTTAGCTTTATAACACTGTAGTTTAATTGTTGCCTTCTAGCCACAAACAGAATCTACATTCATAGATTTAATTAAAAATACAATTATTCACTACTAATTGTCTTGGGTTAATTTTTTTAGACTTTTCCTAAAAATATTAGCACATCATGGGCCTTTTGCCACTTTTGCTTTTGCTGAACAAGATCTTAATCTCAGTTTAGTCCTCAAGTTTATATACGCTAAAATGTTGGTAAAATTTGTCTTTAATTCCATTGATGACAGTAGGATTATTTCAAAGCAAAGTGCCCTCCAGCTCCTGTAGTGTGGTAGATTTTGTCCTTTAAGAAGTACCTCTCCAAACGGGTCAGATGAATTGCTAGAGTCTGGTCAAAATATTTATGAAACAACCTTAAAAAAACTCAGTAAGAGGTGGAGAAATCTTGTACTAATGCATCCTGCCTGCTGGGAAGGGGACAAAAGTTATACAGTGTGTTAATTTTTTATGTAGAACAGAAATGACACAGTGAAAATTGGAAGTCCTTTTACATCAAGTGAAAATGGGTTTTGTTCAAAGATACATCATAGCTACCCGCTGAGTACAGGGAGATATCTTACTGCATGCAATTTTGGTGCAATATGTTGATTTCTGAGTATCTTGCCACAAACTACTAATTAATATAAAATGAAAGGTTCTCTCAATCTGTAATAGACTGAAAAAAAGCCCACTAAAATTACTAGTGAATGGCATTTCAAAGATGATAATTTATTTTTGCCCTGAACAAGACACTTAAAACATTTTCAAGGACATCACGTCTTCAGGCTTTAAAATATCAACTAATTATCAAATCAATGATCATTTGGGGGAAAGTAATGAAGTATGGAAAATAACCACTTCAAATTATATAAGTCATTACTGTAAAGTATTTAAAACTGGTAAGTCATTAGCAAAGAGATTTAATATGTGGGTATTAAATGCCTTAAAAGTTTGATAAAAAAAGCAAATTGCATTTTAATTGTCATAATTTCCTTTAAAATAAGTAACTTGCCCTTTAAGCTCTTTACACTTATCTATCACTTGTTTATTTTTCTAAGGAAATATTCATTCATTTATTCAAATTATTTTCAGCTTTTTTAAAAAGTTCACACCACTTTATGTTAACATCTAATATTGGGAGGTATTTGAAATAGCATCCAGCAGAATGACTTAAAGTTCAAGACTGGAAAAACTTAAGGATATGCTTAACCTTAAGCTCATGACTAGTCAGTCCTTTGGAGTTCAATATATGCATAAATATTTCCAGGACTGGGAACCTGTTTATTGTACTTCAATACTTTAATTTGTTTAATAAACCATTGCTTTCCTGTATCAATAGCTTCAAACCTTGCTACACATTTCAAAGCAACTTTCCTCTTGTTTCTTTGTGTAAATAATTTATGATGTCATGTTTGGTCATGAATGCACAGATGTGGAGGTAGGGAGTGAGGGGGAGAAGGAAGAGACAAACCAATTTCTAGGGCTTTTGTTTGCTCTGGTCTCTTTTCTTTTTCTTTTGCTTCCAAGGAATTTGTCACCAATACATTCTCTAGGTAATGTGATCAGTGTTTGATCAGTGCTAACACCTCAAGGATTTACCTGAAGTCCAGTCTATTATCTGCTGTGTTTTTAAGAGTGTAGAAATTGAGCTAGGCACTTGCTAAAAACAAGTAGAGGCTCCTTCACGTTATCTCCATGCCACCTTTTAAGTAGAAAAAAAAGATTCTGTATATTCTCCGGTCTCCCATATTACCCATTTCCTATCCTGTATGTACACTGCTGTGGATAAACCCTTCCTTTTTTTATGAATTATAGGAAATAAAAATTCTCGTCATGGGACACATGCGACTCAGACACAGGCAACATTCAAGGTCTTATGTATAGTAATGAAGGAGCTACTACATTGAAGATCTCATCACAATTTGGGTATACAAGTCATGAAGATTGCTTTTTCTCAAACCCCAAGTGACTTCTGTACAACCAGCTGTATACAGCCACTGAATATAACCTACATATTACGTATGCAATAAGTACATGATAGATAAACTACACACCCCCTTATAAAACAGTTTTAGTCACTTACTATGCATATTCCAAAATGTCACCAACTTTGATAGAATATTTGGGAGTGCAGGTAATAAGGAAAAATCTGATTAAAATTTTTACGCAAGAGAAGCCAGCAGGATGCTGGCAAAATTTGCTGTTGTATTACAACATAATATCTCTTTTCTGTCTCAAAATTAAAAGGGGAAACAAAGTTTTTCTCTAAACCTCTCTGTCTCTTTGTCTAACACTGCTAGCTCTCTGCCTCTCATGTTGGTTATTTTAGCCCTGGCTTGACTCAGACCTTCTATATTCCTCAATTATCCTCTAAACTATGAAGATCTGTTGCAAAGTCACTCCACATACTGATCTCTGGTTCAAACCCAGGGGAGACGCAGCTGCTTAACATATCTAAATTAAAATATATATTCTGTGTATCATACATGTTGGGAGAAGACTTTGGGCTTACAATTAATGCAAACATTTTTTCCATCTGACGAGAGAAATCGCCTATTTGTGTGATCTGTCTAGATTTCTCCATAACCTTATTAGAACACCATATTTGAAACTCCCCAAAATATCAGTGATATGTTTCTCTGTGCATGTGGGAAGAATTGATGAAAGAAAGCTGAGGTACAGAAGGCAAAATAAAAGTTGGATTGTATCAAGATGACACAGTGGATTATAAAGTATTCATACTGCCATGTTGTTCCAGCAGTAAATGATTGTGTCTCCTACCTAGTAGCAATTTACACTCATGTGTGCCTGCAGTGCTTCACTATCTGTCCTCTCACACCATGCTGTCTTCCTCCTCCTACCCAAAACCTCTTTTACCCCTATTGATCTAATGAGGTAATAAGCAGGAATAACTGTTTTTATTCCATCAGGCATTGGCTCAGGATCCAGGTGGGCAATGAATGGGGTTATAGTCCTCTGTTTAGATCTACAGAGATTTGCTTCGGAAATGTGTGTCACAATTATTGTGTGAACCCAAATGTCTGACAACCATCCTTGTGTTTTAGGTCTACTAATAAAAACTGTAAGGAAAACTTGCATGATAATGCGTTGGTCACATTTACAACATCCCTAGTAATCGCTCTAGGACTTCCTGGTAGATATCCTGAAGGGGAATTACACCATGGCTTCCCTGATAGATTGAGAATAAATCAAGCAGCATAAAATTTTCCCTTCCACAGTGTCAAAATTTTTCATTACAAGAGAAAACCTCGAACTTCACTCAGTGAATTACATTGTTGAATGTTCAGTGATTCCATAATTTTTTAAAAAAATCAATTTCCATTGTATTTTATTTTATTAGGTAGTAAGAAAGGCATTTAAAACTGTAGCCCTAGACTTAAATATCACAATGAAAGCATCTATTATAAAAAAGCAGTTCCTGGCTTTGCCTTGTCTGTAGTTTGCTTGTTTATATTTCACTTACGTTGAGTACTTTTACTGCTGGTAAGAAAAGATTTTGGATAAATTGTTCATCCAAACCTACTGAAGCTCGTTTAATTTGATCTTTTCTGGTTCCCAAACACAATGTTACCTACCCAATCAACCCCAAATTACTTCCAACTTTCATTTCCCTGGGTAAAGTCCTTTAGTAGTATCAAAGTAACTGCGCTGTGGATGTATTGAAAACTTCCATCAAAGTCTATTCTATTCTATTCTATTCTATTCTATTCTATTCTATTCTATTCTATTCTATTCTATTCTATTCTATTGAGGGAAATACAGCAGCTGGTGATTTCATCCAGTGTGCTCTTTCCCTTTGTGGCTGAAGTGAACAGTTTCCTGAAAAGCAAATTTTTAGGGACCATGGAAGTCATCTTACCTGCTCACCCTTCTAGCTGTACTTCTAAAACCTGAAAGATTATGAAATAATCTAACAGAGCTTTATCCCTCTCAGCCACTTGTGCAAGTGTCCTCGTTTTGTCAAAACTTTCAGGTGCAGATTTTTGTTTCTGAGAAAAGAAATTTTTACCTTCTATGCTGTGATGGGGTGTACAACCAAAATGTAGGCAAATCTTCATTAGGTTTCATTGTATAACCATGAGGATAGATTTGAAAGTGGCCCTCCCACACCAATGTTGAATGCCATCAACAGTTCCCAGGATGCTACTGCAGAACCAGTGGGACTGGATGCAGCCTGGTCTTTTGAAAATACCTTACTAATGAGATATCTTGTAGACAACTCCTACAGAGCAGTGTTTTCCTCCCATAATTTTTCTCCCACCCTAATATGAAATAGTGATGTGTCTCTGAATTTCTTGCACACTGCTTCAAAGGTGAGGTGCCCTGAGCCAAGTCAGTTATGCAACAGAGTTAAAAGAAAAATATATTTGAAAAGGCAAAACTGAGCTATGCTGTAAATTACTGCAGCTACATTGACCTTCTGCTTGCGTATATCACATTAGAATTAGATCCTAAATTATGTGTTAAACTTGGAAAAAAATTTTCTTTTCACACCTTGCCTTACAAGCTAGCTTTAAAGTGGCTGTTTGAGACAGTGGTGAATGAGCAGTTGGTTTCAAGATTATCCTCTGAGCAGAAAACAAGTAGTGGTCCTCTGGAGATCCCAGTGGATTTTAGAGTAGGTGCTGCAGGGATCAATGCCACTTTCATTACCCTTTTCATGGCTAATGAATGAAGCACATACTGTGACTTAACTCTAGTTCTGAACACACATGACACAACCCTCAAGAAAACAAGAGTATAATACAAGAGTATAATGCTCTAAGATGTTCCTATTCTCTGCACTGAAAGACTGATCTACTGAGTCAAAGAAAACCATCTGTTATTACCTAGCAAATTTCCTCCTAAAGAAGCATGTGCTTCAGCAGATTGCTTTACTTCACTACTCTGGGAAGATTAAAACAAGCACAACTGTTTAGATGACAAACACTCTGATACTCTTGCAGAGTGTTTTTGAGTTATAAAAATTATATGCTCTAATAAAAGGTTTTGGTGGATAGTTTTTCATCCATGTGGGACTGGTTTTCATTGGGTTTTTTTCTTCTGCATTTGTAAGAATAATAAAGGACTAACTCAGGAAAAAAAAAAAAAGTAGAAGCATTACATTAGAGGAAAGAGCCTCAGTCAGACTGCAATAATTCAGAAATAAGTCTCTAGAAGTCACTTTAGTCGAACAGATTTAAGATGAGTCCAGGACAATAATCACACAGTATTATTTATTACCATTGTTACGCCACTAGGAAAAAAGTGATGAATAAAAGTTAGTGTTTTAAAATGGCTATAGCTGGAGCTATAAGTGGTTGACAAGTCAAGTCACATGCTACTGATGTTCTCTTTCATTATTTAGCAAAATGACAACTGTGATTAGAAAATCAGGAATTAGACTTTGTCTGTTTTCTAATGTGTACCAATATTGTGCACCTTGTTATGCCATTCTATAAAATGGATCACTAACAATAAAAGTTGAGACCAGGTTAATACATATTGTAAATATAATTGGACAACCATAAATTAAATGCACTGGGTAAATGTCAAGTACTACTAATACTGCAAAGTATATTTGATTAACTTGGTAATTAAGGCAGATTTTTTCCTCTGGCAGCACCTTTTGACATCTGATCTCTGGTAAGAAAAGTTCTGATTTCTTCTTCAAGATGTCTTCCTCGCAAAATTGCATACCACTTTCTGATCCGAGACTCATTATTCCTGGTGATGGTTTGTGAGGATGTGTCAAAGACCAAAGAGCACCTGCTGATTTATAGATCCTAGATTCTGGCCCTGAGAAAATCTCACTTTGATTCATAAACTGAATAAATCTGACATGAAAGTTACTGCTAGAGAATTATTATGGACCTCTAGCATATTCAGTTATTCGATTTATCTTATTCCTTTCTGTTTTGCTAGGTTTTAATATAGAATTATCTGGTATAAACTAAAGTCAAACTATCTCCCATATCTTGAACTGAACAACTGTGTACCTCAGGGAGCAAATATGTGTCGCAACAATAAATCTGAGTTGGAAAGTTGTAATAGACAATACACTTTAGTTTTTATCTAAAGGTATGGTAGCCTTGCCAGCCTTAGCTGAGTGATCAAATAACCTCATTAACTCACATATGTTCAGTACAGAATATCTTCCCTTCTTTTTGCTCCGAGTCTCCCAAACTTAACAGATAAGTGATACTGCATGAGCAGATGGGTGTAACAACAGGAACTCTGCTTCCTATGGACGCAGAAGTCTTAGGCTATATATTGCTAGCCACAGGATCACATATCGAAAGCACAAACCCTCAAAAAAAGGGATACCATCCATTAAAGTACAGCAATTCTAATCATGGGTGCTGAAAAAAAGCTAATAAAAAAGCTTTTATGATCACCATGAAAAGCTTCATGTGATGCTCTTTCACGTATTGTGCATCAAAGAAAGATCCCTTCATCAACAAAATTCATTTCTGTTTTTATTGAAAAGGTATAACTAAAAGAAAAATGAAACCATTTCTAAAACTTAAATCTGACATGCTTTACATACCCATCAGAGAAATGAACAAGACTGACATGAATTGCAGAGTACATAAAAAATTCCATCCACAAAAAAACAATAATAAAAAGTTAAATTATGTCCCCTCTGCCTTTCAGTGAAGACGACTATGGATCCGTTATGTGAGACTGGAAAAAAAAAAAACAAAACCAAACCAAAACCAGCCTAAGGAAATGTTTTTCTCTTAATTGAGAGTTTGGATACCCTTTCTGAATGTTCACTGTAGTTTTTAACAAGCTGAATAAGAAGTAATCCCAACTGAGCACCACTTTTAGCTGCAAGCAAAACAAAACAAAACAAATCTGTATAAAAAGTGAAAATGCTAAAAGCTTTCTATGAAGAACCTTGTTCAAGCAGGAAAAGATTTTCCTCTGTGGCCTCTGATCTGAGCTTCTCTCCTTCAAGCTGGGCACACCGACAAGCAACTAAAGGAATTTCAGTTATCAATAGCCTATTGCAATTGCAACACATTAATGAGGACCTGGTGTCATTTCCCTAGTCCTGCTGTGAACTCAATGTCTCAAGCACAGTGCATGATGGTATTTCTTTTGCAATCGGCATCATATTATCCAGTGGAACATCAGTATCAAAGGTTAAGAAGCTTCTCAGTGGAATTTCTGATTTGTTCTCCAAAAGCTATTCACAAACAACTGATAACTATTTTGTCCTTTTCTTTGTCTTATTAATGACATTAAAGTGCAGAAGTATGAATTTTGATAGTGTTCATCAACGTTTAGTACACCAATCTGAAGTGGAATGGCATACTTACAGTTATTTTTGTGTATCTATCTCATCTCATATATTTCTTTAAGTGACCAACATTCCTGCAGCAATGTTACCTCTGGAAATGTTTCCATGGTGAGGGCAGGGAAAGCATCCTATCAGAAATACTTATTATATGATATACAAACCAAGGTAATTGGGAAAAAATAATCTATGGGTACTGCATTCTGGGAGTTATAGTAAAGACTTAAAAGATTTTGATGTGCAATTAAACTAAAAAAAGGATATTTCACGTGACAGTGTTAGGCTCAAAATCCTGTTTATGGTCAAACAGGAAGCATAGCTATATCTAAATTCCAGAATTTATTTATTATAAACAATATCTTAAAAGTCTGATCACTATTAGTCTAGATCTCATTGTTACAGAAAAAGAAAGAATAATAAGGCAGTATATATTGTAATACACACACTTTACAGGTTCTATTCCTTTTCCTGGTGTTAAGATAATCCTCCCCTGACTCTTTTGATCCCCAAGGCCAGTGAGCTCATCCTGGAGGTGGTGGTGCAGTGGACACTATGGTGAGTCATCAGTGTCTGGTGACCTTCACCAAGAGAAGCATTGCTAGCCTTGCTGCAGTCTCTTGTGCTCCCTCTTTACTTCTCAGATATTGCATGACAACTGCTAAATATTTGCCCTTTATTTTCCTCACAGATTTCTGTAGCATTCAGCTATCACATACTCTATCAACCTTGGTATGCAGCTAGCTAATCGGATGAGCGTAAGTACATTTTGGCAAATATCTGCAGAGACCATTGAAAGCACAGAGCCTGGAGAAGTTGTTGTGAAACCATCATACCAGACCAGCTTGTTCAGTTAGGCATCCACAGGGTCACAGTGTGTGAAGATACCCAGCCCCCACAGCAGCTGACTGAGAGGCAGAGAATAAGAGCTTGAACCAGGTGAGAAAGAGCCAGCAGCCATACCCCTTATATTTATTATATTTTTAGACCCTTTAGGAAGGCGATAAAGATCCCACTGAAGTTTATCAAAGCCTGGAAAAGCTAGCTCAGGTAGGTGAGAACAGTCAGCGGAGGTTTTCATAACAGCATCACCAACCCCCAGGATGAGACTCAGGAGCCCTCTCAGGTTGCCTGAGGGTCTCTACCAGTGTGGGACAGCCGGCTCCCCTCCAAACGCACTCACAGGGAGATCTCCAGTTGATCCCTGGGTCTTCCTATCCATACAAATGCAGAAAGCTCAGTGTGACCAGCCCTCACATGTTGCAGGGATTAAAGCAACTTCTGTGTCTCAGCCCTGGTCTTTCAGCACACTCATACTGAGAAGAACGCTGCCAGCTTGGGATTTTTAGTTTTAGAGTTTCCCACTTTTTTTTTTCAGAAACTGTAGTGGCATACTTATCTTAAAAACACATCAAATCAGGGGTATGTGCCAGGCTATCTAAGCTCATTAAGGCAGTTATGGAGGTGGTAGACGTGCTTAAAGAACTTGTGATAGAATGACTAAGTTATCCCATTTACTTTGAAATGTAGTATTGATACTTCGTTTAAAAGAAAATCCTCGTAAGTATCATATCTTTACCTGTGAAATAGTGACTTCAGTGTTCTCTGAATTAATTGCTTCATATTTAAAACCAGGAAATTCCTTAGATCTGTCCTGAGTTACACTTAAATTGTTAATTCTGACTCTTTGTTAAAGCTACAAGACAAAAAAAAACGTGTTACCATTAATCATTTGAGCTCCAGCTATGGAAACAGAAAATTCATAGTTGGAAAAAGTAATCATTTGTCCTTTTTCTGCTAGATCGTACATATTTTGCTCAGGGCTGTGTTGTGCGGCTTCAAGCATGCTGAAATCAGCAAAAGTAAAAAATTCTAATAATGTTATATGCATGATTATAGAAATTTGCTCCCTTCTAACCTGCAGACTTTGAAAATTAATGAACTGTATTAAAAACGTGTTGCAGCCTTTGAATAATTTAAAATAAGACAATAGTACAACATGAATTGAGTTTCTCAAGCAAACTTTTTTTTCCTTTGAGATCAGAGAATAAATAAACATGATGCTTTCCCTGTATGTAAATAAGCGTTACAGTTATGTTGTATAGGATTTTAATTTGATAACTTATTGCAGTATAGCTTAATGAAAACTGTAGTTTACTACTTAGGTCATAATTAATGTAAAGAGTTAAATGTAGCATAATTCCACTGATGTGGAACCTTGGAAGAATGTAAACCATGAATTGTAACTATCGTTCTTTTTGCAAAAAGTTATTTAAGAAAAACGTGAATTTTCTCCTTATAAACAGGTCAGTTGGCTTAAACTATTTAAGTAGTTTTGTTAAACTATCAGAATGTCTTTTCTCATGTCTTGCCTGTTTAACTTGCTTGAGGAGGAAAGTGAGAGCAAACCTATTCTCCATTTGTGGATTTTCTTTCTACTCTTATCAATACATTGCGACAATGGGACATCCGCATCTTGTGACAATGGGACATCTATCTGTTTCTGATGTGAATCCTACTCCTCTGTAATAATATATTATCTGTCTTTTTGTAAGCAATGAATGTGACATTCCAGTTCTCTTTCCTGTGTAAACTCTGGTATTGAAGTGTAACTACCATAAGCAACTTTGAGATCAACGAGGGACTGAATGGCTGTCTTTCCCTAGCTATGACTGGATATGCTTTACACACTTTATAAATATATTCACATTTGATTTTCCCTATTATCCTTGAAATTCTCCTGTAGTACAATTAAAAATAATTAAAAAAAAGAGCAAAACAACCTCTTGTTATAAATGTCCCACGTGTATAATTGAACTAATAGAGCAATAGTAATAGCAGTTAGGAGTAGAAAAGTGAAGTAATAATGTGTTTAAATTCACATTTTAGAAAGCACAAGCAATTAAAAACACAATGGCCTTAATAATATTGATATTAAACTATAGCTGATCTATGACTTCAGTATGCTACATCATTATTCATTATGACTGTACAAAGGCTGGTCTACATTTCAATTGTTAGATGTAGTGAGTGTGTGAGTGTGTTTGAGTATGTGTGTGTATCCGCCCACCCCTACCATTAAAAAATTTCCACAGGAGAACACAAACAATGTATTTCCTTTCAGAACAGACTGAACTAAATGGTGGTCACCTTAAACATAAGTGCCCACTGCTGTTCTCTAAAGCCACTAGTTTCATGTAGAGCCACAGCTATACTGCTTCATTTTATCAACAGACTGTCTTCCACCTAGACTATATGTTCTATGATACCACCACCGTGGCCTGCAAAGATCAATCATGTGCGCACATTATGGGAAGTACCTTGCTGCAGTGACCAGCAGGAGGAATACTTTGGTTCTTCCTCTTAACCTAATCTGAGGATCTAATTAGAGGATTCCTGCAGAAGAAACAATCCTTTGCTGGACATAAAAGATTGTAAAATACATCTCAGAGGTATCTTACAGATATTTAGATTACTTTAATGCACAAAGGAAAGAGTGAAAATCACAGTATATTAGTTAAAATGTTACCCAAACCATTGGGAATATTGGGCAAATAATATGGGACAGAATTGTGTGGGAAGTCTTGTTTTGCGATTTTATATACAATGAAAATTTTCTCAATTATAAAGGCATTACATATAGTGTGTCTTTCTTTTTCAACAGACACTTCAGGCTAAACATAACAGTGTACAAACTTAAGAAGAAAATTTTGTATTATAAAATCGCAGATCTGCCTCACAGGAGACTAAAATTATTTCAGATTGCTTTTTTTGTGTGTTCTGCTTAGAGGCATACTGTATATAATATGAAACATGACCAATGGTTTGATATACTTGTTAAGAATGTCACATAGCCATTTGGGGAAACTGCTGTTACCCTGGAGACCAAAAGTAGACTTTATCTGGACAATTTCAACCTCTTGTGTAGTATATAAATCAGAACCTGAACAGCCCCCACTCAAAATGGGGTGGGTGGGTATCAAAAGTTGAAAAAAAACAAGAAATGGTTTTAAAATCTCTATTTAAAGTTCAGGCTAATCAGTCAGGGGAGAATTTGTCTCATAGCTCTGGTCATCTGAGCTAACCATCACCTAGACTCACATTATAGTCAAAACAGAAAATCAGGCACTTCAGAGCCTTGTTTTGCTAGACCTGTTTTGATGTTTTCTTTAGGATGAAATGAGTTCTGTCCTACATTTCCTATGTAGGACTCTTTTCACTTAATGCATGTGAATTTAGGTCTCTATAAGTGCGCAAAAGATCCAAGTTCCCATTTACAGTCACTGGACACCTAGTCAATGCAATCAATGGAGTCTATGGCATTTAATGAGCCATTCTGACGCTGAGGCAGACAATTATATCTGCTCGACTGAACAGCACTCTAGGCGCTATTTACTGAATTGCATACCCAGCACACATGCAGACACCTACATGTCAGCATCTAAAGCGAGGGGTCCTAATCTGCAATTTGAATGTCACTAAATTAATAGTAGTAACTATGAAAGGAATCTACTGTGAGCAGTTCATGTGTACGAGCCACACACTGTAGATACCTCTGTTGAATCAAAACAGTCGCATCACTGGTGAGCAAGTAAATTTTATACAGCTGTCTACTGTATTATTTGTCAATAATGTCAACCTTTATGTGCTGAATGTCCACCTCTCCTTTTGTCTAGAGCCATATCATCTTCATATGCTCTCTGCACTTATGGTTGATAACTTGCCTAATTCTCCTACGTCTTTTCCATTATCTGTACTTCTCTGTTGTCTGTTTAAAATGAATCAGTAAAAAAAAAATTACCTTAAGATATAACTTCACGTAATTTTGAGAAAAAGATGCAACTATCCAAAACACTTTAGTTCCTGCAATGCCAAGAAGATTTTTCTTCTCCCAGAATTGTGAATTAATGGGTTGTGTTTTCAATACAGGCTATTGACTTTTCCTGCAATTCCTTCTCTACCTCATTTCTTTACAGTATATCTTAATGGAAGCTGAAGATGATGTAAGAAGGTAAGAAGAGAAAATCTGCTTTATGTAAACAAGGTTGTCCAGGCTTTCAGACAGCTTACATACAAACTGTCTCCAAATAGTCCAATTTCTGCTTCGTCGCAGGTATCAGTCATCTGGGCAAATAAATCACAAATTAAGGTAGAATCGCCCCATAGTCATTCTAGGGCAGTTTCAACAAAGAATATAAATGGAAACTTGGAAAAATACACTATATTATGCATAAATTATTAATTTAATAGTTATTTTTTGTTTTAAATGAAACAGCAGATGCATACCAGACATCAAGAAAGGAACTAATGTTGCAGTCTTTTTGAATAAGAAGGTTAAGTACATGTATTGGGTCTGGATGGGATAGAGTTAATTTTCTTCATAGCAGCTTGTATGGTTCTGTGCTTTGAATTTGTGACCAACACAGTGCTGACAACACACTGACTTTTAGCTATTGCTGAGCAGTGCTTACACAGCATCAAGGCCTTCTCTGCTTCTCACGCTGCCCCGACAGCAAGGAGGTTGGGGAAGCTCAAGATGTTGGGAGGGGACACAGCTGGGACAACTGACCCCAACTGACCAAAGGGATACCCCATACCGTATGACACCGTACTCAGCAATAAAAGCTGGGAGAAGAAGAAGGAAGGGGGGACATTTGGAGTGATGGCGTTTGTCTTTCCAAGTAATCATTAAGTGTGATGGAGCCCTGCTTTCCTGGAGATGGCTGAACACCTGCCTGACCATGGGAAGCAGTGAATGAATTCCTTATTTTGCTTTGCTTGTGCACACATCTTTTGCCTTACCTATTAAACTGTGTTTATCTCAACACATGAGTTTTCTCACATTTGCCTTTCTGATTCTCTCCCCCATCCTGCTGTGAGGGGAGCGAGAGAGCGTCTGTGTGGGGCTGAGTTGCTGGCCAGTTACGTCACAAAAGTCCTTTTTGGCATTTAACATTGGGCAAGACTTTTTATTATTTTGATCTCCCTTCAACTTCCACCATCCACAAACAACCCCGCAGGGAACAATAGCAATCTGACATCTCTTATATATGTGTTCACTGTATTTTTGATTATTGAAGAACTTTACAGTACGGATAGTTCTTCGTTTCATCTCTGACAAGAGTTGCCATTTTTAAGGGTCTGTCTTTTCAACTAATTGCAAACTAATCAGCAGGATTTCACTTTGTATATGGATAAGTGGTCAATTTGAGCTGTATTTGAGCTGTAAAACATTTCTAACTGTTAAGAAGTTTGCTTAAAAGAGGAATTTCCTGTATGTTTTATAGTTTGCAAGACAATTTGTACAGCTGTAGTATTTATTGCCCTGACTTGTACTGTAAACATATTATACCAAGTGCCTTTTAGCCCCATAGTAAAGGAGAATTTCTTCAAAGACCTTGTAAGTCAATAGACAAAAGGACACCCATTTTATAGACAGACAAACTTAATATAGATTTTCTTGTGGAAACTGGCCATACTGAAGTTGATCCTTAAGCATTTCTGAAGGTTTCCAACCTCGGTGTTTTCTCAAGATCACAGAACTAAGTCTGTGAACTGAATTGACCTCTACTGAAGGAGTGATCAAGATCTTAACTGGGCCACCACTGTTCCTTAGTGTGTCTGAAAGGGAGATGACAGTAATCTCTACACATGTCCTTCTTTGTCAAGAATGGCACTTTTATCATGACAGCTTGTGCCACTAGTTGCATCTGCAGTTATAAGAGCAGGAAGAAGGCAACAGGTTTTGCAGTTTTTTATTTCCTACTGTAGGTCTTGTCTATCACTGTCTTGGCAATATCCATTACATTTGCATTGGTTAGTCCTTCAGTGTTGTTTCCATATAAAATGAAAATATTTTCTACATGTGTCTGGTTTTAAGTAGAGGTCAATTAGCCATCTATGCTCAAAAGATTTCAAAGCATTTTTTTTTTATGAATCAAGATTCCTCCTTTTATTTGCCTATGCATATATTCAGAACATACCAAATACAAAGCTTGATGCCTACCCAAAGTGAAGATATCAATAGGAATTTTTTAGAAAATCAGACCAAACTAAATAAAAAAAAAGCAACTCAGCAACAACTTCCATTCTGTACACTAACAAGTATTTACTTCTTATAACAAAATAGACAAGTTTTCAGAAGTGTTCAGCTTTCACTAAAAAGGGAAAGGGATTGCAACACATAAATAGATTCAAAGCATTCTTAAAAGTCTGTCTATTTCATGGTAATTGTAAAAATCTGGCCTTGCTTCGTTAAGATTTGAGGATCCTTCACCATCCTATCAATGATAAATTTTGTTGGTAAAAAGAATTAAAAAAAATCCATATAATTGCCTAGCAGCTTGCAATCAAGGGGAACTGGGATCTGTAATGTGAATACCCCAGCCAATTCTTTCCAGATGATAATTGTTAATTATCATCACCTGTTTATAATTTCAGTTAACAGGGTGCTTTGACTAAGGATGCTGACTTTTAGAGAGTGCTCATACTTTTTTCTGAAGTTAAAAATAAATGGCATAAGCTCGAAGATATTAGGGCTAGACCCTTTTTACTTGAAAATAGGCAGGGAAGCTGGTTTCTTTAGGTTTCTGTATATGTGGAGAAATCAACACACTCCAAAAGCAATTCCAATCTCGGTCTCATCCTACCTGTCACAGCGATAGACTTTATGCATCACAGTCTTAGCTGAAGCTCTTGGGTCTTACTCGAGGTAAACATTATCCTGTTAGGGTCTTCACTGTAATGCTGTGCCAGATTTTTCACGGATCAGAATCTCCTGTAAGATTTCAGTAATTTATAAAGCAAATATATAGTTGTTGTTGAAGGTCTAAATCCAGCTTTACAAAATCTAACTCTAAAGGTGGGAGTCCATATTAGCAACCCATTTTAAAAACTGGTGAAGAGACATTAAATGACTTAATTTTTTTTTTTTGTTTGATTGATAAGAGAAAGAAAAGCTTCCTGAAATGTAGTTTGGTCCTTAACAGTGCCTTTTCTTTTCCTTTTTCACTTGCTTCATATATAAGAAGAAAATTTGTTCTAGAGGTCTGAGCAACCTGGTCTTGCAACAATAATATTAAACAGAGTTTTGCCACTGCCATGCAGTAGCACTGGATCAAGCACATAAAAGGCAACTTGGTCATGAGTGAAAAAGAAAGGTTATGAGCCTTCAATCATAGACTATATTTCTGTTGGTTTAAAAGGATAATGTTGATGAATAAGATGTTCAACAGGAAGACTTTTTCTTTATATATTCAAGCACAAGTGTGATTTTCTTTAAGAGATGTATTGATGTAGCATAAAACGAATAAAATAAATGATTGTAGCTATTTTTAAACACGATACAGTTAGAGATTCAGCACAAATCTGAGGAAAGGCTTTGTGGCTATCCTCAGACTCATCAAATGCTGCAAAGATCTGAAAGGAGGAGTTCAGTTAATATTCACATTGAGCTGAAAGTGAAATGCATTAAAGAAGAGAGTTGCAATGCAGGCTGAATGAAAGATCCCAGGAACCGTGGACTTCTGCTGTCACTTGCACAAAGATAGTTTTTAAAACCAACAGCTTAGGTCATCTGGAGGTAAGGTAAAAATTTTTAAAAAAAGAGTCCTTAAAATAAAGCCATTAGTCTAGAGAGGATGTAAATACAGTCTGTCAATGTGGTGAGTATTTTTCTTTGATTCAGTGAAAATCCTTCACCGTAGACTCTATTTTTAACGTATGAGTAGTTTTGTGAAGTTTCAACTAGAAATACATGTCAGAATGTTTACTGGGTGGCGGATGGAAGCTGATAGCAGGATGAAACCATGGCTTGCTATATATTTATTTTGAAAATGTAAAATATATCTTAAAAGAGCAAGAAAGAACTGGCTAGATGAGAGCAATTCACCTGTATATAATTCACCTTGATGCCAAGTTTAAAGTGTTTGAGGATTTTCAACAGTTTTGTGACATTCAGTACTCACGTTACTGAATGGTATGGATAACATACATCTATCCAGAGACCAACCACAGGATACAAAAATACCATGATTAAGAATTCAACAACTTGTGCAGTGAGCTTACGTTTATCTTGTTCATCATGTTTTAGCTCTGCAGAGATGCCTTC
Source organism: Himantopus leucocephalus (assembly GCA_003993805.1). Lineage (NCBI taxonomy): Eukaryota > Metazoa > Chordata > Aves > Charadriiformes > Recurvirostridae > Himantopus > Himantopus leucocephalus. The sequence continues at coordinate 13,526,945 of RSEF01000002.1, forward strand.
TTTCATTATCCTTTCTGCCTTTCCAGTTTATCTTGACATAAACAGCACTGAACACTACAAAACATCCTGCTCGCTTCCAGCTAGAATTTTTCCTGAGTTTTTTCATTTGTTTGAAGACGAGAGAGATGGGAAAGGAGAACAGGAAGGAGCTTCCATTTTTAATTTTTTAATTATTTGATTATGACTATTAGGTCAATGAATTTTTTTAGTGACTAAGATGTTTTGAGGCATTTGTAGCTTACATAGCGATTTAATCTCATTGAGCTCTGTGCAGCCACATATTTTGCTTCTTATTTGAAAGCGTGTGTTTGGGAGTGCAAAGACAAGAACTTGAGGATGATTTTTTTTGGACAATTTGTCCTTCAGTAACATCAGATATGTTGAAACACAGAAAGTATTTTTGTTCTACCATTACAGAATTGTAGTAACATAACAAGACCCTTTCTCAAAGGCCCTTTTATTTGCTCTTTTGAAATAGCATACAGTGTAATGTTACTAATGCAGGCTGTAAGATGTTTACACTGTCAGAGAAATGGATGTAAAAATCCCTTTGTGCCGGTGAAAATAAACTTTATGCTGAATGAAAACATACAAAAATTTCACCTTCCTTTTCTGTGCAAACAATATAAAATATCAACAATATCAAAATGGTATTTGAATATCAACAATATGAAAATGATATTTGAAACAGAACGAGAAAAGGTCTATAGAAGTGCAGGTAGACTTATACACGTTAGGAACAGCCTTATGAATTCTGAGTTATAGAAATGGCCTAGTTGCTAATTTAATATTATAACTAATATTTTTTTAACATAGTAGCTGATCGACATCTACATAATATAATTGATTAGGAAGCAAATATGTTTCTTCTATATATATTTTACAAAAACCTCTCAGTTACACAAGTGAAAATCTAGAATAATTTTAAGTTATACTGACACGAAACTAAGAGTCTAAACTGTAGCGGGGTGTCTTTAATACATAACAGACTGTGAGGTGGTTGTTTCTTTCCACAGCATTTTGTTCGCCCTGCTTTTCAGTACTGTATAATTAATTTTCTTTGAAATATAATAGACATGTGCAAATGAAATCAAATGACATGAACACCTAGGTGGGTACATTTTCTCATACAATCTTCATCATGACCTATCGCAGTCAGCCCACCCACGCAATGATATTTTTATTGGTTCCTATGTTGTTATCAGAGGTGTACATTATTATATGGAAAATACTGGCTCATCACAGATCACAATAGCCTAATAGTTCTTTTATGATTCATAAGTCTGATTGCAAAACTTCCTGAAAGTTTAATTAAATCTATCAAAATTGGCTTCAACCATATTGATCCCAATAGGATTTTTCCATTAGAGGGATTTCATCAAAAAATATATATTACAAACTGCCTCTACATAATTTCTGGTTGTTCTTTCTGATAAGTATTTTATTTATTTTATTCTTTGAAAATAATACTGGCAATACCAGAGCTATTTACCTCTGAAACAGGGATCATGGATTCATGCAGGTAAAGAAATCTGGGTATGTGGTTGTAGTTAGCCATAATTACATTGCTGATGGATGGTACCCATGGAATGAAAATAGCTTTTCAATAGTTGTATATGGTGGATTGCCCACCACAGAAAATAGATTTAATTGACTCGAATGTCCGTGAGTCATTCACAGCAAATTTGGTTTTAAAAGGAGTCAACGAATTAAGTTTGAAAAAGGATTTTCTTAAGTTCCTTATTTTCAAGTCTATTTTCCGTAAAATTACACAGATTTATTTTTTTTCCCAACAGCATACCTCCACATTTTTCATTTGAATGATCCTTCAGTGAAAGAACCTCTAGGGAAAAGAACTAAGCCTTAATTTTTGGATGAGCCTCCAGATTTACTTAACTACGTGGAGATGTTCCCCTTCCCATTCCAATACAAAGAGAGTTCTTCTCTGCTGCATTCTTGCTTTTCCTTCTCACGTTTGCCTGTATACTTTTTCCCAACAATCTCTTTGTCAATCTTGTGCACGTTAAAACCAAAGATTATCCTTACTCCCGGGGGGGATAAAATATTGACCTTACTTAATCCAGATTTTTCAGATCTGAAGGGCCTTACACACATGGGGTTTTGCAAAGCTGGGGAGCATTTTTAGGTAGGCATAAGAGGAAGTTGGCTTTTGTAAAATTCTCTCATTAACTGAGGATTTTATAGGATAAAAGAATTTATAGTCTTCATTCTTGGAATCTTTAGGAATCTTTAATCACCTTTTTCTAAGAGAAAATGGATGGGTTGGCAATTTTGGAATAAATCAAAAGATTCAGTCTCTGTGAAAATTATTTTTTATATTTGACTAAGAAATATAACAAAATTACTGAAAATGAAGATAAGAAAGGCTTTTAACTAGCAATTAGTCATAACAGCTTTTATTTAAAGACACATTCATTCTAAATACAGGGTGCTTTACAGCAGCCAAAGTTCTTTTTTGTATTGGTATCATTTCCTCTGTACATAGAAAGCTATGACCTTGGATCACATTTAATAGATTTTTCACTTGGAGCTTCCAAAGGCACCATCAATTTTGCATCATTTCTCTCACCAGCTGCACTTTTGTTCACATGGTTTACCGCCTATGCATGGATAGTTATATTCTTTATTCTAAACATGACAGTTTGTCCTTTTACACTTTGATGTTTATTTTGACAAGAGCAAAGTAACAAGCAATCCCCATTAAAAATATCCCTTACAAGAGCAAATTCAGGAGCATTGCCAGCCCCTACATTCACATTTACAAAAAAAGTTGACTCACTGGTTTGGAGAGCGCTCTCTTAATAGAGCTTAAAAATATAAGTCCCATCCCTTTCCCAAACTGACAGTTAAACCACTATTGAAAATAGAAAGATTATTTAGGTCTTACTCTTGAGGAGCACTTAAAATAATTCCACCTCCTATTGACTTTTTAAAGATATATTTTCAAATTTAAAATTAGAATCTTTTTTAGAGTAATACCTGTGACAGTAAATTATATTTCAGATTCTTTAAAAAAAAAAAAAAAGAAATAGTGTCCACTTAAGTATGGTTTTGCTTGGTGCGTTTGAAAACACTTTAGTCCATACTCACAGAAATATTCAGGCAGTATCATGGGAAGTATAAGCTGTTTCTCACAGTCACATATTGGAGTTCTGTGGCACCATGAATAAGCCTTTTGTTTCCTGAGGTGTAAGACAATGACCCATCTGGTGGATTTCACTTTCTCTCTTGAGAGAGGACCTTTTTGCCTATAGTGTAAGCTAGTGATAGGGCTTACAAAAAATCACAAAAAAGAGATTTTTGGTAGGATGCACCTCTCCTTACCTAAGTCTGGCCATTTAAAAGTTCATCTTATCCCAAGGCTGGTGTCTCAGAGAGGTGCCTATCTGCCTCCATTGACCTCACAACAAGTCTTGATGAATGACTTAAATTAGATGTCATTTCACTGACAGGTAAATGTGAGACAAATCCTAACCTCTAACTCTAAAACACTGCAGTCCCTGTCTTTGTCAAGACCCCACTGTGAAACACAGTTCCCTCTCCCAGTTTTCAGATTTGTGTAAAACAGTAAGTGATGCAGAATAAGAATTATAAAAGCAAGCACGGTAATAAGGAAATCTATGTATCTAATAGAAAAACACTCAGTTTATCAAATTTGCACCTGTAACACATAATGATTATGAAGAGATGCTTGTAGATTTACAAGGCTTCATCTCAATGAGTACTCAGATATCTAAAGTTAAAATGGACAAGTTTCAAGAACAGAGTTTAAGAGTTTTCCCAATAGTTCTGTTGTCGGGTGTTTTTTCTATGATTTCTTTATCCTGCATGAATGCTCTACTACTAGGATAGTGGGTGAAAAAAGTACACTTTCTCTTCCTCTGGCAGACTTTTTGTGCAAAATCTAACCTTGTAGGCTTGTTTTTATAATGAGTACTACAGGCTGGGTCATGCCAACTTTATGAACTCATTAAGACCAGCAGTAGGTATGCAGTGCTGGACGGAGGGGATTCTTAACGAGGCCTTTGGGTACCTATGAAGGCAGACAGCTACCTCATTTTTGCCTATGTATGAGTGTGTATAACAGATGCATACTTAAACATGAGAACCATGTAGCTTATTTAAATACATTCATGCTGCAGTGATCTGTGCTATGTTCCCTATTTTGTTCTTCTTGATTATAGTTAAGGTATGGAAATTAATTATGGATTACACACACGCATGTTGAGAGTCTGAGCCCTTTAGTTGACTTCTAGAGAACAAACATTTATAACATTACATTGATCATTATGGCGTGAGGTTTGCTTTTGGGGTTTGGGTGGAGATTTTGTTTATTTTCTTACTAAATCATGAAAATATGTCATCTAGAATATATTTTCTGTACACTGAAGAGTAATAGAACATCACAACTGGCAGAATTAGAACATATCCTGTAATAGGAAATGTTATTTTGCATCAGCTTGGTAAGTAGAGCTTAGGACGTGATGGGTAAATCCCCCATTTTTTAGTGTAGCCCACTACTACAGTAGAGTTGTACTCAATAAGCCAACTGATGATGGAAAAGCAGGTTCCATAACCTGTTTTTGTGGAGATGACATGAAACTGGAAGTGGTGTCATAGAATATAATAATATAAATATAAGGTGCTGTCTACCTTGAAGGAATCTACATGATAAAGCAGAAAACCAGAGAAAAAGCACAGAAATGTAAGGCAGGTTCACAAGTATGGCCACTTAAATACAAATAAGACATGTACTTTTAAATTAGGCTCACTGTTTACCTGAGTGTTTTTAAATAGCCTTCTGTAGGGTTCTTTTTCTACATGCAAAATAATAATAAAAGCTTTGAAGAGGGCTGTTTTGGAAACGATCAGGTAAACAGCCAGCTTAGCCCTCAATAAAGTCTATATAGCTATATATATATATTTTACCCTTTTCTAGTAACTTGTCAATTATTGCCCACCTATTACACTCTCTTTTCTGAGTTAGCTCCAGTTAATCAGATGCTGATTGGGGATTCTAGAATACACTTACTGATGATTATGTGTTATTTTAACAGGAGAATGACAATAATTTCCTGTAATGCCACTTGTTAAGGTAATTATGCTGTAATTGCCTTATCAAGGTGTCATAGAGGAGAGAGAAGAAACTCTGAGATTTCACAGCTGCTGTCATGCTTTGATAAAGTGTTATCCTGAAAATATATTATCAGTCATCAAGCTAAATTTCTACCAGTTGTTTTAAATAAGAAAAAATCTGTCTCAGGTGGGGCATATGACCTCTGCATTTGATGTTTCTCATTCTGATAATTAGGAAGGATGGATTATCTTTGTTTTAAACCTAACAACAGATTTGCATAGATAGGAGTAAATAAGTGCAGGTTCATTAAAGTGTCTTTGGGATTTTCAAAGGTGAGAAGCTGCTTCTTATGAAGAGATTGACTTCAAACTTTAATCTTGGTTTTAGAGTAGACACACCTACAGTTACTTGGATATTGCCTCTGCTGTAGAGAAAGAAAAAGGAAGCGAAATAGAGACTGTGACAGACCAAAAGTAGGAATATGATAGGTCTCATAAACACGTTTTTTTTTAAATTATTTATTAAAGACTTATAAACAGCCTTAGTAAGAACACTCACTTCAGACTTACTGGGATCCACTTGCCAGGAGCTGCTCAACGGGAACAAAAGCTTGAGCTCAGTTTCCCTTGGGTTGGAAATACAGGATGCCCAGCAAGAATGTAGGATACATCTATTGCCTAGAACCAGCTCAAAACCCAAGTAAAATATACTTGCTGATTGAATTCAGACCAGAGTTTGCCATTTACATTGCTTAGCTTTATAATGATATCTAAACTGATTTTTTTAATCATGTGACAGTGAACTGCGAATATACCACAGAATATACCCATTATGCAACTGGTTCTTCACTGACAGCCGTTCATGCTGCCACTTGTACCCATGACAATCTAACTCTGAGAGAAGAAGCCACTAATTCAACTTGTGATGACTGACTGTCCTTTACATGATTATTAGTAATTATAAGGTCGAAAGTAGTGGAGAATTTGGCTCATGCAACCTGACTCCTTAAAGTATTTAGCCTCACATCTGATGTCAGCAAGAATTAATAGTGCTGTGTACCTTACTGGATCTAGCCCAAGTGCATACTTCAAGAACGGCAAATAAATGTGCATATATTTTGTACATTTGCATCTGTTTCATACCTTCAAGGCAGTTGATGCAATATAGCATGGTAATGATTATATAAGCAATGCACAGATAGGTATGCTAGCTTGATTAATGTCAGATCTTGCACTGAAGCACTTCCCCAATCAGAAAACTGAGAAACTAAATTAGCAGGGTGAAACACTTTTCTCCTATTCTTCCCGACATGTCTTTCCATCTCTCTGAACTATTCAGAGATGTGCTGCTAACAGTGTAATTTTCTAGTGGAAGGTTCCATGCAGAATATCTGCTTCAATTCCTTGGATTACATAGTGCAAGATCCAGTAAAAGAAGCAGTTTTGAACCAAATTTAGCAATCCATTTGTCAGCTGGAGAAGAAGAAGATGTGTTTCTAGCAGTGCTGCTGGGACAATTTAGCTGACCCATTCGTGGAAATGAACATTCTGCCAAATTTACAAGGGCATGCTCTCAAACTGATGACATTTCTCTATCTACCTGTAAGAAGATAACTTCTCAACATTAAATATAATCACTACCAAAATCTCAGAGAATGTCTGAGAATGGGAAAGTGACCATGAAGTTACAGCATTTGTGACTCTAATAATAAGAAAGAATGAAAACAGGAAAAGGAAAGACAGAATTCAGCATACTCGGGGATTAGGAGAAAGGCTCTTTGGGGAAGACAGTCTGAAGAACAAAAGGTGAATTTGCACCTTTAATATGTGGAACTAAAGGCACAAGAGGAGCTGCATATTCTGAGACATTCTGAGGCATAAAAGAGAAAGGAAACCTAATGGTTTTCCCAAAACTTTCTAATTATCTGAAAGAAAGAAGATATTTTACAAAAAGTAGAAGGAAAGGCTCACATTCAAAATAAACATAAGGAAAAAAAACCCCAAACCCAAACCCACCAGGTAGGACTAAAATGAAAATGGACAATATAGAAAATATACTGTAGGTAACAAAAATAAAAGCAGCAAAAATAAAAGGTTCCATAAAAAGATTAGAAATAAATGTAAGACATTTCCATCATGTGACTGGGAAGGAAAGCAAATTAGGCATTTCATAGAGAAGGTGGAAATATTCGTAACTTTCTACACTTTAGTTTTTATAAACAAACAAATAAATAAAATTAGGCCCTGAAACTTAGCATATTTCTATGAAAGGGAACACGAGAGGAAAGAACTCTTTAGAAAAAAATTAGCTAAGTTAAATGTACCCAATTTAGCTTGATTACACTCACTGTCAGACGCAGAAGAAATTCAAAACCTGAGATATTCAATAACCACTGAGCTATTATCCTTGAACATGCATAAAAAATAGGGGATGTCCAAACAGACTCCAGAAAGATAAATGTAATAAAAGAGGGTTGGGGGCATGAGAATTCTCTAATATACGGTAAGCAAATTTACCTTTTTAAACCCTCAGGAATACTAGAATAACATGGATTTTTAAGTTTAGCTGAAGTCAGACTTGAACTGATCTCATGGTGAAGTAAAATAGATGAGGTATATCTTAGCAAATTCTTTGATACTGTCCTATATTGTATGTTTAGGACCAAACTACAAATATATTAAGTTCATGTGCAATTGATTAAAAAACCTACCACATGTTTTCCAGCAATGCAACATCAGACTAGAAGAACATTTGAAGTAATGTCTCAGATGGATCTGGGATGAACCATGTTTTACTGATTATTTTCATTATTGACTTAGATAACAGAATAAAGATTGTATTTAGATACAGACTGTTCTTAGAGATGCACAATTAAAGGACACATGCTGCAACAAAGAAAATTCTGATTTAATATGAGGGATATTTTTTTTTTCCACAAGAAACATTGTAAAAAATGAACAGGTTGCCCAGTGAGGTTGTAGAATCTCAGTCCTTGGATTTATTCAAAACCTGGTTAGACCCTGGTAAACCTCATCAAACTTTGAATATGCTCTTGCTGGAGCAAGAGGTGGGAACAGAAGAACTTTCCAGCATAAATTATTATTTAATTCTACAATTACATCAAAGTCTTCGATGAAAATTGAAAGAAAACAAGGAAAGTTTGAAATTAAATGCAACCTTGATAAATTAGCAGAACCNAAAAAAAAAAAAAAAAACAACACCAAAATCAGAGAAGGCGAGCACAGAAAATTACTTGCAGAAAACACAACTTTACAATGGGAAGAGATTTCTAAGAAGAGGCATGGTGAAGGATTTGAAAGTTAGCTTCAAAAACTTGACCTCTTAAAAAAAAAATCAACCAAGAGGCAAAATTTTGGTTTATGGTCTAGATATCTGTCCTTTGAAAAAAAGAAATCAAGTTCTACTCTGGGCTATTCTGTTTGCAAGACAAAAGCCTAGTTTTAGAAAATTTAACTAACGGTTCCATTCTAGCTATCATTTCTGAGGCCTCGTGCTGAGCATTCTTTCTGCTTTTAGAAACATTATTTTAAGATTAAAGACAAATCAGCAATAGTTCACAAAATATCAGTGAGAATGCTGAGGCAGTTAAACACACTTTATGAAAAAAGTTAAAGGAATTTTTTTAAAGTCTTTTCATGAGAAGGTGGGGATGATTTTTGTGTACTTCCAGTACACAAAATCTCTTTATAAAGAGAATACTGGCACGTTATGTACCTACTATGTCATTGGACAATAAAGCAAGAATTAATGAGCATAACATGCAGTTCAGAAATTTTTATGTAAAATTCTGGCAAAAATAAATTCTAATTATAAAAACACTACAGCACTGTAACACATTATTGAAGAAAGTCATTGAACATCAACACCAGATTTCTAAGAAGAAGTTAGTCAAGCTTCTGCCAGTGATAGTCTGAGAATACTTGATCCTGCCTTGATATGGAAGGACAAATCAGATAATCTATTGAGATTCATTCTAGATTTGCAATTCTGCTGACAAATAGTTACCAACTGTTTTTGTCAGAATCACAAAAAACTTTGAAGAAGGAACTGGCATTCACATAAAGCTCTTCCCTGTTTAGCATCATGAAAACTTCATCCATCTGCAGTCATTTGTGGTTCAGTCACAAACCTTTGTCTCTCTCTCCAAATGGTACTCAAATGTAGCCAAGACAGGGAGACCCCAAATGAGGTTTCTCACAGCCCTTTCTCACACACTTGTCTCAGAAAAGCCTCACCCAAGTTTGCGTTGTAGCAGAGCTGGCCTGGAGCACAAGCAGCTGTGCCCCTGGGAGGGGCAGGAGAGGCTGTAGAGCCTCTGCACCTCACCCAGGACCCTGACATTGCTTTACCTCAGCAAGTCCCTCCTTTCAATAGTTGTTTTATTTGTCCCCTAATGGCTTTCCTTGAAGCCATGAAAAGAGGGAAGTGAAGACACCTCGGATATTAACACAAGAGCAAGAATTTAAAAACTGATGAGCAACAACCACATGAAGGCAGAAATCAGAAGAGTCCATGAAAAGATGCAAAATGGGAGACACTGAGCATAGTAATGGGGAGCATGGTGAGGCAGAGCTGCTGGGAGTAGGACGTGGTGGGAACACACCAGCTTTCTGCCAGGAGGGAAGGGTGCTGCCATGTCCAGCCAGACCAGCCTTGACAGCAATGGTCCTTCCACCACAAATTCCTGGCCGGTTAACTGAATGGTAAAGAGCTGGAGGATGCAGATCTGGGAAGAAATGCTGTGCTGTTTGAGTTTTTTCCCTCTATTTACAAAATTTTAATTTATTTTAGTTATTAGTTGTCAGTTATTGATTTTGCTAAGGCGCTCTCCTGGCTATACTTGTATGTCTAATTGACAGCATGTGTTTTAGTGAAAAATTCAAGGATGAAATGAGTTACAAACTGACACACACACTGACGTTCAGACCAGCAGAAATGCATTTCTAAGGAAGCACATTCCTTTAACACAGTATTTACCCACTGATGGCTTTATGGACAGAGATATTGCATTGCTCCTACATTTCTTTTAAATGACATAAGCCATCATTTTATATCATGATGTTGATTTATTTTGCTTTCTTGCTTTTTGAATATTTGATGTCCCTGGTATATGTCAAAGAGAAATTTTCTGAGATGGCTTTTTTTATACTCACTTTGCATTTACTTTGATGCTTTGAAGCTTCACAAATATATTTCAAGTGTCAAAGGTTTTCAGATAGGGGATAGTGGTCCTGCTGGTTTTAAAACAGACAGCTAGAATGTAGATATTTTGCATCCAGAGGATAGAAGACCACTGGCCAATAATCAGAATATCCTGACAAAAATACCCCTTGGAGATATGTACTGGTTTTTACTAGAATGATTCTAAAAATACACAGTATCCCAATGAGGACAACTAACAAATACTGACAAGGCTTGGCCTTGTCTGAAGGAAAAACATGTAGTGATTCATTTCTGCAGGAAACCCTTCTCTGTGGTTTAACAGTATTTGAACACTAATAAGATTTAACATCCCTTGCTTGTCTGGAGGACTGCTCAGCAAAAAACATAGTTTTGATTTTCCTTTCTTGCAAAAATGTGCGAATGGTTTAAAATTTGAAATATGGTTTAAAACAGCCAATCTTTTCCTGGACTTTGCATAGTTTTGAGAGGGGCGTAAGGGGAATGGAGAGGAGGAACGTTTGTAATTTCAGTTTTGTTAGTAAGAGAAATACCATTTTTTCACACAGTCAAATTTTTATCTAACTTGCCTAAGGAGGGAGTGACCGACCATCATTCATCTTCTCTCCAGACTATTAAAGAAAGCAATAAATACAAAATCATGATTGCAAGCTATGCACATCTGTTAAATTAACTAAATAAAACACAAACTGAGCAGGGTTGAAAGTGTCTATAACAACAGTGTGTTGCCTGAGGCTCAATAAGTCTGTGTGAACAAAACTGCAGTGTTGACCTCCCAGAGTTTTAATGTCTTTTACTTCACCCTTGAACTGAATAAAGACACTTAATCACTTGTGGTAGGCTTCTGCAGTTCCCAGTAAAATTTTATTTTGCTGTTATTCTTTATCTTTGTTCTAAAACCATATTTTAAATGTATTAAAAAAAAACAGAAAACCTCTGGTTAGTCTTAAAAGATGGAAAATTATTCAAGAGATTGAAGTGGATACTGATTGAAAACAATGTCTTGATTGTTCATTATGAACAAGACTTGCAACAATAACTGCTAATTTTTAAGGTGGGATGTTGGAGTCCTTCTTGAGACATTTTAGAGATTCATGACATTCACAGGGCTGACCAGCATGATATTTTATAGCTTGAATTCATATAGTCCCAAAGATTTTCTTCAGCTCATGTATACATCATAAATCCTTTGATCAACTGGGAAAATGAGAAAAAAATGTGTGTTTCAAGTTGCAGTTGCCCAAGCCAGTTGCTTGGAGTGGGAACACGTAGATGTGAGCAGAAGCGGATATTTGCTAGTATTTTCCATCATGTACTTGAGCTGAGAAGATTTAATGATATTTAAGTAGTAGCAGTAACCTGAAATGCAACTGTGTTAGAAGCAGTATGCTGGTATAGTGGAAATGCATACTTGCGATTTAAACATGTCTGGGTAGATTCACAGATACTGAGGTGGGCTGTAAGCGCTCATGTAGAGCCTGCTACCCTGCCTGAGCCCTCCACAGCATTGGCATTGCTGTGAAGACTGTCTCCTGGGATGTTTTGGTCTCCTGAGACATGCCAACATACTGACGGGTTGGGGAGCAATTGGTAGGACAATGCTGGTTGGCACATGCCGAAATCATGCTGTCCTGGTCTGAGGTAGAACAAAACCATTTTTCTTTGCAGAGTTGTACTTTTCAGTTAAGTCTCTTCTAACTAACTGTACTCTCTGGCATATTTTTCAGACCGTGTCTATTCTAGCAGTGGTAATGCCCGATGTTTGTGTTAATACCGAGGCACGGTATGCAGAGAGGCTCCTGCTTATACTCATTGCTGTAACACCCAGGGCCGGCTGACTTTGTTATTGGCCGCATTGGAGGGTCAGAAGAGAAAAAGCGCAGAGGGGTCCCACCTGAGGGGAGGAGCGGACAGGACAGGTGACCCAAAACTGACCAACAGGGTATTCCATCCCATCTGCCTCATGCTCAGTATAAAAGCTGAGGGATCAAGGGGTCAGACCTCTTTCTTCAATGGCTGGCGTCCGAGGAGGACTCTGTCTGTTTGTCTGCCTTTGATCCTGATCTTTGCAGTCCTGAATCCAGATCTGGAATCCAGTTCCTGTCTGTCACTGCATCCAATCTGGGACTTTCCCCGTGCCTACCTGTGATGTGATTGTCATCCTGGGAGCTCGATACTGGGTTTGTATGTATTTGTGTATTTTGTATATATTTCCTTTTTTAATTAATATTATCTCTTTTTTATTATTTTTAATAGTTTTAGTTTCATATTTCATTGAAGTGTTTCTCTTTCTTTTGAACCCATACACCTCTTCCTTATTCTCTCTCCCTTCTCTTCTTGGAAGGGAGAAAGATTAAAAGTGAGCATCTGTTGTTCGTTTAGTGGCTAGCCCAGTCTAAACCACGACACATGCCAAGGAACTTCGCACTAGATGAAATTTAGACTTTCATACACCTTGCACAGCTGATTTCCATACACAGTAGAATGAGGCTCATATTTAGGGAGATGGTGTTGTAGAAATAAAAGTGGCAAGTTCTACTAAGAACAACAGCTTTGTCAGAGTCCCACATTATAGATTTGTAAGTTACTGTTCACTTGCTTATTTAGTGCCAATGTAAGTTCTTTTTTGTTCTTTCACTTGTTTCATTAAAATAATTTAGTTCTTGTTTAAAAGTTTAAAGACATAGATGTTGATGCAAAATATGTTCTCCAGTATTTCAAATGTTTCTCCAGCATTTCAAGTGGTAAAACCAGACAATTGACTAGTAAAATTAAAAGAAAGCTTGAATGAGAAGAAAATTCAGTTTTCTGACAAATAGGGTGACAAAATTAATTCTTGACTTTATTTTGTTGTGTTTTGAAGATACCTGACATAAATGTTTCTCTTAGATTGCTCTTTGTGCCTCCTTCGTTCTCCCAAGATTCAGTTTGATCATCCCGCACCTTAACCTACCTGTCCTTCTTGGAGACCTACATCTATTGAAGGGTTTTTATTTGCACTACCTGGAAAAATTATTGCGTTCTGATAGGAAAGATACCTAATCCACTCCTTCTTGCTGTCTACCATTATTGTTCCATGTCTTGTGAGCTAAGAAACAATAAAATGATAACACAGTGTTCCCCCAACTCTGTGAAGATTTTCTCCTTTTCTATACATGGGGGTGCTCTGACATTACGTGGCACAAACTCTTTTTTTCCCCTCAAAAATGGAACCCATATACATTGTGTCCAAGCTTTGGGAACGGAATGTTCTGCATAGAAACTTAATCAGTCCTTTGATCTGGGTAATAAACTAATTGGTCATTTCCCAGTAACACATGATGTTAGCTGGCACAGATAGACTCAATGACAGAAACTGCTTGGATTTAAACTAGCGAACCTCTCTCACAGTGTCCTGAAGGCCACTTTCAGGTCAGAGTAAGCTGAGTGGTATTTTAGGTTAGGACAAAGGGCAATTCTTGCTTTCTCCTGAAAAGAAAATGTTCCTTTCATCCTCTCTGTACTTGTATTCTCATTGTTTATTTATTAAATAACCCACAGCTTTGTGCTAGAACTATGTTTAGCTTTGGGGGATTATATGCAATTTGTTGTTTGTCACCTCAGATACAACAGCAAAGAATTCTGCTAAAAACATTATCTTGCTGTGTTTATTTTTCCTTAAATCAATGAGGAGGCACTCTGCAACTCAAACTTGGAGACTGAATTTAGCCCAGACAGAGCTCCTTTGGTTGTTACAGTTCTTGAAGTGAACAGAGCTCCTAAAGGGACATAAATGCATTCTCACATAATTAATTTAAATTATTTGTCTCTTGTAGTGAGAGGAAATATGCATAGTGTTAGTGAGTGCTGGAAATGTACTTACTACCTACAAGTTTTGCTGGTTTATTATCTAGAAATTTTGCTGGTTCATTGACATCTTTGTTTCATCCTTTCATGAGTTTGAGCTCTATAAATACTAAGGTAGAGATACATAGCTGTTATTTAACATCATGATTAGAATGATTTTTTTTAAAGATGAGTTATGTTTTTAATAATTTTCTTTGGAATTTCCTACTATGACATGTTTCAGTGAGCACATATCCTAATGAAGGCACAACAGGCTTAGGGAAAAATAACAGAAGGTGTTGTATTTATCTTTTTTTTCCTCATCCTTACTTCATCAGAAATTGATACCTAATGAAAAGCATCATCAGTATTTCAAACTCTTGAATATTTCTGATTGAAAAGTTAATAAAATATATTGACAAATATATTAAAATCAAGTCACGAGCTGGGTTTGTCAGATTCAGACTATTCAGATTAAGTACAGAGCGATGCTTTGAGATCATGATTGTCAATTTAAGAACCTAAAGTGGAAATTAATTGGTATTTGGAACATCACTCCACATCTTAATCCAAAGACAGAGTTGAGGTTGCGACAAGCTATTCCATATTTTCTTTTTAGACAAAATCAATGAAGTTTTCTTCCTTGAATATCTTCTATTTCTCATTGCCTGTGCAAACATATGCTTAGCTCCTAGTTGAGTACCTGACACTGATTTAGTTACCCTATCAAATAAGGTGAACACATTCTATTTACAAAGAGTTTTTCTGTAGCTTCCAGAAACACTGACATCTTATGCTATAATTACATGAAATTATTTGAAACTGTCTCATGCTGGCTGTGAGTTCCCAGAGCTTTGTTTCCTTTTCTGCCAGAGTTTTCTCATTGTTACTATATCAAGATTCTTAAGTTTGCTTTGCATGAAGTTATAGCATCGTGAAAATGGAACTGGACAAATTACATGGCCAACGAAAGATGGCTGTAAGAACTGGGGTCATTTTACCAGGTCTCATTTTTCTTATACTGCTGGGAAACAAAAATAACAACCTTGTAATATTTTGCTTTTTCATCTGCCTTTCATGTCTAAGTCCGAAATAATGAAGGTAACTTAAATGTTTCACAAATCCCGTCCTTGAGTACTAACTCTTACATAAGGAAATGAGAAAATCCCCATCCTCTGTGCTTCAGCTTTTGTGATAGAACAAGGTTATGTTGAGCAACTCCAGAGATTAAATCCTGAAAAAAGATTATTTATTTGAATTACTATTGCATCTACTAATACCAATCCATACCCTTGTGTGATAGATGCTAAAAAGACACTCCTTGCCTTCAGGAACTTAAAATATGGATTTTGACCAGACGTAACTGGAAGAAGTAAATCAAGGAGGAAATTGAAAAGCAAGTAGCAGAAAAGCAAGTAAATCACCTCACAAGGGATATGTGTCGCATTTTACAGTTTACTCAACCACAATCAACATTTTTTAAGGGAGCTCTTTTCACAGACATTTTTTACTAAGAAAAAGATTATATACATTATATGCTAAAAATTTCTTCTTGAATTCTAGTTGTCCCTGGAGTACTAATGATATTGTTGTTGTTGAGCCCTAATTATATTGCTATTGATGTTGTTGTTGTGCTTATTATTATTATAGGTTACTGATATTTATATTATCTAGCTTACAGATAACTTCAAGTTTAGCTCTGTGTTGGCATCTGAACAGTAGTTATCAAGTGTGAAAGCACCCTGGAGCTCAAAGTATACCTGGCTTCTTGCTGGCTCAAGATGAGAAGCTGATCCAGCTTGGTAATGGAATTGTAAATACCAACTTCTGTTTCTCTCTGTGGCTTTCAGATACTAGCTATGTGTGAGCTAAACCTCTTTATTGCTGTTAAGCAAATTGGTCCTCCAAAAGAATCTGTGGCTTTCTGAAGTTAAGCAAAATCTTAGAAAATTTTTTTCTACCGAACAAAAAACACAGAGATATCTGACGGTCTTCCTAAACCATGCAGTCAATCTCACTTTTGAGGAAGAATAAACAACATTAAAAACTGTCTTAGCATGCTCACACTTTATTCATAAAGAGAAAATAATAAATCTACTTCCACCCACGAAGTAAACCAAATATAATGCATTTTCAAACACTTGCTACTGGAGACCTGTTTCTCAGAATGTTCCATCTTTTTAATGTATATGGGTATTTTAATTGTTCAGAAGAAATGAAGGGGAACTAGTTACCAAAGGAGGTGTCTCTTTCTTCACTTCTCTAATTTTTCAGCAGCTTTATATATAATTAGAGATTGCTGATGCAGTGATTATTGTGAAACAAAAGAAGCTTGATTGCTACACAATTATACATGGAATGAGGGGGAAATCATTTGCCATGATTGAATTTACTAATAAATATTTAATGGAATATTCTGTCCCAACATATTTAAACAATACACTATGCAGGGGGTGGTAAGTGTTAAGCAGAGCAATTTTAAACTGTACATTTTTTTTTTTATTTAATTGGACATCAGTCTTATGTCATAAATTCTTTACTTAGAATACTCATGTCTCCTTGTACTCCAGCTCATGCATTATGGCTTGTGGATTTTCAGTCTAAGCATTTATTTTTTTTAGCATCTTGTTACCTATAACTTATCCTCTGCATTTATCAGAAAGTCAAACACAAAAGAATTAACTTAATTTTAAATTTAACTGCTATTTTAACTTGCTAATATTATCTCTCCAAAACGATGATTTTTAGATAAAAGAAGGGGAAAAATAAATGTACAGTCACTGAAGATTTAGTTTAAAATAGTCCTCAACCATGTGTTTATCTCTTTGACTTTATATCAAGTGTCAGATCAGTTGACTTCATTGTTGCATTTTCGTTTTAGATTATTAACACTCAGAGCAGCATCCGGGCCCAAGTTTGGGTTAATCGTGAAGTGTATAGGAAGATGTGGTCCTTCATTTGGAAATCCAAGACAGAACCAAATTAAATAGGACCTATCTAGAGTAGGAAACATGAAGTACAGTGGCTCCTCCTTGGCCACCTCACCTTCCCAGGTGTGAGGCTCTAGATGTGGAAGGCCAGTCAATGGATGATGTGGATGATGGTCCATCTACACCAGAGCTGTTCCCAAGGTCAGAAAGGCCTACCCCCTGTATCACAGCAACCTCTATGAGGAAGAAAAGACGGATTATAGTTGTAGGTAATTCCCTTCTGAGGGGAACAGAGGGTCCAATATGCCGGGCAGACCTTCCTTTTAGGTAAGTCTGCTGCCTTCCTGGGCCCCAGGTTAAAGACATCACTAGGAAACTTCCTAGCCTGGTACAGCCCTCAGACAATTACCCATTACTGCTCTTCCATGCGGGTGGTGATGAAGACACAATGTGTAGTCCAAGGGCAATCAAAAGAGACTTCAGGTCCTTGGGACAGCTGGTAAGGGAACCTGGAGCACAGGTTATTCTTTCCTCTCCCAGTTGCAGGCAGCAACACTGGAAGAAACAGACGAGCTGTTTACATGGCTCCGTGGCTGCTGTCACTNTTTTTTTTTTTTTTTTTTTTTTGATAATGGGATGGGCCTCACAGCACCAGGCTTGCTGGTGTTGGATGGGATTCACCTTTCTAAAAGGGGAAAGAGGGTCTTTGCGCACAAGCTAGTGAGTCTTATTGACAGAGCTTTAAGCTAGTCATGAAAGGGGAGGGGGGTAATACCAGACTTGCCTGTGACAAGCTGTGGGACCGCATGCCGAAGTTAGAGGGATAGGGTGCTAGCAAGGGCCCTCAGCCTGTTGCTCTGAGCTGTGCTGGCTACACTGGAGCCCTCTTGAAGTCTTATGGAGATGAGCCAGGGGCTTCTGAGGTAATAGGAGCCAAGAGGGAAACCAGTGAACCAGTGAAATACCTCAAAGGAATTAAGGGGTTTTCCTCTAGAAAGGTTACATGGCCAACAGTCCAGCTGAAGTGCCTCTACACCAAGGAGTTGGAAAACACCATGCTGCTAGAAAGCTATGACCTAGTTGCCATTACTGAAACTTGGTGGGACAAATCCCATGACTGGAGTGCAGCTCTCAATGGCTACAGGCTGTTCAGAAGGGACAGGCAAAAAAGGAGGGGCAGAGGAGTTGCCCTCTACATCAAGAAATGGATAGAGTCTGAAAAGCTGTCTCTGAAGAATAGTCACAAGCAGGCTGAAAGCTTATGGGTAAGAATTAGAGACAAGCCACTCTCCATGATATTTGAAAAGTCATGACAGTCAGGTGAAGTCTTTGGTGACTGGAAAAAGGGAAACATTGCACCCATTTTTAAAAATGGCAGAAAAGAGGACCCTGGGAACTACCAACCTGTCAGCCTCAACATCTGTGCCTGGGAATATCATGAAACAGATCCTCCTAGAAGCTATGCTAAGGCACATGAAGGACACGGAGGTGATTCAAGACAGCCAGCATAGCTTCACCAAGGTCCTGCCTGACCAATCTAGTGGCCTTCTACGATGGACTGACTACATCAGTGAACATGGGAAGAGCTACGGATGTTGTTTATATGGGCTTCTGTAAGGCCTTTGACACGGTCCCCCACAACATCCTTCTCTCTAAATTGGAGAGATATGGATTTGATGGGTGGACTGTTCAGTGGATGAGGAATTGGTTGGATGGTCGCATGCGGAGGGTAGTGGCCAATGGCTCAATGTCCAGATAGAAACCGGTGACAAGTGGTGTCCCTCAGGGGTCTGTATTGGGACCAGTACTGTTCAACATCTTCATCAATGACATAGTGAGACCAAGTGCATCCTCAGCAAGTTTGCAGATGACACCAAGCTGAGTGGCATGGTTGATGTGCCTGAGAGATGGGATGCCATCCAGAGGGACCTGGACAAGCTTGAGAAGTGGGCCCATGTGAACCTTATGACATTTAACAAGGCCAAGTGCAGGATCCTGCATCTGGGTCGGTGCAACCCCCAGTATTAATACAGGCTGGGGGATGAAGGGATTGAGAACAGCCAGCAATGTGAGCTCACAGCCCAGAAGGCCAACCATATCCTGGGATGCGTCAAAAGAAGTGTGACCAGCAGGGCGAGGGAGGTGATTCTGACCCTCTACTCCACTCTGGCGAGATGCCACCTGCAGTACTGCATCCAGCTCTGGAGCCCTCAGCACAGGAAAGACACGTTCGAGCAGGTCCAGAGGAGGGCCACAAAGATGATTCCATGGATGGAGAACCTCTCCTGTGAGGACAGGCTGAGAGAATTGGGGTTTTTCAGCCTGGAGAAGAGAAGGCTCCGAGGAGACCGTATTGTGGCCTTTCAGTACTTAAAGGGGTCTTATAAGAAAGATAGGGACAGACTTTTTAATAGCCTCTGTTGCGATAAAACAAGGGGTAATGGTTTTAAACTAAAAGAAGGTAGATATAGGCTAGATATAAGGAAGAAATATTTTATGCTGAGGGTGGTGAAGGACTGGAACAGGTTTTCAGAGAGGTGGTAGATGCCCCATCCCTGGAAACATTCAAGGTCAGGCTGGACAGGGCTCTAAGCAACCTGATCTAGTTGAAGATGTCCCTGCGCGTTGCAGGGGGAGTTGGACTAGATGACCTTTAAAGGTCCCTTCCAACTCAAACTAATCTATAAGTCTATGATATATCATCTCGTTGCTGTTAGGCATCTGTATGATGGAGACCGTGGAGTTGTCTTCAACTGTTCATGCTCAAAGTTCCTCCATACATTCATATCAGAAGCCAAGACCAACACTGCTTTTTTCAAGAAGAAAATGGTGAAATTATTCTGCCCTTTTTTTTTTTTTNCCTTTTTTTTTTTTTTTTTTAGTGATTTAATCCAATAAATAGAGGGGGAGACATTTAGGTTTGTTTTCTGTGAGAGTTTACATGATTCCAAGCCCATGTCTCCCCAGGAATTGTTTTAACCAGCAGGCTGTACACATGGCTGAGAAAGTAACTGTACATCTAATTGCCTCCAGGCCCTTAGGTATTAAAGAATGAAAGATTCCTGGTGCTGTAAAAAGCGGAAAAATGGTTTGAGTCTGCAATCCAGTAATGATGGTTCTATCTCAGGAATGGCAGTTTGAGCCCCCTCGGGCTGCAAGGGAATTGAAGTTATGGCTCAGTCCTCCTAGGCAAGCCTTTCAAACCAGTGGCTCTGGGATGCTCTTCTGGCAATCAGCTTGAAGCCAGGCTGATGAGAAGTGCAAGATGATCCACCAGAGGTTTGGAGGATTGTCAGCAGTCCACTGGTCCAAAAGTGGGGGAAATGCTTCATTAAGCACTGAAACAGTTGCACCTCTCCCCTGTCTTTGGGGAGGGTTTTCAGTAGAAAACAATGACATCAGCAATTTGGAGATGGTTTAATCATGTCAGTGTTCACGATATCTTCTTTTACTGGGATAAAATTTTGCTTTTGAATAAATGCCAGTTTTATCAATATTTATTATTATGAAAGCTTTTTTGTTTCTTTCAGTGAGCATAAATAATTCTAAAATGTATTTGATGTGAATCCAGATGAAATTAATGCAGACATTTCAAAGAGCTGATGTATTTAGTTAGTGTGTTCTGCATTTACAAGCAAAACATACATATATATGCAACTGTGTGCTGGCATGAATGGCAAGACTTGGATGAGTTGCACATTGTATAGGAAAGTCACCAAGTGAGAAAATTAGTTTATTTCATGTCACAGATAAGTATGTCCCTGTGAGAAGAATAAAGAGACACAAAGAAAACTCAATCAAGAATGATAAAAATAAAAAGAACAAGCAAAATAATTTATATTATCACCTTGATCTTCAGAAAGTTTTAGCACACCCAGAGAAACCCCAGCCCTAGAATTCTCTCAATTTCTTCCTGTAATCCAAGTCCAGGAGCCTTCATATCTGTTTGGGGGTTTTTTTCAAAGCTCTGTCCTAGACCTCTCTTTAGATAATATACCTATATAAATATCATTATCTATACACACATGCATGTATACTCACACTCATGGCTTCTAGATCACTATATTCAGTCTTTTCTCTAGAATACCTTTTCTTCAAAAGAGAACTAAATAGTGTTTTCTCGGACGCTACCTGAAAATGTGGTCAAGCACAACACAGGTTTTTTTTCTTGGAACATTTACAAATATTTTTCTGTTTTCTGTTGATCGTGATTTTATGATTTCTGATTTTATTGCCTTTGGTATCCACAGGCAGCTTGTCCCTTGGATGTTAAATATGTAAGAAAGTAACCTTTTATTAGACCAGTTGATAAAGACTGAAAAAAAAAGGCATTTGAGCAGAAAACCTTACAAATCTTGTGCTGCTCTTTTCCTTGGCCATGCAGTTAAAATCAAATCATCTATTGGATTGTTGTTGATACATTGTTTTCCAAACACAAATATAAAAACATGACATCATTTGTCACCATGCCGCCTTCTTAAAAAACTTCCTTATGTGTTGTTCTATTAATGTATCCATTGATTTTCCTATATTTAAATTTTCTCATGTATTAAGAATCAGTTACTTTTGTCTTAGTATTCTTAGTTAACTGACCTTCACTACTTCTTGTAGCTAAAATCAGAGCTTGAACCTCTGTCTTTCTTGTTGTGCGAACTAAAATGATCAGGCAGCTGGTTTTACAATCATCTGTCTGTAATCAGATTCTCATTCCTAAAGTGCAAATAGTTGATTTTTGAGTAGCTGATTTTTCAGTGTTATAGTAATTTTTCAAAACTAAGCTAGAGGAAGAAGTACTTTTTAAAGTGGAGCTGCAAATATTTATTTGAAAAATTTCAACAGCATTTATTTCAAATAAAGGGGTTTTGGGAACTTCTGCAAATGCTTGTATTTTTTAAAATACCAACTTTTTTCTAAAAAAAAAGTAATTGCAAAATTATAAAACAAACTTGTTTTGAAAATATATTTAAAAATTCATTATGTATTGAAAAAATATTTCTGTCCACAAACTGTGAAAAAAATGGCAGTTTTGAGGAGTGACTGGTCAGTCTAAATCCTTGAGACTTTTTTGACCAAAACATTCAGTTAGCATTATTTGGTTACAATCATAGCTCCTTTTGGCCAAGTACCTGAATTTCACTGCTGTTTTCTTTTAATATCTTATATCTTTGCCCAGGATTTTGATATTTTTTGCCTTTGCAAAAGCTTCTTCCTTAAAAAGAATCCTAATTCTATTCAACATAACATTTACACAACTACTTTGTGTTTTGGGGACTACGCTATCAATGCCTTTCCCCAAACGCTCCTTCAAAAGCCATTTATTCCCTCCCTACCTGGATTTATTCTCTCTAGACATTGCTGACAGATGCTGCTGTAAAACCAGATCCCTCCCTGAAATTATTATTAGAATTAAAATAAGCACAGTCTTGCCCCACTTTTTTTTCCTTTTTTTTTAATCACTTCAAGACTGAATTTTCCAAATAACCTGTGGCAGATTAAAGTTCTTGGTTATGAGCATGGCTCCTAAACTAACAGCAGTAGTGTCCTCTGAGCATTTCAGAAAATGCTTCATCACCCTGATCGTTTGGATGGTAAATACTTCATACAAAAACATTTGGCTCCCTGCCCCAAAATATCTCATTATAAACAGGCTCTATATCAATTGTGCATGGTCAATAAGTCAGGAGAAATGGCTGTAAATGGCAGTGTGAGTGAAGTGTGAGAACCAATGAGTGAATAAAAAAAAAAAGTCCTGCATTGATTGTTGACCGTTCTTTATTGGAAATGTGAAACACTGTGTTTTAAAATTTCAGTCAAAACTGAAACCTTGGAAAAGATCTCCCAGTTGTATCTCATTGTAAAGAAGACTTGAAGAGTGAAAAGTCTTTTCAGGCATCTCGTTACCACTGCCTCATCCCTATCTCTGCAAACAGAGGCGTCACAGAGTTCCTAGAGAGATATTGTCCCTTAGAAGTGCTGGTCCTTCTTCTTATCCATTGTACTTGCTCATACCCTCCTACTGCCACGTCAAAAGCAGTGCTGGCCCACACCAAGCCATGATTCCCTTCCTCAGTCAACCTTTTTGAGCATGTACTGATTTATTGTTTTTCAGGTGTATGACAGTCAGCAAAACAGGCCCCTGGTCAATCACTGCAACATCATGACATTAACACAAGTAAAAAAGCACTAGTGATAGTAGACACCTCACTCTCACTCTAGTGCAGAATGCGGGAGAAACACAGGACATTTACTTAGTAATTAAATAAAACAGCTGAAAGTCTGTTGCAGCAAATTTCTCCCCTCCCATCAGACTCAGCAGAAATAAACCCCTTTGGTAAGCTCTTGCTGAGATGAAAGGGGATATTGGTAATTCTGTGAAGAAGACGAAATAAGTGGAGGCTGCTGTTTTCAGTAATGTTATGCACCTTCTGGCAAGACCAAAAAGGGCAGGACTATAGATTTTGAAAATGTTTTTATATTGTTTGGATCCATGGACAGCCTTTGCTTTGCTGTGATTTTTTTCTTTCTCTTTTTTTTTTTCCTCTCTCCTTCCCTCTCTCTTGTATTCTAGCTGTCCCTCTCTCTTGCAATACAGATTAACAGAAATCACTCACTTAAAATAAGATTTGTAACATTGGTTCATATTTGCTTTGATGTTATTAGTGAAGTAAAATTCTATTCTGGATTCACAAGCCTGGATTTTGAATAATTTGAGATTAATTTGGGGGTGATGATGAAAACTTGATTATTTCTACATGTTGACATCATGGTCATAAAAGGTTCAGTGGACATCATAGACTTTTGAGGGATTGTCTGTCTCAGAAATAAGATTAATTTGAAAATTTTGCTTGCAATTCTGAAATCATACCATTGTTGTATTTTGTACTCTGCCTTAATTTCTTTGCCATTACTAGAATTTTTGGTTTAAAATCTACCCTCAATGCACCTCTGGTGACACTGATTCAATTTCTAGCATACGTTGACTAATTCAAACTCTTCCATTTACTGTGGGTTAACCTGAGAGCTGGATATCTGCCCCACATAAGCATTCATTTCTGCCTCCAGTGTTAGAGGGACACCCAGAAGCTGAAATAATCCTCTCCAAATTGAACGTATCCCTGCATTTCCTCCTTTCTCTGCAAGGGGGGAAACGAAGAAACAAGCTCAATTTTTCTTATTCTCCCTGCATTAATAAGCTGTGGTCATGTCTTCTGCTATAGAGCTCCTTATCCAAAGCTATCTCAGTTTACCTGCTGTGTCAGTCAAAAGTTTATTGATTCCCTTCGTTTGAAAAATTAATCCCACCAGCATCAAAACCTCACATGTATACACGATTTTTGAGTGGTAATATTTTAGTGCAAATTGAATAAACTCAAAGCTAAGAGGGAAAATGAAACACTTGTGTTTCATTTTACTTAAGAATTTATAGTATTTAAGAATGCTGTCTTTTACACTTTCAGTGCTGGTAATATTTCCTAAATTAGTATAATCTTCATAAATAGAGTAAGCTTCTTAAAAGTGCAAAAAAAGTAGCTTACTCTTGGACAAGATGTCACCATGCAGATCTAGCTTCCTTTTTCACTCTGCTTAAGGTGATTTTCTGCAGAAGAATTATTTTTACAAGATCTTATGCTAAAATTGTAAGAACATGGAATATATTTTTCTGCATTTCCTGACCTTTATGCCTCACAGAGATTGCAAAGTCTGCTTGATATTTAAAATAATATCTTGGCATCAACTATGCCATTATTTCCCAAAAGTTAAGTCTGTAGCATCAGCACTAAGTGTTTATCTTATTTCTGTCCTTTCAGCAGCAGAGTTCAGCTGGTTACCAGTGACCTCTGCTACTCTGTGTTCCTGCCAGCTAAACAGCCACAACCAGAATCCTTCTCATTAGCTTGTCTTTACATTCCAGTGTTTAAAATTAGCACCTGAACACAAGTCGGTGAGGTTCTATGGGAGAGTAGCTTCAGGTAAATAAACATCTGGTGTTGTGCATGCTGGGTACAGGCTGGATGAACCAATTATCTTAGTAAGTGGTCTTCCTTGTTTATTCAAAACAGAGTCCTCACTTTATTGTTAATCTACTGTGGGACTCTAACAAAGTCTGTTTAAAGTAGCAGTATCTTGCTCATAAATACTTTACTACTTAAGTAACAAGACACTTAGAGAGAATATTTCCTGTTAAATAATTTAATCAACCCATAACCTTTGTCAGGTTTCTCATTGTTCTTTGAATATGTGCTCCTTAGCAAGAGCACATGCAAAAATGCTACTTTATAGTCAGATTTTAATAGACGACAGAACCTTGAAAGCAGACAAATTCTTAGAAAGTGAAATAAAGATGGTAAATTCACAATGACAGCAATGTAGAACAACATGTGTGATATTTGGCCTTCATGGAAAAGACCCATGGGAAGGGAGAATTTTCAGAAGTCCATAAGTAATTTTCATGAATTTAAAATAGTCTCACAAATTTGCTATGAAAGAAACTTTTATTCTACTCTATTATAAATTATCTTGTGGTTTTTATGTCAATGTGGCACTGTAGAATGTAAATAATATATCATTATTAAAAACCATTATATTATATACCAAATATTGCTAAGAATTTTAAAAGTGTCTAATTACACTGAATGTCAATTTATTTCAAAATCATGTTTTTTAGGACATATATGTAACCAAATTTGACACAGATATTCAAAACTATCAAATGGTTGACTAAGGCAATTTATAAAATGAATGCTTTTGAAGTATTCCTAGTTTATCTAGGCTTTCACAACAAAAATATACCAATTTATTGACGACCATTTTGTTTAAAATGGTAGGGCAGTGAAATATCTCCCTCATTGGATATATTCAAAAGCTGTCTGAACATGGTCCTGGTCAACTGGCTCTAGGTGGCCCTGCATGAGCAGGAGGGTTGGACCAGAAGACCTCCAGAGGTCCCTTCAAACCTCAACCCTTCTGTGATTCTGCGATTATTCATAAGCAACAATTTTCTCAAACTACGCTAGCCTACTAAAGATCTAATTAGCTTTATTTTTTAAATACGGCTTTAGATATGTTAGCAGAATTCAGATTTATTTTGTCCAGCAAAAATATGATATAATTACTTAATATTAGTTGGTAAACTGAATATCTCTCTATGACAGATTTAGAAGCAGAGGAATGAAAAATAGACAAGGGGAATGAAAGATTACCTCACAACTCAGGGAGATCTCTGCTAAGCTTAGAGAATTAGCTGTCCTTCATTGCTCTTCGTAAAAATTTCTGTGTGATACACAGAAATATCATCTGCTGTTTGGATGGTTTTAAAATGTTAAGAGAACATTATGCTGAAGTACTTATTTACTTACGGGCCTTAACGTTACTCTTTACCAGTGCAGCTCTGTGTTTGCTGTATTGTTGGTTGTAGTGGTTAAGGGCATAAGCCAGTCACTCAAACCTAGGAATCAAGGACTACTGTAGAAGTTTCCGTGTGTCCTGCCTGGCCTCCAGCTGCTCTTCCAGGAGGGCATGTTAGGACCTGTCATATCTGGCAATCCTGCATGAGCATTCTATATTCTCTAGGGAATAATCCTTTATTTTATAAATAACCATAATGGTAACTGACACATACATCACATATGGGAATCCACACGTAGATGGCTACGTGTCAGTGTGCTGAATACCATCTCTGATAATACTCTTCTAATATGCAAATGTAAAATGCTGAAACTAATTTATTTCTTATGTCTGCCCTAGAGAAAGCAAGAAGTACTGCTGGTACTTAAACTGTAGCAAACCAAATTCAGATTTAGACATGAAGAAAAACTATCTTACAAAATGTGTAGTTAATGAGTGGAATAGATTGCCCAAGGACTTTAAGGAATCTGCCTCCTTGGAGACCTTTAAGAACAGGTGAGACAAACAGTTGTCGGTAATGACAGACATAAAGCTAACCTAGCCTTACAGCGGATTTAGACTAGATGGTTCCTTCAAAAGACATGGACAAGATGGAATAGATACTGACTGAAATGGAAATGAATATCTGACAAGAATTTTGTCTCCTTTTTTACTCATTTTCTAGTCCCTGGTGCCCTAAAATCAGTTTCTTCTACCTCTACATTTGACCTCAAGATGTATGTCCTATACTATATATGTGTCCCTCTATTTCATTAGTTAGAGGAATCTGCCATACCACATACCTTTCAAATGTAGCTATTTGAAAGTTAGTTGTCTACAGTATGTCATCATCAATAATCAATCAGCTGTGGTATTGTTTTAGCTGTATCTCAAAATCATTGTTTAAACAAGCTTTGAAAAAGGATGATGCTTTAAAGATGACTATGGAGTGTGCACTACTTCAAATGCCGCTTTTATGGAAAATCTGTATACAAAAGTTGTTTGAAAACATGCTTTAGAATTGCCACATAAGGGTGACCTGGGCTAGGTTTTTATTCTCTAATTGAAAATAAAATCTAAAACAATTTCAGTTTTCTCAATTCCATGTGCTAAAATTAGTCTGTTTATTTAGTATCTCTGCATAGTGACTATGCTGACTGATACAAGTTCTGTCTTAAGTCTTCCATCCCTGACCAACAGCAGAGAGCACTGACTGCTCTGCCGGAAGCAGGGTTGGCTGGCTGGTGGCAGTGCACGATATGAGAACACATACTGCACTGACAGGAGCTCAGGTAGTGAAGATCTAAATAATCTCTAACCTCTCTAATAATCTCTGCCTTATGACCAGGCCAAATATCAAAAAAGTGCAGTATGTACCCTGGCCTGTAGAACTCTGTCAAATGTCTCCAAGGCAATGTGACACTCAAGTGAATTCTGAGCAATGCTCAAAAGTTTCTGAAAAAAACCCAAACAAACCCAAACACATTTAGTTCCTGTTTTCTTGAAAAGACATAAATGAGATCTTGCTACATCTAACCTTCTGCAAAACTATTTACTGGAATTGAATTCCATTTTCTGATGTTTTCTGATGTGAAAGAATTTAAAATACTTTTTCCAAGCCGAAGTAATTATTACACACTCTAAGTAGCACGCTGTATGATTCAGTATAATCACTGAATATATATTATATCACAATCTTCTGTAGTTTCCATAGAATAGATTTTTTCATGCTGCTATTTTAAGATCAACGCAGTAGAAACTATGGGATAATTTAAAATACATTTATAGATAATGAAGACTAGACAGTATCAGTAATATGCTATCTACATTCTGCAAGAGAGAAAGGGTTCATGGTCTTCATCAACATCAGTCTAAACTATCGACAGAAAGCAGTGAAGGAGCTGGCCGATGTCACTACAAGGTCATTTTTGATTGTCTTTGAAATGTCATGGCAACTGAGGAAGGTTCCTGAAGACTGGAAGAAAGCAAGTGTCACACCAGCCTTCAAGGAGGAAGATCAAGGAAACTATGGTCTGGTCATCCTACCTTAATACTGGGGAACGTGGTGGAGTGAATACTCTTGGATACAACTCTGAAATGTATTAAGGACAACAGGGTGATTGGGAGTAGTCAGAATAGTTTCACAAAGTGGAAATCACACCTGACCAACCTTATAGGCTTCTTCAGTAAAATGGCTGGCTTGGTGGGTGAGGGGAGAGCACTGGATATTGTTTATCTTGACTTTAGCAGGGTGTCGTGGTTTAGGCCAAATCAGCCACTGGGGATGTAGGGGACCCCAGATGGGACTAACAGATGCTCCCCTCTACTCCTTTTCAAAGAGAGAGGCAGAGG
>RSEF01000002.1:13555835-13599248 GCA_003993805.1 Himantopus leucocephalus
ACCTTAACGATTCTATGATTCTATGATTCTATGATTCTATGTACTTCCTGGATTTCACTTTCAACCATAGAGGAAAATTCTATTTCTGGAAGATACAAAGTAGTTTCAGTAAATGCTTAGCTTCTGCAAACACACACAATGCACCTCTTTGCCTATAACTCAGTATTTTTTTTTCTTAGCAAAGTCTCTTTCACCTGTCATCCTCCAGTGTCCAAAAGAACAGAAACATAAAACAGGATTTATGCTATGAGGTGACCACTGTTGGAGAGTACTTTGTGGTTTTCCACAAGAGTTGCTTTTGAGTTTCTTCAAGAAGAATAGTTTGCAACAGGCTACTCACATAGGCATGCCGCTGCAGGATTGCAGCCTTAGTCTGCTAATCTTTTTCTGATCCTTTGTATCCTACTACTAGCATTTACAGCAAAAAAACCAACCCTGTACAGACATGTAAGAAGTAGTACTCATTTCTTTTTTTTTTAAAGCCACTTACACTTTACACTTTAAAAATTGTAAATAGCTTTATTTCCTGTTAATGGAGTAATTTATATGGTACCTACTATCTACATTGACAGCACTTTTTATCCACTAGCAAATGTGCGGCATTTACTGAATCAATTACTTGAGTTATGAAGAGGAGCACAAAGCCTCATTGCCACTCCATTCTTCTCAATAACAAAGGAGAAAACACATTAAAAACTAGCATTGATGGGTTGTTGTGAGATTCAGTCAATGAGCACTCCCAGAGTTGAAATTAAAAGGCAGTTAGGAGAAAATTGTTTTCTCTGGTCATCAGTCACAATGTGAAAGGCCTTTTTCACAATGATTAATTAAAAGCTGAAAAAAGACTGAGCTTTAATAAAGTGTCTGGATGGGTTTTTGGTAGCATCATGAGTTAATGGACAGTGGCTTGCCTTGACTAAGTGTTATTGCTCTAGTCCATAATTTCATCTTGAAAATGGGCAAGGGAGTGAATCTTCCTCTTAGTAATTGAGTATTGATTTGAAAATAAATGGCACTGAAACTCCCACTGAACTGTCAGGATATATTCTGGACAGCACTGACAAGAAATGGCTTTTGGTTGGTGTGAAAGTTATGGATCAGCTTGATACTTAAATACATAGAGCTCCACTGCAATCTATCTTCTGATTTATCAAGTTTCAGATGGTCAATATATGACATTGCAGAGGAAATAACATTTATGTGCCTGAAGCAAGAACAGGGAAACATTATGGCCTTCTTTTTGAAATGTTTCCTTCAATTTGTGAAGCTATTTAAAAAACAACAGCAAAACTTTGGTTGATGCCTCAAATAACTATTCCCACATATAGATATTAAGCTTGGAACTATTTTAAATGTGTTTACAGTGCAAGTGATTAATTTAACATATGCCCATTATCTTAAAATAACTTGGTGGCATGAAAGCAGCAGCGTGGACTGTGTAATCTGACAGATTGTAAAACTGAGAGTCACCACCTTTAAGGCTTTAAGTGGTGTAGTCTGTTGGCTGTATTAAAAGGTATATAACCTACACTATAGAAAGTCTTAAAACTTTCACTAGCGGTATAAAATCGACACTGGATGTAAAACTAAAATACTATAATGAAAGGTTATAGAGAGAAAACAAAATTCAGTCAGACTTTTTTAACCTAGCAAAAGTAAAGTAGAGTTTTAAAAGCATTTAAGTGCCAAACTGCCAATGGAATTAACAGGTGTTAAGCATTTCAGACGATAGAGTCAGAGGGGTCTTTACTCCACTCTGAGGTAGCACTAAGCTATGGATGGCGATATCTTTGCATTAGGTGTGAGATCACCAAAGTAATTAATGAGTTAGGCCCTACGTTCCTCAAAAGAAAGTGAAAGGAGCTCCAGATACAGATGCTGAATAGGGAATCACTTAAACATAGCCAACAAGAAATAAGAAGCACAACTGTATCTTCACAGCTCTCACCTAAGTGAAGATTGCCCTTTTTTTCCTTTAAAAAACATAGTAAGACCTCAGGTTTTTTTCAAAACTTGATGGTACGTGCCTTTATATGAAGCATTTATATAAAAAATAGTACAACTGATATGCATGTCAGCTAAAGCTAGCATGGATAGCGTAGATAGCATACACCCAAGAAACATAAGCTCTCATTTTCTAGGTCCTCCTCTTTCTGAGAGTTCAAACTCCGAAGTCCTCCAAGGCCTCCTGAGCCCCACTCAGTCCTTCAAGGAAAATCTTCATGGGGTGTGGGCACGCGTGCATGAATGTTCAGAAATGACAGCCAGATTATGGGGTCAGGAAGCCAGAAGGGAGTGTATCTCCAGAGGACGTTGCTTATGAATCTCACATTAAACATAAGAATTGCTAGTTTCTGGATGAAAAATCAAAAAAATCTAACAATCTGGAATAAATGAAATGTGCTTTCCTTTTTCCTATTCTTGACCAAGATTTTACCCTGTTTTCACTGATCTTAATTATATTAGACAAATATCTTAGGGAGATCAACTTTGGCTAGGTTTGACACAAAAAGCTCAATATATGCTTGGGCCCAAGATATTGTTTGTCAACAGCTGTTCCTATCCACTGAGCAATGAACATACATTTTACCTGTCATCATTTTAATGCTAATTTAGAATCAAGCCCTCATACACTGCTTTAGAAATTCACAGTTTTGGATTGATGGAAAAAATGGGGTTTATTATTTACGTTCTCTATAGATTTTTGCCTGAAAATATATTGTACTTCTCTTTTCCCCGCACACATTCATTAACAAGCTGCACAGCTCAGGAAGTTAAGAGATATGGAGCGCAATTCATTCAGTGACCATGGTTTGGAGCTGCTTATGTAAGTCATGGCATGAATGGAAGAATTGTTACACTGATTTTACAAAAAGTAAATTAACAATATTAATTGTTTACAACTGTGTTCTGTAAAAGACACAAATTGGATGATTATAAATTATCTTGCAAGAATAGAATTTACTTTATTGAAGTTATTAATGATAAAATAGGTTATTTTGAATGCATTGAGAAAATTTCCAGCATTTTTAACTGAATCAAGTTAACATGCTAAAGAAACAAAAGTAAAATGCAAATCTTAATTAGCTGATCATCATGATGGGTTTTGAACTGTATTACACTTAACCATTATACCTTATAAAGAACTGTAAAGACAGAATGACAACAGCAAAGTTCATATGTTGAATTGTAAACAGATAAAGGAAATAAATCCAGTAGGTCAAGTTTGACAAGTCTACCCGAGTATATGTCAGATTTAAGCAAATCACTGGTATTTCTTAGTCACTTACAGTACATTAATACTTCCCTCTTGCCTGAATCTGTCTTCAAAGTACCTTCACTAGATAAACACTTTCTTGTATTCCCATTTCATTTATTGAAGAGTTTGGAAGAGCAAAATTAAGGCCAAAATTTTTGGAAACATTTCTTAGGGAAAAGCAATGGTTGTTAATTGCTGCTTGCTGTCTAAATATAGAAAAAAGGGATTTGACCAAGGACACATAGGATGTCTATCAAAATCTTATTTCCCAAGTATTCAGCTAGTACTTTAATTGGCAGTAAGCTGTAGTGGGCATGAATTCAACCACAGTATTTGTAAGAAGAAAATTTGGAGAATAAGAATTTTGAAAACATAGGTGGATACTATTAATGGGTGCTACAACTTAACTCAGGGTTCATTTAGATCAAATTCTCCACTAGATACATTTGAAGACTCCAAACCAGCTTCTACAAGCTTCTCTTCTCCTTTCCTTCCCTTTCCTCCCTTTCCTTAGTTTTGCAGTAGTGAGACGATCATTCTCTGACTGCAGTGTAGTGGACCACTAAGGGTAGTGATGTAGAAAGCTGTAATAGAAGTATGAAGATTTGCAGGGATGGAGAATAAATTGGAACATGCAGTGGAGAAAGGACAAAAAGAAATTCCTCAGGAAGAGCTGTAAGAATGGCATGTGTAAACTGCACCTGGATCAAGGTTATCAGGATCCCTGTACAATTAGATGCAGCATCTCTGGACACCCAGATCAGAAGACAAAGAGTAATGAACAAATCCTAGTGACCCACAGAGGAGGGACAGGATGACTGGTGTCAGCTTCTAAGTGTATGGGAAAGGCATATGCAAAACAGCAAGCACATGGTCCCCAAGCAAAGCAGAGGGCAGAAGATGATGAGGTCCAGTTAGCTGAGTCCTGTGTCCTCTGTGTCTCATGAGGAATCTGACGACAACACTGGGGTACACATCCCACCAAGTGAAATCTGGACAGACCTTGAGGACACATGCGCCTCCATGTTGGTGAGGGCATTAGGGGTATTAGAGTGTGTGAATGAGTGAAATCAGTTTTCACTTTCAGATAAGGTCAGGCACTGAGAGATGTAACATTTTTGCTACAATGGTACAACAGTAGTTCTTCCAATGAGGGAGGGAAGTTGCTCTGGGTTTGCTGGTTGATCCTTGGAGGTCACACAGGGCACAGTGAGTACGTGGGCACACCCAGTAATTCTGTCAGTTTGCTCTGCTTCTATTTGTGGCTGGTGACAGTACATTTAAAAGGATCCCTAGAAAGACACTGTTTTCACAAGGACTTGGCAGGTTTTCCTATTCAATTGTCAACCATCTTAAAGGGGTCATGAAGTCAACTGTTTCCACTCACCAGCACACAAAAAAGCAAACAATCCTACTTTTATAAGAAATTCTCCTTTCAAGTTTTTATTCATGACACATACATTTGCAATTGACAGTTTCCAGCATTGTTTGTTCCTACTGCAGCAGAGAATCCAACAGGACACAGAAATCACAAGTTAGACATCACTGCAGGGCTGGCTCCAGTTTGTGAACAAATAGCAACAGAGCCGCAGGAATCATATTCAATGCTACCTTACAAACAGATGGCAGTGATTTTTTCAGAGCTTCAGATTTTACTTTATTGTGCACCAGAGCCTAGAACAGGAATGAATTTTTCACTCAGGGATATGAGAGAGCATTCTTTGTTCTTCCAACATTTACAGCCCTGAGCTCTTTTACATTCACATCTCACCTTTTACTGAAGGAATTCAAATCAATAGCTCTGACTTCTCAGAAATATATCGTACTCATAAACTATTGTTTTGTTAGTAAGAAGGAAGAAAGGAAAATAGGAAAGGGCATGTTAGAATCACCCCATTGCTGTTCTACCACTGTGAGCAGAGAATTTAAAATTCACTGGGCTAGAAATACAGCATACAAAAGGCATCATGAACCTTGCACAGAACCAGAATTTGAAAATGAAATTTTGCAAGCAATGATGAAAATAAGCATGTGCATGTGTGAAGAAAAGGGAAATATATTTTCCAGTTATCTCCCTTCGGAATGCACAATATGTCAAAAAGAGAAACAATATTTGTTGTTTGAGAAACTGCTTTTTTTTTTTTTCTTTTTTAAGATAAAATATTTTTGCTATGTGTTTTAGTGATTTTTCCTTGGGTATGCAGAAGTACAAAAAGTGTACTTATTTTCAAAACATGATTCCCTGACTCCAGCTACAGATTATGTTGAATCCTAACTTTATGGGTGAATGCATCTGTACTGCCAGTGCAAGTACCACAAGCAACTGCTGATTCGTGAACACTTAGATATATTTGACTGATGACAGCAACTCTAATGCAGATAATTGAATACGAATTGAACACGGCATAGTGCAAACTGCAAATTCCTCTTGCTAGAGGTGGTAAATTTTTGCAGAATAGCTGTCAATGTTATTGTTTATCACCTGGATGGCCAGATGCTTCCAACAGACTTGGTACTCATATGGGTGGCTGGAATATCTGAATCCTTCTGCGAAAGAGACCTCCTTTTTACTCAGATACAGACTCAATTAAGCTTTCTTCACCAACATGTAACTTTTATAAGATGGACTTAACTAAGGCAAATAACTGATTTTTTTTTTATTATACATATCCTACTTTTGCTAGAAATATAAGCCATCATAGAAGGTTAGTATGTAATAGACTAGTATTATTTGAAAAACTATAGTAGTTTTACTTCTCCAGGAGCTGCTGCATAACATTGTACTGTTTCACTCACCAATTCTGAGAAGCAAAATAGTTTGCAATGTGCTATACTGCCTATAACTATCTCTTTTACAATGTGTCTTAACATCACAGGGTAGTACCTTAAATGGAGATACATTTTTAAGAAAAAAAGTTCTGCAAATTGTTTTTGGCACTAATCAGCTTCTTAATGAACAGCTGCCATGCATGATTTTGCAGCAGCTCAAAGTGACAACTAACAGTTGTTAGTATGTAAAAAAACCCCAAGAAACAAAATGTAGTTGTTCAGTTCATTAGTCACCAAGATTATCAGTTCAAAAAAAAATCTAATTTTAGTCAGAATGAAAAGTCTTTACTTTATTTTTTCTTAATCCTTTTTCATACTGATAAAATTCA
This sequence comes from Himantopus leucocephalus, assembly GCA_003993805.1. NCBI lineage: Eukaryota > Metazoa > Chordata > Aves > Charadriiformes > Recurvirostridae > Himantopus > Himantopus leucocephalus. The sequence continues at coordinate 13,562,253 of RSEF01000002.1, forward strand.
TATTTAAGCAAATTGAATTCTCATGTTCTTATACTGAGTCTGACAGATGTAATTAAAAGAAGAAATCCTCTGGTGAGTGAACCAATGCTTTCTTAAATCTTCTCTCCCTTGCTCAAAACTATTTGTTTCGAGATATATATTTTCATGTAAAGACAAATTCCTTTTACTATTGTTTTATGACTGCTTTTATGGAGCTAATTTTTCTGAAAGATTGAATATTGTCAGTAAAACATTCAGGATTTGTGACAGAAACATCCTGACTCTATGAAATACACATTTTGGCAGTCATAAAACCCTCTGAATAAAACTTCAGCTAAATATTTTACCAGCACAGTTCTTGGTTGAATTAATGCATGTATTTTGTGAAGCAGAAAAGACTATTACTGCTTCATCAATACCCATCACACTCATTATCATTTTGAAGTTTCCTTTAAGTAGAGTAATTTTTTGTGTTAGTAGGGAACTCTAAACCCAAGGGTCAGGTTGTTTCCAAGAGGAGAAGTAGCCTAAGCAAAATACAAGGATATCCAAACTATTCCCTCCTGAGAGTGTTTCTTGCTAATGCCAGAAAAGGACAAAATAGAGCAGCTTGCAGCCTGATGCCCCATGGCAGACACTGGATACTGTGGGAGGCCACAGGCAGGGAAGATCACCCGTTCTGATTAAGGTTATGTCCAAACCTTAACCAGGCGTTGCATGTTCCCCATCCGGTGCCTGACAAGCTCGTCCTCACTTCTGAATCCACACAGGCATACGTGAATGGGCCAGACAAGTATTGTTTATGCCATTCAGTCTTCACAATTACATTTTCTCTCCTTGCTTTAACATATTTTTGCCCACTTAGTCTGTAGGCAGCAGCTATTTGCAGCATTGCAGTGAATTCAGTCAATCTGCAGCTCATCCCACTTCTACCGTCTAATCAGCGCTTGTGCCTGGGAGTGTCTGTGTTTAGAAAAAAATATTCACGCGGGAAGCAAAAGGCTTTTATAATCTCTACAAGTATCTGATATGTACTATGAATACATACCCATCCCTGTTTTTTGATCATTGACGATTTTTAACTAATTGCGGGAGCATCAAAGACTGCAACTAAGCAAATTTTTTTAAACAGCATTTGTTAACAATCAGCAAACTATTAATTTCTATTATCTTGTGTATTGCTCCTAATGTTAACTTACATGGACACACACAGAATTTTTTTAAAGCAAGACACATCTTGTAAGTGATAGCTTTTAGAGATGAAGTAATATAGTTGGAAAGAAAACAGACAGTGTTTTGGACACACAAGCCGTCTTCAAGCCTGAAATAGAAGCAGGAAACTTCAAGCAGAATACTTCTGAGTTTTAGAGCTTAAGAAGGAATTTTGGCAACATTTGCAATAACAGGTAAAGTACTGATAAGGTTGAGAAGTGGGTGCTGATACGTGAATATACTCAGTCAGAAAGGGAAACAGCCTCAAAGACGACCTGTGATGACCTGGAAACAACGGTACCTGAAATAAGTACATTAAAGCATGAAAACAACAGCAGTTTAAGCCAAAGTAAGGCCAAATAAGTATGGTCTTTCCTCTTTCCTCTACTGTTTCTCTCCCTCCTCCATGCTTTTGCCTCCTTCCTAGCACCAACATTACCATTAATGTGAACTCATGATCAATGAGAACTGATTTCTGGCTAACGGTGGGTCACACTGTTACGCTGAACAACGGAGTTCCAGAAAACCATGCAGGTACCTGTGCCCCACATCATTGTCTTGGTTCCTGCAATACAGCTAAAACAGAAAGTCACTCACCCAATTCATAGGACCCAGATGTGGTTACACAGAACAGAGACAAACAGTAGATGACTTAGTGGCACAAAAGCTGCCCTGTTGGAGGAAGACCAAACAAGCAGTCTTAAAACACTTGTGTGTTTCTATCTCTATGTCTTATTTGTTTTCCTTATAAAGATATTTTTCTGAGTGTATTTCAACCTTAGCATGCTGATGGCTACATTAGGCACAGTAATAAATGTCTGCCTTAAAAAAAACCCCAAACCAAAACCCAAACAGAAATAAAAAACCAATAACTGCACAGAGGTTACTGTAGTAAGCCTTTCCACCATGGACAGCTTTCCTGTCTTCGGTGTGCTTTCGTCTGTAACTAGTGAAAAAAACCCAGAAATTCTTGACCTGATGTTGCTAGAAAATCATCTTACCTCTTTAAAATGGAGATGCGTTTCATAAAGTAATTTCTTACAGTAACCAGGCTTTAATGCACAAGTAGCATCGGGACCATTCTCACCCAAGACCAGCAGTGACAGCCGCCTCACTCTTAGAGTCTGGCAGCAGCCCCTCCGCCCACAGGCAGCCATCTGAACCCCTTTCCCAGGAAGGCCCACCCATCCTCCGGTCTCACGTGTCCTCAGGCAGCCCTGTGATCGGCTGGCAGCACCAGCCACCCCTTCTTGTTCACCCCAGAAGGAGGTCAGAGCAGGAAGTGCCTCCCCCCCAATACACAAGGTCCGCTGTGTTGTTTCAGCCACCATTTTATGGTCAGCGTCCACCATTTTCACTAAAGTCATGCCCCATGCGTAATCAGCTGGCAGTTTTAGAAAAAATGCCAGTTCCCTGTCATAAAATGGCACCTTTGGATGCCCCATCCCTGGACGTGTTCAAGGCCAGGCTGGACGGGTCTTTGAGCAACCTGGTCTGGTGGGAGGTGTCTCTGCCCATGGCAGAGGGGTTGGACTAGATGATCTTTAAGGTCCCTTCCAACCCAAACCATTCTATGATCCTAAAACAACATGGTGGCCCCCTAAGTAGAGGGAAAGGACGTCCTGGTCTGATGTACTTCTGGGTAAACTGGGGTGTGTGGGGGTGGGGTGTGTGTGGGGGTGCTCCTGTCAGCCAATCACAACAGACCACATGACAAGAAGAGGGGAGGGACTTCCGGGTCAATTGGGACACTACAGGGGGGTGACCGCTGCCCAAAGCCCTTCATGGGGGGGACAGTACAGGGGCAGCTCTGAGGTCCGGTCAGCAGTAGTGATGCTGCCTCCTGATGAAGAGCTTTGGGGGAAGGTGGAGGGAATGGTCTGGGGTCTATAAGTTGGCGGCAGACAGTTAACACCCTTGTCTGAGGAGCAAACCTGCCTGGCCCAGTTTTCAGGCTGTGGCTTGTGTTCCCTTAAATGAATTAAAACAAACTGTACTGTGTCCGGTTCTGGGCTCCCCAGTTCAAGGAAGACAGGGAACTACTGGAAAGAGTCCAGCAGAGGGCTACAGAGATGATCAAGGGACTGGAGCACCTCTCTTATGAGGAAAGGCTGAGAGACCTGGGTCTGTTTAGCCTGGAGAAGAGAAGACTGAGAGGAGATCTCATCAATGCTTATCAATATCTGAAGGGCAGGTGTCAAAAGGATGGGACCAGACTCTTCTTAATGGTGCCCAGTGACAGGACAAGGGGCAACGGGCACAAACTGGAACACAGGAAATTCCACCTGAACATAAGGAGAAACTTCTCCACTTTGAGGGTGACAGAGCACTGGAAGAGGCTGTCCAGAGAGGTTGTGGGTTCTCTTTCTCTGGAGATACTCAAAACCCACCTGGACGCGTTCCTGTGCAACCTGCTGTAGGTGAACTTGCTCTGGCAGGGGGGTTGGACTAGATGATCTCTGAATGTCCCTTCCAACCCTGACCATTCTGTGATTCTGTGAAACTGTCACTGCTGAGATTGTCTGGAGACATTTCCCTGTATCACTGTGCCTGTGATTCCTCTCTTTAGTTCATCTGACTCGCTTGATCGTGTTTACCTTCTCTATAATATAAATGAAGGCACCATCGTTGCTCCAGCAGGCTCCAGTTGTCTCCTGGAATTAAAAATCTATATGTTACTTTTAAATGCAAGTAAAATGCTTAATACTTAAAGAGCATTAGTATGGATACTGTCTAGTTGCTTTGAAACAGATCTAATCATACAGAATAACATTGGTCTAGTCTACACTAGCACTGATTGCTGTTTTGCTACCATGGTAACTTGCAGCAAATATTACATTTAGTAGAATAATGAAATTTTGTTTCCATATAAAAATCAGTTCGAAGGATTTCTTGCAGAATTTTCCATAGTCAATTTCAGTTTTTAAACAAAAGATTTGGGAACACAATAAAATTTTCCATGTAATTTTGGTTTTGAATAATCATTTTGATTAATTACTTGTTTTAAAAAGGGAAATGAAATGACAATTTAAAGAGAGATAAATCACTTCAGTGTGTTTTTATTTTGGCACTTCTTTCCAATCTGTCTGCCTCCATTAAATATTAACTTCTTTGTTAATTTATCTGAAAAGCAGGTGAAGAAACAGTAAAATACAAAGTCTGTAGCAGAAGAATCAGCTTCCTGTTCCCACCATTAAGGGCTATAGCATTCCCGGGAGGGCAGCCATGAGGGGGCAGCAGGATCCCTGCCACTGGAATAGGTCAAACTCGATCGAGATGAGAAAAGTATTTCACATACATTAATTAGTACCTTTTGTTACAGCAGAGTTTTTCTGATATTCCTTTTAGAAGCCATTCTGTGAATAAAATTGTCGGGGGGTATAAATATTGTGTCTGATAAGTATCACAAAACAAACTTACATTTCAATGATCATCTTGTCCAAGAATGTGTTTCCATGGATTCTTCCACTGAGATGCAAAGAAAATAACCAAAATCAGGAAAGTTCTGCACCGAATTATGTCTGTGGTTTTTTTTAGTGCACAGTCATAAACTTTCAGACTTCATTTTACAAACACTTGAAAAGACAAAGACATAAATGTAATGAAATCAAATAATGGTTAACCTGCACTGTGAAACTATCTTTCCTCTGTCTGTCAGAACCACCTAAATTTCCATGCAGTGAAAACATCACTAATTAGCTAGTCTGATTTCTAATCCCTTTCCTTTTATTTGCATTTGCTACCTTGAAGGATTCAAGGCAGCCTGTTTCCCCGTCACTTTCCCTCCCATACTGTTGCCTTTGGAGAGGTGAGCAGAGCTGCCATCACCACCGTCTGTTCCCAAGGATACCTGAAGGAAACATTTGATTCTTGCGGCACTCTGGTCACGCTGTTTTGACCTATGGCTTCCTGATAAGACAAATGAATTTTCAAGCTTCCAGGAAACTCGAGGGGGGATTTTTTTTGTTGTTCTGGGTTTTTTTTCCCAATGGAAAAATGACATTTTTCAGACAGGCACACAAAATTGCTTTCTGTCAATAAAATAGCTTTTTTTTTCTTTTATCTTTTTATTCCCCCAAGTTGAAGGAGGATGTTTAAAATAGGAAATATTTCAATAAGGTGATTGTGATGGTGCCTCAGGGAGTTTTTAGATCACTAGTTTCTTGTTAATCTCACCTCATGGCCAGGCCCCAAGTGGAGACTGTATCCCTTATCATGGACCACGAATAGGAAGTCCTGTAGTACAACCATCAATGTTTACTGCACGTTTGGCTCATAATCTCTCATAGTGATCCATGGCCACAAACTGTAGCATAAGACTGGTACAATCGATTGAATTTTGCACAAGAGGCTGGTAAGTTGAGGACAGTGCAGACATGAGAAATTGAGTTAAAAAAGCTTGAGGTACCTCGCCATTTCCAATTTTAAATATTGTATATGTTCTCTAAAAAGAAAAAAATAATCTAGTTTCTATATAAAAAAGGGACAAAACTGAATTCAAGAATTTTCCCATAGATATTAACTTGTCCATGCCAATTTTTCCCTTCTCCCCTGTTGCAGAGTCTAGTTTACGTACAAAGGACTTAACATGATTTGTGCAGAGGACAGAGGAAGTGACAGCGTGGAGGAGGCAACCCTTTCAGGTCTGATGTCTGAGTTACAGGGAGAAATTATCTTTAGTATTACTTAAAATTTCTTAATTTTCCTGCCATTGGAGGTCAAATATTTAATGTGAAAATGCCACAATTCTGTTAAAGCCAATATTTTAGTAAGTTTTCATTCATAAGAAGTACTCAAAAACTCAGAAGAATATATTGGAGAAAACGAATCAGGTTTGTGTTTGGGTTTTTTTTTGTAATGGGGAACTTAAAGATACGTGTTTGAAACCAGCACTGCATAGTTAGTGTCTACCATCATATGCCTCTCCTATCATATCAATATTAACAACAACATAACATACCGCAGGGCAATATGGCAGCAAAAGATAATTAACCTGCCATTTAATGTCCCCTATTGCCTGCAGTGAAAGACCAGAAAAATGCCTTGCAGCAAACTGCTGAAGGACTTGTGTGATTATAGCAAAAGACACCCTCTCAGTAAAGGCAGATTATCAGGGGCCTACAAACATCTTTACTCAATAATTTAAGTAATTTGTCTCAATTCTTTACCACATCAGATGTTTTTAAAAAGACTGTTTATTGCTTAGGCTTTACAGAATGGAAGATGTCAATAAAGGGCACACTTTCCTACGCAAAAAAAAAATTCAGATTTTGTGGTTTTAGAATGTAAGAATCTAAAAAGATTCAGCAGTTTTAAATAGTTATTTATTTCTGTATTTAGGGTTGAGAAGGTATTGCTGGCAGTCAAGTTCCCTAAATCTTTTGTCGGGTGTAAAGGAAGCACTCAAACAACATATTAGCTAAGGATTTACCTGTGCTTTCATACCTGTGCATATGTAACCTATCTTAAAAGAGGTGATCCACCCCTTACAAGATGACCTATGTGAGAAGTTGCTTAGTGCATGTTTGCCACCATATTTTGCCTCTAATGCTAGAGAAGGCAAAAAATTGCCAGATTAATAATATTTTTCTGGTATTTTTATATGAAATTGGATAGCTGACCATGAGGCCAATTCATGCATAAGTGTTATCATCTCCTATTGGAAGAGACCTTGCGTGGTACAGCTGTTTTCCTAGAAGGTTAGTCCAGGCTCACAGCCATTTCTAAGAGCAGATTATTTTCTGTATGAGATGCTACCATATTTAGGAATACATAAGGATTTATGAGGATGCAAAATGCTGTGTCAATTAATTTTGTGCTTAGTGTTTCTCAGCAGCAAAAAGCTAAAGATGACAATGAAGAAAATGTTTTCTTAAGTAGATTTTAGCTATAATAATCTAACTGAATATGGAACATACAAAAACTGTTCTTCTGTATGTGAAGGTTTAGGTCTGTGTAAAAATAGAATGATAATCAGTCTTTAATGTTTGACATTGTCGGGACAATAATATAGATTTCCTATACAAATGACAAAGATAGTAACACTTTAAGCAAACTTGGTTCAAATCATTACTGTTATTCTGTTTGTGCGCATATATAATACACATTGACTGAAACCAAGGTTACTAGTGGGAAACCAAAGTGCATTATTGACTGCTGAAGGTCACTTTGCCAATCAACGGGGCCATAGTTTTTTTGAGCCCCCAACTTCCCTCCCTTCCAGCTAAAAAGTTTGCTTCCTATGCATTTTTTCTTCTTTAATATTATTCACCTTGGTTTTGTTGATAATACTGTATTTCAGTTTAATATAATTTAGATCACAGTATTCTCATTAAACTGAAGAAGTTTGCAAGTAATAAAATTCACTATCTTGAGCAGAACATGCCAAAACTTTTTGCACTTTTTGCAATTCCACCTTTTTTCATATTAAATTTTTCTTTCATTTTCATTAAAAGCCCAAATATATATGCCCATGCTTTAGAAAGGTCTTTAAAATGTGTACCTCTGACTACATGTCTCTCAGCACATTTGATGACACTCAGAGAAACCAGGGACTCTGCCAGTGATATTGCCAGGATCTATGTAATATAAGAAACCAGATCAAAACAATGGATAACAAAGCAACTAGAACAAGCCAAGCAGCAAACCAGAAAATCTGTGTGTAAACCACACAGCATGGTATGGCTCATAACGTTACTTGAAAGAAATGACACGATGCCATTGTGAGACTATCAGTCTCTATTAAATTGCTTGATTTTACTTTTTCTGCTGTGTAACCCGAAGACAAAAACTTTAAAGGACATTTGTACACATTGAAGAATTTCTTCACCCTGTTACTCATATTTTCTAATAACCTCTTAGGTCTCTCTTCCTAAAGACAGATTTTTTTCCTGCTTGCTACCTCGGAGGGACATGAGAGTGGCCATAAGGAATTAGAGCAAATGGATTCCCTGAGCTGCAGGTTGTGTCTTTGTTTAACATTGGTTTTCCTTCTGTTTATACTTCTGGCATTCTATTCAAACCAAATCAACAGAACATTGACAAGAATGAGAAAGTAGAAATGGAAAAGAGATTAAAAAGATTCACTATTGCTTCCTCAAAATTAGGTATTTTTTGAATAGGTGGTCATTAGTTCATCTCTAGCTGTAGAAAATAATGCTGAAAGAAGTGATTTTTTTTGTCTGTATGTTGCCAGTGAGACCCATTCCCTTTATTGATGAGATGCAAGCTAATCATCCAGCTTTGTAAACTCAGACACAGATCTGTCCTAAATGGCTTGTGCACCAAGGCTGACTGGTGCTCTGCTTGCACCTCTCGGCATGCAGTGATCTGGACTCCCTACATTGTGCTATGGAAAGTATCAGACTAAAACCGTCAGCAGGAGAAAAGCTGGAGAGTTCTTCAGAATTTAGAGATTACTTTTGTGCCCATACAAAGATTTAAATTTAAATAAGGTCAAATATGCAAGAAACAATATTTGTAGAAATAGAGTATCATTCATTACTATTGTTTTATAGTGCAAAGCCAGATATACAGGACTAGTGTCAACAATTATTTTTCAAGCTGATCTTTAAGATACACTATTTATTTAATGCAAAGCAACAGAAAATACCAATGTGACTAGACACATTTAGACTTGCTAGAATGCAGAGGCGTGGTCTAACCTTTGTTTTAAAATAAACATAGAGCACTTTTTTTTCATTGTATGTCTCCTCCTCTTCCTTTTTTTTCCCCTTTGATACCTATTTAGATAGTGCAATGAAGTACCACGTATACTAATAAAAGTTGTTTTGTAGCACTTGGCATTTGGAAATATTTATAACGTGTCTTAGAAGGATTTGAATATTTTAAGATAACAGTAAAAAACAAGTCTGTATTATCAGAGGTAAGCTGTTAGAAACTCTAAGGGTATTTTCGCCTTGTAATGTCTCCAGTAACAGATTAGTGTCGAAGAAGCAAGGAACTTAGAGAGGTATTACATGTTTAATTTGCTGCTGTGGGCATGTAACTAATGAATTAAAGTACACAGGGATGTCTCTACTTTGAGTATAATCTTGGTTTCAAGCAAAGTCTCTCCTCTGCAAAGTCATTTTGTTAGCTTAGGATAGTAGAGACATAGACATATTTCCTCACATAAGTAATTGTTTCTTAACCATGAAACTCCGTGAAACTGCATTTCCGTATTCACTAAGTTTCCACTGTAAGACTTTGTTAGGGAAAGACTCTAAGTTGCAGAAGTTTGTTTTGAGACATAAGATTTGGTCTCTTTTTCAGGTCAAACTAAGTTCTGTACTAAAAGCATGACCTGTTTAATGCAAAAATTCTCTTAGGTAATGACTGTCTACTACAAGTAAGCTGAAAAATGTTTGCAATTATCACTTCATTAGTCAACTGAAGAAATTGTTTGGTTTTAGATAAATGAGAATAATCCTTACTAGCAGGATCGGAAATATGTCCAACACACTCGCTCCATCCCACAAGTATTAGTGGGATGGGTACAAAGATGAGCAATCCATCCTGAGCCTCCTCCAGCCTCAGCATCCCAGGGAAAACTTGAATGTGCAATTATTCTATACCCGTTTTTGTTGCAGTAGGTAAAGAGTTCCACAGCTTGTCTTTCTAAATATGAAACTTGAAATGCATAAGTGGTAATTTATTTGCATTCTTATAAGAACAAATCCAACAGTGTTTACTGTGTTGTTTATTATGTGATACTTTTTAAAATGTTCAGTTCTGACCTTTCTTTATGGTATATACCTTCTCATAACTTCAGTAGGAGCATATGTGGGTACAAGCACATGCTTTTCAAAAGGACGTACAGTAAAGAAAAGCATGAAATATGCTTTTCTACATTGTGATTGCAGGAGAACATACATGTTTTGTTGCTTTGTATGTGTTTTACATTAGGTCACTGGTTGTTGAATTAACTAAGATTGCTTCTGTTCCTTCTTGAAAGATTGGAATAGTTTTAACAGGAGAAAAAGTAAAGAGTAATAGGCCAACCCTCTCAGAAGATGTTGCAAAATAAGTCATCAGTTATGCTAAATTTCTTGAAGCTTTCAGGACTAACACACATTTTCTCAAATTACATACTTTAATCTGAAGAATGGGAAACAGACCTCTGAATCATAATTACCCAAATTCAGTGATTTTATTTTCAAAAGTATTACAAGATACTTTTGCGTTTGGGTCAGTAAGGAGTTTTCACTCCCTAAGATACTATGTCAGTAAGGTTACGATTTTTAATTTTAATTTTATTTATTTATTTACTTATTTCTCCTTTGCTTCTGGATGGCTAATTCTGTGTTGTTTATTCATACATTCGATATTGGTTTTGTTCACCTCTGGAATGTTTATCAGATTTACTATCTGTGTATGAACTGAATTTGTTTGCATGAATTTTACACCTTAGGTGGAGAGCTGGAAAGTATACTAATTGGTGAGGGGAAAAAAGAGGAGGTAAAAAAAATCACTAAACAATATCCCTGTTAGATAAAAGTTCACATATGGAACAAATGCAACACTGCATTTCATCATATTCTGCATTTCATGCAGATCTTAGAGAAAATTGTGAGAACAGTCTTCAGTTGCTGCCATTAATGAGACTAGTTGTTTCTGAGCTGTGCAAACCCCAGTAAATCAGAAATTAAACAAGTAGAAATAACCATGCAGAGGAAAACATGCAATATATTTAGGAAGATAAAATTCTCTCATTTTCAGTATTGTCTATACTGAAAGTTCATGCTACCTCAGGACTGCCACAACTGTCACACAATTTGATGTTAAGATGAATCTTTGTTTTACTAAAATAAATATGTTGTGTTTTGAATTTTTTTTATCTGGCTACTTAAAACATATTGCCTTAAAGTAAAGAAAAAACAAGTGATGGTGGATTGGTTTGAGAGGGAAACGTTCTAGAGCAGAGATGGAGGTTAAAGATGGTGTATGGCTCTCTGTGGGTAGGTCTCTTTTGTTCACTATTGTGTGCTTTGTTTTGTTTTTAAATGGAAAATAGAGCAACTCCAGGAAATCAGTATCAATATCTAAAACAGTATCTGTATCTATAGCTATAGCTATAACTATATTTATATCCATATCTAAGCATGTGATAAATTTTCGAAATCTTGAAGCACCATAGGTTAGCCACTGAAGTGTCACAGAAAATTTGTCACCGGCTTCTACAGAGTGAGGCTATTATCCCGTGTTCTTTGCCCCTCAGCACTAATACAAATAACAAACACACATCTTCTCTCTTTTTATCTTAATTGACAAGCTTGTTTTAGAATAGGTTGTTCCAGAACAACTCAAAACTGATCAAATCAACTTTTCATATCCACTTAAAGAACAATCACTTTTCAATAATTCCCTTACAAGACTGTTCCTTAGAAGTGGATGTGGAAGGGGAAGTAATTTCGATTTCCACGGTTTGCACAACCAGCTATGGTTTGAATTTTCAACTTCTACAGTGTACTTCCAGTTTCTCAATTCAAGTAGAGCAATTAAAATAATAAGAGCAGTCTTCTTAAATAAAAAGGGTTTCAATCTTTTTACTGTTGAAAGTTGTAGAAAAAAAACCCTATTCATATCCTCTCTTGGATGAAATTAAGTAGAAATAATTTGTTTTCTGTTTGCTAAAATTTATTGCAACTTGGTCAGCCAGAAGCTCAGCAATTCCCGATGTGGTGATGGAAAGAGTGAAAAGTAAAGTGTCTTTTGCTTTCCATGTGAAAAAGCAGCCCAGTTTAGTAGCTGCAACTAGATTTATGAGAGAATACTCTCTGTGTTAACCATACCCCATCTGCGCACAATTCCTATTGATTGTATTAATAGGCACTATTCCCATATTACTCTTTCTCACAGCTGTGGTACCAGGCAGCTAAAATGAGAGCTGCACAATTTTGTCATGCTTCTAGTGCATGTTCCCACCCCTTCTCCACAGGCAGCAATTGTCTGACTTTAAAAGAGAAAAGATAACAACAAAATGTCTTGGGAGCTGGGGACACTGACAACAGCTGTGACAACATTTCAGTACACAATGTAACAATTTTCAAATATCAAGAACAACTTAAAGTTTTACCCAAAGCAAGGAAAAGCCCTAAATTAAATTAAAAAGTATATTTGGGCAGTTGCTGGCATTTTATATTTTTGTTTGGAGATTCTGCCCTGCTTTTACTAATAAAATGATTTAATAACTCATTCTGAATTTGGGATCTTTATGTATCAACACAGGAAATAGCTTAATGTAGGCTTGATTCAGAAGTAAGTCTTCACTTTATGGATCATATTTAAGAGAGGGTCTGTGATTTTTGCCTTGTAGAAATATCCAATTCATAAATTAATTTTCTAGTTCCATTGAAATCAATGGATGCTTTTCCATTAATTTCAGCAGTAGCAGCAGTTTTTATCAATTCTATTTTTCAGTTTTTATCAACTATATTTTTCAGTTTTTATCAACTACATTTTTCATTTGAAACAAAGTAGTATTTTATAACTACTTACGTGGTTCTGTTACAATAGTCATTGTACTGACCTTTCAACTCATTCTTGATTTACCATGGTAAAGTTTTATTCACTTTTAATAATTGCTGTTTTCTCATTTATAGTGATCAAATTACACCTAACATTTCCATTTTGCAAGGTAATTCACAACCCCTGCACCAACAATGTACTCTCCATGAAATCTGATTAAAACACACAATTGACTTTTGATTAATGCTTGCAGTATTTCAAAGGACCACAGCAGGAGAGACAGACAGTACAATGTTGAGGCAGTGTAAGTACTGGCTGACCTCAAAGCTTTGAATCACGAACAGTTTTTCTGAATTTCAAATCACTTCATAGTTGTGCTGTGAAAAACCTGTTGGTTTGCTTACCAGCTGATACGTATTGTGTCCATGCAGTACATTGCTGTCTTCTACGATATCAGCATGCCCTGTGACTCTGTACTTTCTCTGTGCAAGAAGGCAGAAATTTTGCAAGTTATCAAAAGTGCAGCACAGTGGCTACAGTTTTGACTTTCTGCCCCTACAAAAAGATTTATTAAGATTATCCCAAAACAATAATTGTGCTTTATAACAATGCTGACTTAGGCATAAAGGATGATATTTCTATACCATGGTATAGTTTTTAAATGTTCTGTTATGCCATTATGACAAGTAACTCAGAGGCAACCACATAAAAAGTGTAGACCTGTAAAAGATATGAATGTCTTTAATATGACCTCTAAACATGGTAAAATTCACTCTAAGAAGGTGGCAATAAGGGGCTTTAAAAGTGAAATTGAAGTGTTCAGTAGAATTGTGAGAAAATTGGTGTGGTATTAAAGGAACAGAGTCATGAGGTAATATTAATTCCCAGAACATATTGCTAATCCAGAACATTTTGGCATAAATCATTGTTAGATTAGTGAAAGTTCTTACTCTTGCAGGGTGATAGGTACCAGTAAAGATGTGTAGTTTTCAGATTTGCTATGGAGTGGTTTAGATTTAAAACAAGAATAAGACATGTACTAAACACAAACAAAATTAAATACAAGTTTAGGTTGAACTAAACAAAAGTGAAACAGCAGACGTGTCTTTTACTATGTGGTTACTGTGCTCCAGAACTTTATCTATTCTGGTGAATCTTTCTTAATCTCATCTCCTTCTGTACTAAGCAAAATGAGATGTATACTACCATCACGCTTGGCATTAAATGCACTGGAAGAGAAAACATACTTCTCAGAAATTCTAGAAGACGAACACACCAACATCTTTTTTTTTTTTACTTCATTAGCTGGTCTTCCTAGTGGTAATCATCTTCCAATCTGCTGCCTAAATGTAAGGTAGACTCTTAATCCTCGGCCACAATAATTTCTAGAGGAAAATACCGTACACCTAGAAAAAAAGCTTGGAAAGCAAAGATCCTCCTTTCACAGGAGACTGGTAAACTCTCTCTGCTCACAAAACTGAATGTAACATTTTACCTTGGCCTCAGCAGGCTGCTTGGAGAGTGGGAATTTACAGCTCCACATCAGCCTGGGGGCTTCTCCACCACTTCACCTCTCAGGTGGTGGGGAGTCTGCTTCATCATCTTGGTAAGCAAGTAAGGTAAACTCAAACAGGTGCTTCTGAAGACTTGAAAGATTCACTTGGGAATATCACGGAGGGCAGTATCTTCTGACCCAATTTAGCTCACCTGAAGAGGTTAGAATCCCTGTCATATTCACATAGGCTATCTGGAAGCTTTTGCTTGGTGTTTCTTAGTTATGGAACTGGTATTTACATCTACAGAAAGTTATCTCATATATTTGATTTATATTTGTTTGGGTTTGCTTTTCTTTAATGAATTAACAAAGTCAGTTCTTTCCTAGGACATATATATTTCAGTCCTTTAAACGACCATAGGGAAATAAGCCAGTCTTGCTGCAGACCCTGAAGGTTAATAAACTCCATCTTCAATGCTGACTCTGCCTTATCACCTGACTTTTTTCTAGGAGTTTGTATCAGGCCTGTATCAAGATTTGACAATAAACGGTCCATTAGCAAAACTTTTAATCAGGTCAACTAAAACAGAGATTTCGATATGAAGGTTCTATGCTGAAGAAACAATATTTCAAAACGCTTCACATTATCTTTCAATCTTTCTGTTCCCCACATATTCAAATATATATTGTGAAAAAGATCCTCTGAATGGTACTGCTTTTTTTACACAGCCTTGCCTGGATCTATAGGAGATAAACAGCTCTTCCTCATGAAGTGGTTATAAATGCTAGCTTTGGGAAAAAAAAAAAAGGCTGAAATTCCTTCTCTTGGAACAAATCTACAAATCTCGAAAAATGATAATAACTTGGTCATTCTGTAGGTCCCAGGCAATTTTGCATTCTTATAATCCCTAGCTTTGGAGACTTTTGCTTGGCTTCCATTGTAAGATGGTGAATGATAAAAATCAAACATGATGGACAGCAGACTACATTTTATCATTAATCCTCACATAAGATTTTATCAAATGTCTTAATCTCAAACTATTACAAACATTGAGAGATTCTTTAAACGGCACTACAATGGTACCAATTCATGTTTAAAGGAGTAAAGTTCTGATTTTTTTTTCAGTAAAAAATCATATTGCTTATACGCTCCATCATTTCAACATTTTAAATGGCAAAATGTGCATGGAATAAAACAAGAAACAAGCCTTATTTACATTACCAAATTTATCCAAGGAGCTTTCCAGCATAGGTGCCTGTGTTTTAAATGCCACCATATTTACTTACAGATCTTTTTATACTTCAGGTGACTTTATCGAATGATGATTACTGTGTACTCATCCTGCTATCTTGCAGATAGGCAGAACAGAAAGATTCTTTGTAACTCTGAACTTTATGTGTTGACAACGTTTAGTGAGTTATAATTGTTAAAATATAGCAGAGAAGGTGAGGGATTTACTCTGTCTAAACAAAATGAGGACTGCAGCAACCTTCCAATTTTTTCCTGAAGGGATGGATAGGCAATAGCTGATGGGATTAATGGAGGTCTAAGAGATGGCTGCTCACCTGTTGTCTGAAAAGATGTCTCCATTCAGGTTCATCTGCTAATATACTTAAAATATGTGAAAAAGGTTGCTGATAATTCCAAAAAGATTTGGCCCAACTGATGAACAAGCTTCATCCAAACTTCATTTATTCACTCCACTTAATTGTCTTCAAGTTGAACAACACTGTGGTGTGTTTTGGCTCTGCAGACTCAAGCAGGCTGAAACTTCCAGTCCTTTTCCTCCTTTTAAAAAGATCAACCTACACGAGATGCATGTGGTGATTTTTTTATGGTTTATTTTTTAAGAGATTCTTTGCTTCTTTCATGCTGACTGAACACATTTGAAAATGCTTATGAAGACTGCGTTTGATGTGGATACTTTGAAAGCAAATGTGCACTTAGGGGAAAATAGGCTTTGAAAATATCTTTGCAGTTGGTTTGAAGGGAATAGAAAAGTTTGGGAATAACAGGAGAAATATGTTTCATAGGCAGCATTTCACTTACTTCTGTCAAGATATTCAGCATTGGTGTAAATAGTTATAATTTCTCCTAAATCAGCAGAGATCCACAGTTTCATACCACATAAACTGGCCAGGAATTTCAAAGCAAGACAGAATCAGTGAGGCACGAAGGATGTTGTTGCTCTTTTACTGTTTTCTGACCCTCAAATATAAGGTTGGAGGGTCAGAGGTGATAGTACCTAAATGAGAAATTAAATCTTAAGAAATTAAATATTTTATCTATGAGAAATGAAAATGTCTCTAATTAAATTGAGTGTTACTACTAGTATGAGGAACTTGATTCTATGTCTACAGAATATCTGCAAAAGCTGAACAGATTTCTGGGTCATCATTTGATATATCTTACCTGTAATTTCTTGTCCTGATACCTGGATTACCTTAAAGAAGAAATACAATGCTTCTTTTCCTAAAGAAATATGTCTAACAAAATAGCACAGAACCTGGAGATGTACAGTCTCCTCTAAATCATGATATCCCTTTTGCTTTATGAGAACCCTTTTACTCCTAGACTCATTCCAAATTTGTAACACATACAGAGATCATGAAGACCGAGGAATTGTAGAGACATCAGGTCTGATACATGCAGTGTGCCCTAGTGCAGAGGACTGTGAAAACACAGTTGGTAGTTATGATGTAGCTTGTTTGGGTCCACAAGCTGTCCTTTCTTGTGCTTCACTGATGAATGATAAGAAAATTCACCTTACATGCGTGAGATGGGTATCTACGCTTTCTGACTTCTAATGAGTCTCTGCTTGACTTCTTCCAACTTATAAACATCTCCCTATCTGTCAGGCTGCTGGACCCAGGGAGGAAAGAGATTCTTAGTCCTTTGTCATTCACCTGTTGTGTTTGGCATCAAAATTCAAAGCTTAATCAGGTTAGAAAGCATAATGGTGAGGATGGGTTTCTGACTTAATAACTGAGCATTCCCTTGAGGAAGCTTGTGTTCTGATCGGTGCTCCAGAAATGACCAGTGGAGAGATAGATAACAAAAAGTTCTCTACATTTAAATTATCATTAAAATGAAGAGCAGATCCTATGATTCACCCTCCATACCCAGTCCCTAACAAAGAGGCTGGAGAGTTATTTTTATTAGGTTTTTGGCTTTTTAAATTTTTGTTTGGGTTTTTTTAGTGGCCGATTACTTTTAGCTTATTCTATGCAAGTTGAGACAGGTTGACTTGAGACATGAAACACCTGTTCCTCTATTCTTTTTACCAAAATGATAAGTTGTCTCAGGAGTGACCTCCCAAGAAAAGAAGGGAACTCAATCTATTCACAGCTGGGAGCTTTATAAATCTATTCACAGCTGGGACCACTAATATACCTGTGTAAAAGTGAACAGACACTACTAGCAACATTAAAAAGAAAAAGACTTTCTTCTGCAGTTATGGAGAATTCTAAAGAACTTAAAAAACTGTTAAGGTGCTTATTGTCAAAAAAAGCCTTCAGTCTCATTTCAGTTAGTTTTCAGTTAGTTTCATGGCAGTATGATTTGTTACATTGTTTTCCACAACCTTTTTTATAAATGAACTTGAGATAAAGCAAGAATCAAACATGTACAAGAAGGGACCGCAGGGACAGTGAATATCGACAGTAGTGTTGCTGTTTAATTAGGGAGCTTTTTTGATGGCTTTAGGAATTTTATTCAGAGCTTGATATGAAGTGAGGAATACTGAGCATAATGAATGGCATGAAGAAGCACCTGTCTTCTTCATCCTCTGTGGTACTGCAAATTCTTGATAACTGAACGTCACATCCGTTCCCTACTGAGATAGAAGCCTTCCTGGAGTTCACTGTACTCAGGAGCAGTTTTTACATTTCAGTTTTGAGCCACTACCTGTTTTGAGCAGGTTTCAGCAAAGAAGACAGAAAAGAGTTAAAAGCTGATGTCAGGCTAAAGACCTTTGTGCAAACCCTGTTATTTGTTCAAGGTCAAAGGGAACAGCTGTCTTTATAAGAAGAAAAATTCCATTCAGCATCCCCCGATACTGCTCTGTTCTCTATATCTGCTTTGAGGTTATGGGCATCGTCACAGTGAACTTAACACTCACCATTCCATATGCTAGCAGTGATCACCGTGTCCCTGTGTGAATAAACAGAAGAGACAGGATAAAACCATACAGACTATGAAAACCTGAATGTTTACTGTCATCTTTTGGTATACTTGCACAAACTCATGCACATGTATATGTACATATATATACATAAGTACACACATATGTTTGTACATGCAAATACATACAAATACACACAAACACACTAAACCAAACCAGACGGTGCACTGCAGAAAAAATAATTGTGCAGTTTCTTATTCTGCAGAAGGTGTAAAGTATCTCACGTACAGTATGACGTGTGAACAAAGTTTATCCACAGAATAGCTAATGTACTAAAAATCCAAACCCTTATCTCATAGAAATCCATTTGTGTGTCCATGTTGAAGAGTTATAAATTTAAAGAACATAATTTGGGCTGTAACTTCATACAGTCATTTGAGTGCTGTGAAATATCTGGTAATTATGACTGAAATATCTTATAATCCAGCTGTCTTCTCATGTAAGTGGCAACATGCGCTTGCATATTGTGCGTTCTGTAGGTACACAAGTGAAAGGGTTGCAGAGATGGGTACGCAGACTTCGGCAGGGCTGCATGGTAGCAGAGTGGGTACAGGAATCTGAGAATCAAGTTCAAAATCAAGTGGGGATTTCAGTCTGGTTGTTCATATCTCACGTGTTTTGAGCTCTCTATTTGAAACAGATCCACTTATAGTTTACGTAGTTGAATAATTATTGATGAAGAGATTTGAACCTTGACTTCCCACGGTCCTGCAGTGTGCCTTAACTGTTGTCAGTACTACCTACCTCTCTAATTATTTTTCTAATTGTAGCTAGAAATTCCCATCCTTAGTTGACAAACTCCTCCTGATTATATTTGCACTGAAACTTGAACTGTGGCAAGTTTAAATTCCAACAAATTGACATTTTCTGTTGAAAATGTTTCATAAAAGAATTCCTGACAACATCCAGCTACAAAATAGAGTTCAGGAGCTGACACACACTCACAGCCTATCATAGAGGTTATGCTGGAAGTTTCTTTATTTAAAGAATATAACATTTAATTTTTGATTATACACATGATTTAAGTTTAGAAGTCAAAATGAAATATCACAGTGATAAATAGCAATCTGGAAATAAATGGCAATAGGAGTGAATGACAGGAAGAGGTTAAATGGTAAGGTGACACTAATTCTCTACCACATCCTCTGTGTGATATAAAAAGAAAATTCATCATCAAGATAAAATCATAACAAAAAGGATCAGGCAGGTAATGCTAAAGGTGAACCAAAATGCAGTGACAAAGTTCAGATACCTTCCCGCTTCAGCAAAGATTTGATGTAAAATCCAACAAAGAGATCTTTAATTGTTAGTGTTTAAAGAAAGATCTTAGTCATTGACAAAATCTTGATCATTTACTGAGGACAAAATTCTTCATGGACCGCGCTTGTTTTTTCTGTTAATCCAAATTGAGTTTCAAGGCAGTCACTGCATAAATTCTCAGTCCCAACGGCTGACAGGATGCTGGGAAAATGCACTTGGTTCTGTTTTCATTTAACCTTGCAAAGAAGTACATTTTGCGATACTGATCCAGCGTTTAGTAATCATTCTCCTTGTGCTGAGAATTCCTGCAGGCTGTCACACTGGAGGAAACAGCAGAAGAAACACAAACCACTTGAAGCTCAGATACAATTATTCAGGCTGGTTATTAATTGCCAATAGTATGACCTGGCTCACTTTGTGGCTCACGGAAACTGTTCTCCCTGTGGTTTATGCAGATTTGTACAGGGCTAAGTGCTTGCCTTTGCTTCTGCCTTTACCTTTGCAACCATTAGGAAAATTCTTTGTATTTCCATGTTTCTTCCTTGCATAGAAGCATAAACAATGTAATGATACAGGTAGGGTGGTGTTTTGTAAGGATTATTTTTATAAGTAGGTGGTAAAAATAACTGATGCCCTAAGGTGATGTCAAATTCACTGCAGAGCCAAACAAATATATGCCTGGACAGGTGGATGATACACATTCAACACAAAGAGTAGATGGAGTTACCTGGTTGTTGGAGGATCTCACCTTCTTGCAGTGAAACTCTTCAGCTGAGCTTTGCCATCAGATCGGGGCAAATCTCAGAATTTCTGCTCTCCTAAGAAAGTTTTTATTCTAATTTGGCACAAAATCAAATGCTTTTCCCAATTTTTTCTTTCAAGTGAATATTTTTCTACAGAAAATCTAAATTTAAATTAAGAATTCGCAACCCAAGACTTTTATGATTCTACTCAATGTGGTTCTTAGGTTTTTTTGGATTCTATTTTTTCTATATGCTACATTATCATATGTCATGATACAATGCCAAGTTAATTGAAACAAAATCATTTAGCATGCAACTACACAGGTTTGAATTCCAAGATGGCAAGAGACTGCTTGTTTTTATTTCAGCTTTTTCCCTCTGGCAATTATCACTGAAACATGTAACACTTAAACATTTGGGTGAAGCTGGCATTCAAAATTTTAAAAAAAATGTCAGTGGAAAAATTTTCTGCCATCTCTGGCCAGCCAAAAGATTATTCGCCTCATATCAACTACTACTCTTACAATTCATTCTGTTAATTCCTAAAACCATTTGTCTTTCTCATATGCAGCCATTCCTTAGGATAGGGCATTGTTTGAAAATGGTTATGCAGACTGTATAGTGTCTTTGATCTGTCCAAAGGAATCTAAATGTTTCAGAGGGGCTCAATCTCTGGCTAGACAGTGCACACCTGTGCAACTACTAAAAAGTCCTTAACTCAACGCTTTCATATTTGTAAAACACTGCACAAGCCTCCACATTGCCAGGTGATGGCCTGTGCATTAACAGTCTTGTCTCTGTCGAGCTGGTCAAATTATGGTTTGTTTTTTTTTTTTCCTTCAGCCACCTTGAAAACCAAGAGACAGTAATCAGGGCAGTGCTAAGGGTTGGCTTATCTTTATGCCAGATGGGTCAATTGTAATGGTATTTCTTTTTTCTCTTTTCATCTTTTCAGCAAAGGTGTCATCCAGAGTCAAAGTCAGAGGACTGGTAGAAAGTTTCATCACTTGGAACTTCTTTGGAAAACAAGATTTCCTCAGCAGACTTAGCAAAAACTGAAATTTGAAAGGGGAAAATGTCTGCATCCCAAACTTAGCTGAAATATCGGTATCATATCCAACACTTTTGGTAAAATAAAAAAAAAACCTTTAAAACCAGGCCAAATTAACATATAAATTAACAAGGTTTTTATTGTAATCTTTTTAGACTGACAGTACAATTTCTAAACAAAAAGAAGCATCCTTAACTGAAAAAGAGATCTCCCAGTAATTAAGATGGACATCTTAAAAACTTAATTCGTGTATGCATTTCTTGAAACAGGACATTTAAAGCCACCTCTGTCTCACAGCTTTCAGACAGACTGGTATTTTCTGATTAAAAAAGCAGAAAGTCTTCCAAACAACACCTGTCTTCCCTTACCTTACCCAGCTGCCCTGTTGTCAGGTAAATTGCCTCGGACAGTCCCTTCCCTGTTTAAATTTGATTTGA
Organism: Himantopus leucocephalus; assembly: GCA_003993805.1. Lineage (NCBI taxonomy): Eukaryota > Metazoa > Chordata > Aves > Charadriiformes > Recurvirostridae > Himantopus > Himantopus leucocephalus. Next base: position 13,584,083 of record RSEF01000002.1, read on the forward strand.
ACTTGGTGAGTATGAAAGGTGTACTTGAATCTAAATAAACTTAAGTAATGATCCTTCCTGACTGTGCCTGTCTTTAGTAAATAATTTAGCATTCACTAATGTGTATGAACAGTTTCTTTTTTTTCCTATAGTATATATTCAACGTGATTGTATAAACAAAGCTAATTATGTATGTACAAAAGCCTGTTTTGGGGAGTAGTCCAGTGATCACAGTGCTGAAAATCTGATACACTTAGGTTAAAGTACTTTGAGTATATATATTACTTGAACTTCAGGTTTCTCTTTGAAGGGCTAAAGCTTCAGGACTGTGAGGGTGACATCCTTGAAAAAGTCTAATTTCCCTTGGCACCAGGCTTCATTTTCTCTAAATATTCCATCCAGTGATGTCTTCCTTTTTCCATCAGGATTCTGATGTCTTCTGACATTGATGATAGTGGCAGAATAAATTTTGGGGGTTCTCTCCTTGATTTATTGCTTCAATATCTTATTTTCTTTTTAACATTCACAATTCTCCCATAGGGAAAAATCCTTGTATCCCAACCTGCATATTCTTATTTATAGGCAAGCAAACTGCTTAAGATGAAACAAGAATGGGATCCTACCCTCACCCTATCCTATAATAATTTGGACTTTCAGTTTATCTTTACATATATTGTTTTTGATATCTCTGTATTTCTTACTTTGAACTAAGTTGAAAAGCAAAAGCTGTACCTGAAATCCACCTTTTCTTAGAAGACGCATGCACCTTTTTCAGAGTAAAAGGGCTGAGATATAGAATAATTTTTTGTATGCCCTCATAAACCAGTTCTCTACAGGTCACGGACATACCTGAAGGCACTATATACCACTAAAAAGAACTGGGCAAGAACTGTGAGATGAATGAAGGGGAAGTAAAGGAAATACTGGACATCAAGGATGAAGTAAGGACATAGAAGGACTGACTTGGACAAATTGCAGTTCAGAATAGGACGGCAAAAACATCTAACCATCACTTCTTGTCTTTCTCTTTCCCCAAGCAGCCTACAGGTATAGGTCCTTCAGGCTTTCAAAACTGGCCCCGTTGATGAAAAATGGCAACTGTCATCAATCATGCTGATTCAAAGTCAAATACAGTGAAGTAGGAGCCTTCCCAAAATCTTATGGCCACTGCATAAAAAGCTACAATAAACATGCGTGTGGACATATGCAATTTATCATTTTCAATAGCCATGGTACCTCTGATACGGGTAGCGAAATAAAACAACAATCCTCAATATGTAAACTGAATATCCAAGTGGATATGTTTATTTTTAAATGAGACATGACTATTCTCATTGGTATCTTTGAAATAGTTTTGGTAATGCTTTATCTTGTTTGTGATTATAATCGTTACAGTTAAAAATAATACCCTAGAGGTCACTGAGTGTTTAGCAATTAAGTCTTTGGCCTTAATTCCATTCAGACTGAAAGTGAAAAATTTATCATGATAACACATTAACTCCAGTTGTATAACATAATTTCCCTGAACACTTAGAGAATGTCAATGACAGTTTCAAGAGAAGTAGTATCCAAAGAAGTAGAGTATTAGAAGAATACTTAGTATTGTTAGTTATATCACATTTTAATGCGTTTGTCTGAGGTTTCAACATTTGTAATGGAAGGGTTTTGACAGTACAGTCTACTTTATTTTTCACTTTACCTGATAGTTAAGAAGAATCATACACAACTATATAATGTTGGTTGTCTTTTGATTTTAGGAAATAGCAGTCTAAATATGATAAAGGGTTTTGAATAGTAATCTGGAACATTTAGCCCCATGGAAATTAAACTCTACAGAATACATGAACTGAATGGTCTTGTCAAATCACAAAGCAGAGAGGTTGTTCCTCCAGTTTTTGGTAGCACTGTCTGGCAGGAGGCTGAAACCAATGCTTCAGAGCAGCTAGAGAAAATGCAGGATCTGGACATGGATCAAAGCCAACAAAGATCTGAAAAACATCAGTGCTGTTTAATTAAATATTTTAGGTCATAACTTCTAGGAGACAGCTGTGTGCTGCTTTGTAACCAGCTGATTACCGTTTTATTAGAGTGAACCACACTGCACTGAAATAAGAGATTACATGAAGTATGAAAAAATACGCTCAGAAAGGGAAAGATGAAAAACACGGAAAAAGTAACAAAGCACCACCTGTGTAGCAGACAGAAATAGAGGCCTTTCATCTACTTAGTATAGATGGTCAAAAGAAGGTATGTTTGTTTCAGATTTTTTGGCCTTAAAAAAAAAAATATATTCATAGAAACAAATATTTCCACAAACATTTAGTGTTTTCACTGAAAATATTCCTAGGCAGAAATACTCTGCTTTATTAAGTGTGAAATATAACATTTTTTTCTGATTTGATTTTCTAGATAGTAAAAGACCAGAGAAACCAGGGAAACCAGGGAAAAATATGCATCCCTGCTTATAAAACAAGCAGGAACGGAAGTTTTGAATGTCATTCAGCACAAAATTATCTTTATCATACTCTTGACATGCAGTACATTTCATTCCAAACTCCTTCTAAAAGGGGAAAGAAGTGATTTTCCTTCTCCCTTTTCCTTTAAACACTATTGTTGTAATCCTATTTACATCAGATATCAAGCCTTTTTTTGTTGTTGCCTTTGTGTCCAGCCATTTTGTCAAAGCAGACAGAGGAGACAAAGGGCATACTTACAGTCCTATAAATAAAACTCTGAACCTCCTTTGAGGGTGAAATACGTGTATACTCATAGCCTGAAGGGTATCAGAACTAGGAGTAGAAACAAGAACATATGGAGTCATACATATTTACATGCATTTTTATTATCTCCCTGTTTGCAAGGTGCTCACTCTGCTGACATATATGTTTCCCTGATGTCTTTGGGTCATTAAAATGAGAAGTCTGAAAAATCTCTGAGCTTCTGTCTTTATCTGACACCTGCCTTTCCCGCAGGTGGACAATCCACTTTCCTTGCAGCCAGAACCACGAGGCCAAGATGTTCCAGACAATGTGAGCAAAACATGAATTTTGGCACGTAAAGTGGTTTTGAATCTCATGGCTTTAAAACAAGAGGTTGGCATAGTAGAATGAACACGTAATGCAGAGAAGTCATTAAAAGGTTTGGGTATTTTTTTTTTATTTTTTCCTTAAAGAAACAAGATTATAGCACAGAACATGATCTGTAATTTTCATCTAGACTCTATTTAGGAAGGAGTCTGGTAGTTCTCTGGAAAAGTTATACATGGACTGGATAGCACAGGACACCCGCCTGACAGCAGACACCAGGTTGTTTCTTTGGAGCTGCCCCAGCACTTGCTCTCACATGCCTTGTGCCCTCCCAAACGAACTAATACAGATGTGCTCTGGAGCGGCCTGTGTTCATGAGCTAAGACAAACATTACCGTTGCACACCATGGGGTACTTCTGCTGGGATACAGAGCAGTCATGACTTGTCAAAAAATTACATTCTTTTAAAACTTGTTTTAAATTTTAAATATTAAAAATAAAGCTTTACAATTAAAATTTTAAAGTTTCAAAATTAAAAACTGCTGAAAAACATCCTTTCAAGACAATTTCTGGTGGAAGGACTATCAAAGAGACTTATGTTCATCTCCAGCTTTGACATCTTCATAGCCTAGCACCTGGGCTCCTTGGGCCTGTGAACCTCCTTATGACTAGAATTCCTACAGACGTCTTTTTTCAGTGTTCTTCTCCTGAAAAGAATCTAAAAACAAACTCTATGATTTCTGTTTCTTATAAAGTAAAGACATAAAAGGTAAAGAGATGTTCAGAGAGCTATACTGTACTGTATACATCTAACTACTAAAAGATGCTATTTTCTTACCCATATCACTATAGAAACACACAGATGAATTTAAGTTCTCCAGGCCTTTTAAACAAAGTTTAGATACAATTAAACATCTGAATTACTATGAATCTAGTCCCATCTAACAAAATATTAAAAAAGCTAAATGTCATCTTATGCTTTTGTGCAACAAAATATTTTCACTCCATGACTGAAAATATTTTTCAGGTATCACAGTCTGAGGCATTATGTAAACAAACTGTTTATGTGTATATAGATTTATATTTCTATATGCATATAAGGAGCTATGTTATCATAGTTGATATTTACTTAATGCTACATCCTGCACTAACTTTAATTAAGAAAAGGTAAAAAAATAGAGAAGCAATTCATATCTTCATTAGATGTGGCCTACTTGTTACAGAAATATGAATTTTAGAATTCATATATTATAAAGAAAATAAGTAAAATATTATTGATATGGCTTTTACTCAGCTTACACTGAAAAGCACTTCACTCCTCAAGTAGGAACTTAGTCACTGATATTCAGTTAATCTCACCACCTCTACTTCCTCACCTCTGTTCTAAGGGTTGTTTCTACGTTTTACTTTGACAGTCATTGGATGAATCACAGAATATACAATACTTAGCACAATGACAGTGGGAATGGACCTCCCTTCGTACGAAGACATATTGTAAAAAAGATACTCTGCAGAGAATATTGATATTAAGAATCAGCTACAAATGGTAGCACAGAAAGACCCGTGTTATCTTTTTAGTAGCTGTCTTGGGTACCAGGGTGATCTACAGCTACACCAAGCTCATTGTCAGCCACTTTACCCTGCTGAGGTATGAGTTCGAAGTAGTTAGTTTGGTTATCTGTGCATGGTGCTGTGGGATTTAACTGGTTGGCTTGAGTACAGCAAATACAGCAGGGTGGGGAGGTGGAGGAAATGAGGACTTAGATGCAGAGAGGTTGCCATTGTGAAAGACTTTCAAGGAAAGGATGAGAAACTTGAATAGAAGACGGAAGGAAAGCAGAGATAAGCAAAGGAATTTGCAAAAGGAAGTAATGAAAAAGGGAATTGAAATTGGAAATAAAACGTCGCTGTGTTCAGAGTATCAGGAGGGGAAGATGAGTTTAGCAGCAGTGCTCCCAAGAGAGCAGAGGTGCAGTGAGACAGGAAGGCTGATGTGTTTGGGATGGACTTCCAGCAGTGGAGAGAAAAAGAAATATTAAGAAAGATGCTAAGCTGTTACCAGCTGTTGACTCAGAACAGCTGTAGCGACAGGGCCCGAGACAAAAAACTGTTACAAAGGTTCACAGTCAGAGAAATGAATTCAACATAAGAGGTACAAGAGAGAACAAATACAGCATGGGAATGGCTCTTCAGTGGCATCTTATCTTTGGCCTCATAAACGTGGAACAGCTGAGGCAAACATCAGGCCATCTCCCAACAGTCTTCCAACATCATAACACTGCCAGTAAAGTTTATCATCAGTTCTGCCTCCAGGAAGGAATCTCATCAATAAAACATATTTTTTAACTGACTGCTTAACACAGTATGAACAATGCCATTTAGCACTTACATACCAGCTTACGTTCGTGCTGCTGCACAGACATTGACTAATTAATCAATAAAAACAAAAGGAGGAAAACCTTGCTTTCTCCCTGTCTAACTGCTGTCACCTGCATTAACAGATTAACAGCAGGGTTTTTTTAACAACAATTCAATTTAATAAACTGAAGATCTCTCCACTAGTGTAGCTTGATTTGTACTCTTGCCTCTTTTGTGTTCTGTATGTGTGTGTCCACCTGTAATAGTACTCTTTGTGTGCGCAGTATCCTGAATATTAACTTAACAGTAGTGTCACTTAGAAAGTTATCACCCTTGTCTTAGAGCTCTCAGGGACATGTACAGTTATGTCTTTGTGTCTGAATGTCACAGACACAATGAAAACCGTGAGGCAAAGAAATCACTCACAAGAACAAACTGATGGAGAACAGGGTTTTCTGCAAGGGAAGAGCTTTTATCAATGAAATAACTTTTAAAAAATTAAAAGAACTCTTCCTACATGCAGGATAAAGTCTTCAATATTGTGAAAAAGAAGAGGGGAAAGAGAAGAGGTACCTAACAGGAGGGAGTAAGTGCCACTGTCCGGGAGAAACAGCAAGGCTGACTCGACCTAAGCTGTCAGTCTCCCATGAATCTGCAGATGACAGTGTCAGAGTGCAATTAACTGCCACTAACATAGTCTTAAGCATGGCCAAGGCCTGTGCTGTAAAACTCTTTGGAGACTGGCTAGATGATCTAGAAATAATTATTTAAGTAGAATATCCAGGTTCTTTTAATTTAGGGTTTGAGCCCTGGGGCCTCTGTCCCTGGAGTATATCTTTGTGAGAATCTTACTGAATCTCTGTCACCAGCACTTACCTTGGTGCCAAGAATTGATCTTATGAGTGTTTCAAAAGAAGACAATGGTTGTTCATGTAGTAGGATACTAATCCATGCAGATACGGAAGGTGGATAGGCCAGTAAGTAACTAGATAATCCTTTTTTTTTCTTGGTTATTATTCTTCATGTTGAACAAATTTTATTGAATGACGTAACTAATTTTTACCGCATATGAATTCCCTGGTGATTTTTGCGTAGAACAGGAGAGAAGATAGAACTTCAGTCTCAATGAATTTATCAAATGGGATTGTGAAATGCTTCAAATATGCACCCAAATATGTATGTTTCTTCTCTTGCCATAGAGATATCTATTTTGGTGCTTTGCAGTACAGCGATTATTTGTGTTCAACTATTTTAAACTGTTCCCTGAAGTGAGAGCACAGAAAATTTTAGGCCAGTCTGGCCAAGATAGTAACTCATGACTCTGTGGGAAAAATTAACAGTCCTACATCTCTAATTCTTTAGTGTAGGCTGGCTGCTTTAGGGCAGACCAAGCTCTCCAGTAAATCTCCTCCAATATATTTTGAAGGAGCACTGCTAAAGAAAACAAGACAGGCGTTTTAAGTGCTGAAACAAGAAAAGAAATACTGGTGAATACGAGTTCCAGGAAAGGAAAGCTCAGACTGAGGGAATACAGGACAGTAGGATTAATGTGTGGCTGGAAAGTAGTCTTTAAATGGAGAAGAGTAAAAATAATTTTCAGTATAAAATTGTCTTCTATCAATATGTCAATAAATGGTTCCAATTCAAAACTGAAATTGCAGGCTTCTGCGGATCACCTATTACAAATATTACAATACAGTGTAGGAAATATGCACAAAGTGTCCGTGAAAACTAAGACCGAGACATTAAGTATTACAGGGGATTTCACCACTCATATACTTTTGATGCTGTTATTGAGTGTATTGCCATTGTTCGTACAAGAATCAGGGGCCAGCACACCACTGCGTTAACTGCCGTACAGTTTTACTGTAGAAAACATCTGAAATGTTAGCTACTTGTAATGATTGCAGAAAGTGCTTCATTTCTGTGTTGTTCCAGTACATATCTTCCCCTGTGGACTGTATATGAACTTATTAAAATGCTAAAATATTTTAAACATTCATGACATCAGGTCATGTAAAAAATCTTAGAATCATAGAATCCTAGAATAGTTAGGGTTTGAAAGATGTATGTTTGAATTTTATTAAAGGTCTAAGTTTTTACCCAGCATTACCCGTTCATCACCAGTGACAATATTTATTGCTTCTAATACTCCTAAATATAATCATTATCCGTTAAATCTGTGTAGTGCAGTAAGTTCCCAACACTAGTGGTTTTAGCATAGGTAATACCCTCTCATGCAAAAGACCAATAGAAACTGGGGACAAAAATCTGAGTATAAAATAAAGATAATCTTTACAGTCCCCCATGATTCCAAAGAATTTTAAAAATATCTCATGGGTGTCAAGGCACTTTAAGATCTTTACAAAGTAACAGTTCTGTAAAGCCATTTGTTTTGAATTAATCTCCTGACAATGGAAGATGGGGAGGGTGAAGAAGGAATGGTGCGGGAGTTGGTAATTCTATTGGCCAGCAAATTAGTTATGAAACGTCAGGTTAAGGGAAGGACTGAAGATCCATTTAATGTATAATTAAATATCCCTTTTAACAAATAAAGCAGATATAATACCAACAAAAGGAAGCAGAAATTGTTTAGTACAAAATATGCTGAATGAAATGGAGATTCCTTTGATGTGAAGGAATGAAACAGATTTCTGAAATCGCATTATCTCATTCTGAAAAGAAAATACCTCCTCCCCAGCACACTGAAGTGTAAGAAATTTCAAGAGAGGATAACAACAAAGACTAGAATGAAACCAAAGTAAAGTCTATCTATGGATATAACTGTGAAAGATTATAATATAAAGAGACAATCCAGAGCTGCAGACTGTAATACATCTGAGAAGAATTGAAGCTTCTGGTTTTTGCTTTCCTGGTGATTAAAGCTCATGAAAATAATACAAATAAAAATGAAAGAGTAAAAATATACAGATATGAGGCAGGCAGTGATGTTGTTGCAAAAGGGTTAAAGGATGATAGGGAACTGCAAGTTATCTAAATATTTGTTTTATTTGTATTGAAATTATATTTGTAGCCAATATGAAATTGTATACACACACATATACATGAATATATATGTATGTATGTATTTATAAAAGTTAAATGCAAACTTTTGCAACAGCACACACCTACAGTGGTTATGAAATGAACTTTAGGGTGTGCTGTGAGGTGTATTTGTTTTGCCAGGCATTTGAAAAGAATAAGGGTGTCTTACAAATCTGTCTCTCACAGATGCCTTCTGGAACAATATTCTCCAATGGACCCAAGACTTTGACTTTTTTTTTTTAATATTTTTTTTTTTAATATGAAATAGTCAGAGTTTAGTGACTTCTTAAGCACGCTGCAAAAGATAGAACAATTAACCACTGTAAAAATTTATAAGGCAGGGTGGCAGATATTTATTCCTCAAAAAATCTACAGCCAGAATAGAATACTGAAGAGCAAAATTTTGCTGAACAAGTATTAAAATTAAGGTGATTGGTCAATCATTTTTCAAAGCCCAACTGCATAATTATAAGAGCTCCTTCCAGTCTTGAAATTCTGTGTCAACTTGACACCTTTTTCAGAATTAACATTTCCACGGCAAGGAAGGAATAACAAGAAACTTTCTGAGCTGAACAGTTCTAAGAGGTCCTTTTAAAAAGTTTTTTAAGTTTTAACATCAATGCTATTTAAATGCCTTAATAGGGATTCTTTGTCCAACTATCATTGCCTAAGAGCTTCCCGGAAAATGTGGGTTTGATCTTGTCACAAGTTCAAAAAAATGTGCTTTGTGCATTGTGGTCCATCTTTACTGCTTAAAGCTGAAGTAAGCCACTTTCTTTCCATATATTCAGAATGTAATAGAAACACAGGATCATTCAGCCTAAATTAGAATAAAGCTCTTTCAAAGCCTCTGAGCAATATAACTACATCACCTGGCTGGAAAGATGTTGCAATGTTTGTTTACTCTTTGTACCAGGAATTTTTTACTAAACATACATGTGTAATAGTCGAATTTGCTGTAAATGTTCACTTCATTCCACAAAATATAATGAACTTCTTTCGATTCAGATCTTAAAGTTTGTTTTGCAGTTCCTAGGTTTTTTTTAAATGATCCTGCTTTGAGTCATCTGGTAATTTCATATAATTTCTGAAACTTATCTAGGCAAGCAGGGCACATGCCTCTCATAGAATTTAACCAAACTGCCTAAAGGAGGCAAGTTCCCATCCCTGCTGCTACTTGATTTTCCCCTTTCAGATATCAGAGAACCAGCTCAGCTTGGTTAGGTCACAGCATTGCCATGAGATATGAGCTCACTTTTTTATTCCAGGCTTTCCAGAAACCACATGCTAGTATTTGGCACAGCACTAAATTTAATAAATCACAACACTATCTTTGCAATGTGGGTGGAAGGAGATTTTCCTTACCCATGATGTACTGTATAGACACATCCTTTCAGCACAGGGTTCCTTGAGACTTTGTAAAGGTGATTATTTCTGGCAGCTCCTAAGTTCTTCTCTCAACCATTCCTGAGCCTCAGACATCCTTGATGTGTTCTTAGTTCCTGGAAAAATTATCATGTATCTTATTTCAAATGCACTTTTTTGCATCTTTAGGATTGCAGGATTTGGAGTCTAATTATACATATTGCATTAATGAAAAGAGAACTTATCCATGAAGCATGAGTGCACAGGGTGGAGTGATGCAGCCATAAAGATACTTATTTTAAAAAAATAAAAAGAAAAGACCTGTTTCTGCTTTGGAGCTTCTAGAATATAGTTTAAACGAGCATATTACACTCTTTGTCTCTTGCTGTCTATATATATGTATTACAGAAGTCATTAAGGATAGCAGGTAGAGATGAGTTTCCAAGACATTTACAGGTTTCCATTAAGAGAGGTTCAATTTTACACTGCAACCTTAATCAGAAGCATCTTTTAATTTTCTTTTTTTTTCTCTCTTTAGTTTTTTAAATGAAAGAACTATGATCTTCCATTCATACAATCATGCATGGCTGATGATATTTCAATACTTCATGGATGTTACCCTTATTATAACAGCACTTCATGGGTTTTAATAGAGATTTTAGGACTTCCATAGAAATTCATAATGTTTTCCAATTTTTAATATTTTAATTCTCTTACTTGCTCAGAAAGCAAAAAAGAAGAAGTTATTATCCTTAATTCTTAAATTAAAAGTGGACCTATGCAATGCTTTGAAAGCAAAGAACTTCAGTAAAGCTAAAGGTAGGAACATACATTTTGTGGGCTAAGCTTATCTGTTATCTATTCTGAATTTAACAGATTTTTCATGTGAACTATAACACTTTACAGGTTGGCAAAATTCTTGACAAAGTATTGAGCCTAAACTTGTAACACCTAAGTTCATTAAAAAAAGATACAGAGAAAAAGTATATCAGGTGAAAAAAAAAAAAAAAGACTAGAAAGCTAGTAATGAGTTTGCAGTTTTTGGTCATCATAGATTCATGGAGAGACAAGACTCTTTAGGAGCTCTGACAGTAGCAGGACTGTAATAACCACGGAATAAAATACAGTGGTGGTTATTTGGCGTTAATAGGATTCTACTTTTGTGAAACATGCTGGGAGATTTAGAATAGGCTACAAAGAGAGACAGAATGACACAAATTGGATTTAGCTACTGGTTTCATATGAATTTATGAGAACAATAAAGCAGGTGGAGTCACACTTGACAGTTTTAGGGGATTGAAACAAGGGAGTTCCAAGGTAAAAGCTATATAAAACATACACTTAGAAGCACAAAGTTCACAAACAACAACAGAAAAATATGCACTTCCAAAGGAAACTGCAGCATTTAGTATTGCATTTTTCTTAAAGGCATTTACAGATAATTTTTTTTCTTAAACCACAGGTCAGTAGTATTAACAATATATGTAAACAAATTGACCACTAAACTCTGTCACTTTTTTGAACACTGCTTTTCCAACTGTTTTATTTATCATTCACTGCTATTATTCAATATTTTATAATACTGTTAAAAATAAAATATAATATAAAATACTGTTAAAAATACTACATCATGTTAATCGGTATGTGTTTGCTCTGTTACTATAATAATCATGGTAAAATAATTGGGAAATTTGTCATGCAGAGTAAATGAAGAAAAAAAACAAAGAAAGAAAACAATAACAATCTTTTTATCATATATTTCTTTATAAAACAGGGTAAGGAATTTCACTACTATTTGTCACAAAGCATCCAAGAGAGTGCCTAACCGACCACCTAAAGGAATGGGCATTAAGTAGTAAAAAGCAGTGCAGACAAGAAACAAAAATGTGTACGGAAGGCCCAAATTTTACCTGAGACTACATTATTTCTAACCTTTAAAAGTAAATCATGAGTTACTAGATTTCTATAAAAGATTAATATTAAATTCAGCATTTTCTGGAATGAATATTGAATAGTAAAAATAGAGTAGAAGAGGTTAGAAATGACAAAAGTCTATGTAAAAAGCAAATTTTGCTGTAGACTTGTGGTTTCCTCCCTTTGTTTTGTTGCATTCCTTAGGACTTGCAGCTATTACTGAGTGAACTGAACAGTAGCATAACACCATCCATACCAAATGCACAATCCATGTTTTTACTAACATATCTGCATAAAAGTCTTCCTGACCAGCATCTGGCTAAGATGATGCAAGAGAGCTTATTTAAAAGAAGTGGAGAAGGGTAGAGAAGAAAAATATGGAAAACCAGTTGGTTACAACATTGAGAGATAAGCTTAAATGACAATCTACTGATTAATGTATACAGGAATTACATCAGCACAGGGATTTTACACATTATATTCATGAACAAAGAAAAGCGAGTATTTAATGGAACAGTCTAAAACTCCAGTTCTAACGTTTAACGCAGCATAGCTTATAGATTTCTTTCTTTTAACTGGGGCTAGGGGAAATGAGTATATATGTGTCTGTGCATGTGAAGAGAGATATAAAAAAGATCTCTTTTGTTCTTGAGTAGGTGGCTATGACCCTTTTATAATTATGAAATCCATTTACACCAGACAGTTTAAAGCATTTCTAGAATTATCTTCCTCCTGTCTTAAATTTAGATTGTTTATGGGAATGATTTGATACATTTTCAAGCCCTGACAGTAATATCAAATGGCCAATCAAAAGTTCATTATACATCTAAAATGATGTCCTTCGAGTATTTTAAGGTGGATATGGTCTACTTCTTCCAAATTGTCTCATTACAACTGTCACAAAACCTTGCCTAACCCTGATGCATTCAAACACTTATATTAATGATGAGAAGCATGAAATCTGGTAGCTTTGGACACTTTTTTACTTGATTGAAGATTATTTGTTAAATAATTCATTCCTGGCTGTCCTCGTTTGTTTCTTGCTTTTAAGTTACACATCAAATTTAATTGGGGTTTGTAGCTATTTCTTTTTTAACAACAAGTTTCTCAGTAGAATGATTTTTCCAGGCTCTTACAGCTTTACCAGAGGTACACATCTGGGTGATTAGCTGAAGAAATGCATGATTGAGCCAAGATATTTGCATGGGTATGTAGGAACCCGTGATTTAATTAAATGGCTCCATTTGCTAAAGCCATTTTAAAAATACATATCACGAAGAGGAATACACTCTGTGCAAGGTTTCTAAGGTAATCAAGTGCTGTCGTGTGGAAGGCAAAGAATAGGGGTGTTAAGCAGTGCAGGCTATGTTTGTAGATTAGATGACAACTAGCCCTTAAAACCTGCAGCTGTTGGTAATGCCCGAGATGAAGGAAAGCCTGGAGGGTATACGAGTACCATGCATGCTGCGTTTGAAAGACTTACTATTTATTACTTTTAATTTCATGAGCACGGGATTTTCTTGGCTTTTACTGTCTGTCTTGACAGTCAGATGTGATACATTGGCTTTATACGGGCAGATATTCAGCTAAGTAGCATAGCCATTGCGATGCTGAGCACTGCAACATTTTCGATTTAGCAGCTCAGCAATAGGGTAAAGCAAGCCGATCTATGTTTCCAAGGTCCTAGTACGTTGACTAGGTAAACAGGTATTAGACTGGGATTCATAAAAGGCAGAAAATACGCACCAAAGAGAAGCATGCCTGAAGCTCTGCTTCATAAAATTTTGTGTTATAGCTGTTGAAAAGCTGAACACAGAAGAAGGCATTTTGATGAAGGGTAGGCAAACTATTGCAAAATACCTCTTTTCCCCCAAGGAAAATTCTCAGTTTCTTTTTCTTACTTTCCATCCTGGGAAAATCAAGTGGGGAATACAGTTTTGATCATTTCTCCTGTTATTTATCCTTTGTATCTGGAAATCAGCATTATATTCAGTACATTGATAAAAACTACATCACATAATTATGTGTGCTTGTCAATGCAGTGATTCCTTAGGGCAGAAAATATTTGAAAGACTAAATAAAAATGAATTTTATGAGCCTTTGACTAAATCTATGATTTTCATTGACAATCAAGCAAGACTGAATCTGCTATTTAGCATATATTTAAGCCCTCCATGTGGAAATTGCCTTCCATGGTTAAAGCCTGATTTTTTTTTCTCCACACTAAATTGGTACAATGTGGATATGTCATTATGAACTTGTATGCATAAACATATGTGTCTGCATGCATGTGCAAACTTAGATCCAATATTCCATGCACTTTCATTCCTGGTAAGTCTTGTAGCTTGACCAGTGAGTGGGTCCAAATCTTCCAGGTGAAGAAATCTTCAGGTGAAGGTTTGTCAAGCAGGGCTCAAAATGTTGGCTACTTAGGAGGAACAGCTCTGGACGTCAGAAAAAAAACAGGGCTCATCATGAGACCTCATTGTCAAATGGGCTTAAGTGCACATAAATGAAAGAATACCAAGTATGAGTACAAACATGAAGTCGATATTCGATGCTCTTGTAAGAGGAATTTTGTACACTTTTTAGGTGTAAAAATCAAAGCTGACTGAAGTAACTGTGATATACAGGAAATTCACCTAACACAAGGGAAGAAGGCAATGTAGGTATTTTTAAATTCACCTCCAGTCAACCAATAGACTAAGCAAAAAAGAGAGGTGTGAGGAATTTCTGAGAACAATAGGATCCTTTTCCCAGAGCTCTATTCATAATTCAAGAAGGACGTTAATAAACTGAAGAGGGCTCAGAGAAGAGCTGTGATTAAAGGACTGTACAGTGTGCCTCTATTCTAAAAGAAGGAAGGATCTCAGGCTGTTTATCTTACCAAAGAGAAGGTTAAAGGGCATGCTCCCTATGCAGAAGAAATTTGATAATAGAGGGCTCTTCAATCTACTGTGCAAAGGCAGAGACAAAATAAAAGGCAGGATGAAGTTTGACAAATGAAGACATGAATGGTAATGCAGTTTTTAGAGAACATAGTTAATCACATGAGAAACTTCGGAATAATTTTGGTGGGCTCCATGTCAGTGACAATTGAAGCAGGATATCTCTATCAAGGATCTACTTTAAGTAGGAAGTATTTTCACCTGGGTTACGGCAATCCCAAGCACAAATACAGGCTGGGCAGAGAATGGCTTGAGAGCAGCCCTGAGGAGAAGGACTTGGCAGTGTTGGTTGATAAGAAGCTCAACGTGAACCGGCAATGTGCGCTTGCAAGCCAGGTGGCCAATATATCCTGGGCTGTGTCAAAAAAAGCATGGCCAGAAGGTCGAGGGATGATTCTCCCCCTCTACTCCACTCAGGCGAGACTGCACCTAGAGTACTGTGTCCAGCTTTGGAGTCCTCAGCAAAAGAAGGACATGGACCTGTTGGGGTGGGTCCAGAGGAGGGCCATGACGATGATCAGAGGGCTGGAG
>RSEF01000002.1:13599348-13619742 GCA_003993805.1 Himantopus leucocephalus
CTCTACAACTACCTGAAAGGAGGTTGTAGAGAAGTGGGGGTCGATCTCTTCTCCCAAGTAACAAATGATAGGACAAACAGAAATGTCCCGAAGTTGCACCAGGGGAGGTTTAGATTGGATATTAGGAAACTTTTCTTCCTCGAAAGGGTTGTCAAGCATTGGAACAGGCTGCCCAGGGAAGTGGTTGAACTGCCATCCCTGGAGGTACTTAAAAGACAGGTAGACGTGGTGCTTAGGGACATGGTTTAGTGGTGGTTTTGGCAGTGTTAGGTAAATGGTTGGACTTGATGATCTTAAAGGTCTTTTCCAACGTACACAATCCTAGGATTCTATGATTCTAAAAGATGTGTAGATGTGGCACTTAGGAACATGGCTTAGTTGTGGACTTGTGGTTAGTGGCAGTGTTAGGTTAAAGGTTGTACTTGATCTTAAATTTTTTTTCCAAACTAAATAATTCTGTGATTCTGTGACTATGGCATTGTGCCAAGCTTTACCAAAGGGTAACTCCTCATATTTCCTTCGCAGTTTTTGTCTCCCATGTGGGAAGCTTGGTATTTTATCCAGCTAAGTAGGGCACACATTGGCAGTGGCGGTGGTGTCACTCTGCATGAGTAGACAATAAAACCAGGTAAAATATCCTGGTTTTCTTCCATATTACGTATATGAAATTTGATAAATGTGGTTCAGTTATGAAAGTAAGTCAAATGGAAAAGGAAAGAATCGACTTCCTAAAATGTGACCTTCTTGCCCTGTGTACCATACTCACTTGTTGGCATGTGTGGTCTGGGCTGACCTTTAAAAGTGGCAGAAATTCAGAACATTGAAGGCCATTGTCTCTGTGGGGTTTGGTCCCACTTTTAATGATCAAATACTGACAAGAAGCATATTGCAACACCTAGACATTTGATATGACAATTTTTTGGTTGTTTTGTTACCATGTTTGCTGTTAGATCAATTGCTAGAAATCCTGATGCTATCATTTGAGATGCATTGAAGAAGGTGGTGCTGTCTTGTCTGTATCTGTAGAAATCAAATTTTCATATGGGGACTATTGATTGGATATGCATCTATTTCCTGATTTCACAAAAGTCCGAAGACTTCATCAACACAGGAATGTTTTCCCACCGTACTTCAAGAAGTGATTGATCTCTGTGATCATTATGATGGTGGGTTATTTAAAGAGATATGCAGAGGCTATATCTTTCAGCACTTGAGGAATAAGTTTTTAATAACGCTAGGAGTATGTTTTAGTTGCTTAAACAGAGACACATAGTGTCATGTGACCCTCAATTCTCCACTTGGAAAGATATCCATATGGGGCTGAAAGTTATGATACAGAACCTTACCAGTAGTGTCAATAAGCACTAAACAGCTATTTCTAGGTAACTGAATCCTACCTTGAGGTCTACTTGTAGAAATCAATGTCCTGGCTAATATATTTGGGCTCTCCTCAAAATCATCATAAGGTATGATCATTTTTAGGGTGCAAAATACGTGACCTATTTAAGAAGTCTACTTTTGGTTAGAAGAAGTGGAGTTCAGAACTGTTGCTTCTACAGACCAGATATTTACCAACTATGGAATAATTCCAGGGATATTCGTTCAAACACTGTTCTCTACACTGCAAATATATATATATATGATCAGATTACTCTCACCCTTCTGCCTGCTTGCTGGAATGAGAAAGGAAATACTTTTGCCTTGCAGAGAAGGGCACAAGTAGAGCTGTGAGACTGTCAATCATTTTTGAAGGTCCAGTTTACTCCCTGCCTCCAAGCATTTTGGAGCATTTCACTGGGCTGATGGCCAAAAGAAAGGAGGCATTTAACTTTACCCTAGGGACCGTCAAGAGTGTCAGTGGCGTGTACTTTAGAAGAGTGATATGGAAGTGGTGATGCCATATGACAATCCATATAATTTTGTGCTCCACGTAGTGTCTGCTTCATTTCACCCAACATCTGTGAAACTTAAAGAGGGATCCTGGAGGATATGTCTGCTAAGTAGACATGAAGGACTTGGAAGATTAGAGTTGGCTAGAAGGACGCACTGCAAAATGTCCTGCATGATCATTGCAATGAAGTGCATTGTGTTTCTTTTTAAGTTAGAGAGGAGAGCAGGTATGGGTAACAAATGGGTTGCAATCAAGAAAATGTTAAGTGAGGGGAGCAGGTACTTCATGACAACAGCAGTTGATGACTTGTGTTTCTGTATGCCAAAATGAATGTACGGGGAAATACAAATTATGAGAAACATTGTTTATCTGTAAAAACAATAGCTTCCGTGCTTTTAAAGGGTGAGCATATCTCAGTCTTCCTTGAATCCTCTAGGCACTGCATATAAATAATAACATTAAATTCCTAGAAAAGTTTGTCTTTTCCATTCATTTTGTCTACTTCTCATCTGCAGAAGGAAGAGGACCTGGGAATTAATATGAACATACCTAATACTATTCTTCAGGGATAGGCCAGGCTTACTGTGCTGGATCACCCTGCCTATTTGGGAAGGCGTGTACACCGAGGAGGCCCCAAGATACACGTTCGTGTGTAGTAAATGAGGATTCATATGATTACTCTGTGAACAGCATTTGTGATCACTTTGTGAACACTATCTGTGAAAGGTACCTGCTGTGCCACTGATTGTGAAGGAGGCTTTGATGGCACGTGAAAGCATTTGTTGCAGTGTAGACATGGCAAGGATCCCATCTCAGCACAAGATCAAATAATTTACCATTCTTGCAAAGGGTTACACACAGGCCATAGAAATTCTTCCCTCTCCCTTTAGGTAATAATAAACAAGTGACACGAAGCTCAATGCAGCATTAGTGTCTTTAAGTGGTAGATAAGCAAATGAGCTTTAGCTAGTTAAATAAACACACTAAACCACCATATTTTGCTTCAACAAAATATATTGAACAACATTGCCCTTTAGGGGTTATATAAAGTGGAACTAAGCTACTAAAAATGTAGATTTATTCCTCAACATATTGCTGTTCAAACTGGGAATATTCAGATCTCTCTAAGGCCTTTCTGGATAATTTTATCAGTTTATGGCTGCAATACTTCAGGGCCAAATAATATTTCTTGAAATTAAATCAGAATAAAGCAATTTTTTCCTATTTGACAGTTCTGGACGTCCCAAAGTCCTCTTGTGCTTGTCACCTTAATTGACCTGATTTCATTCTATTTAAAGTAATATACGGTGTCAGAGTACAGAAAAATATGAACCAAAATTAAGTAATTGATAGTGTCATTTATGATACATTTTTATTGTATTTTTGTATTATATGTGCACTATAAATCTAGGACCAGCTTGAGATACTTTTGCAGAGCAAGGTAAAAAAAGCTTTGAACTTAATGATAGTTTTACAAGTAACAACAGGAAAAACAAGACCTGAATTTGATATTCTATAGCTGGAATTTATTCATTCATTTATTCATTTACTCATACATTCATTCATTGATAGTTTTCTCACTGACTTCCTTGGAAGCAGCAGTGCATGCTGTAAAGAACTATAATAAGGATGCAGGAACATGTAACATAGTTTCAGTTTGACATTCTTCATACCATGTATTACTGTTTTGTTAAATTAATGTCTGATTTGTATACCAATATGTCTTATTATCTGATGTAATCTTCAAATAAGACTACCAGGAAAGCTGGTTCCACTCATGTTCTGAATGCTAGGGTGGCATTAATTATAGAGAAGAAAAATAAGGTTATGATTCCAAAAAATGTTAAATATTTTCTTTTTGATAAGCTTAAAGCAGCCGGAGAAAAAAATTGTGTTGCTGCCAGACAAGAAGAGAGAAAAAATATTCCAGGTGCCCACTTGCCACTGCCCCCTCCCTACACACATATTTGAAGAGGAGAGGACACACTGGGTTAGATGCAACTAGATGATTTCAGCAAGAAAATCTAAGATTTTGTTTTCTTCACAATTCTGAAGCCTGCTTTCTGTATCAGTCGTTAAATGTAATGTTAATAGTTATGAAAGAGAACAGTAAAGCCCCCTATGATCTTATAACATTGTAGAACATTATTGGTTTTAGCACTCAAAAAAGTTCAGAAAAAACTTTCCAGGTTTAGAGTTTGTTTAGCCATTGTTAGCTAATATAAAAATGCATACATAATTATCTGCAACAGCTGTGTTCTAGGCATTGTGAGAGATAAGTGAAATTATTCCCACTGTGTCTCATTCTCTGTTTTGTACAATCTTTTTTTCCCCCTAAACTTCAAAGATTGAATAAAAAGGTTAAGCAAGTATGATGGAAAATGAGTAGAAGATTAGTTCCCCAGATCCACAGATGTAACTTGCAGGTAGTCTAAAAGCAGTTCTTAATTTGAGAAGATCCATGGATGTTAAAAATACTACGTACAGTTGAAAAAAAAAAGAAAAAAGAAAGAAAAAATTTAGGGGCATTCAGGCTACATAGAGGATTTATTACTGCATGTGAGATAAAAAAGGTCTGTAAGCGTTTATTAAAAGGGGAAGAAAAAAGAAGAAATGTTTCCTCTTGGTAAACAAATATATGTTTAGTATCTGACCCTTTTCTCCTTTGACATAGCCGTATACATACAAACAGAACTATTTCTGGTTGCATTTTCCTTCCATATATGAATTTCTCCTGAAAGTCTGTTTCTATCTTTCATTGTTTCCACCCCATACTGAGAAACAAGGGCCAGATTATTAACTGTCTGTCTGTCCAAAGTCTTCCTTCTGTGGTAAACTCTGTCAGGGTAACATTAAAAGGCACTAAAAACTGGCAATTGTTAATGATTCTAAGGGATTTTTTTCAGGTGGTATTTATATTCCACATTGTGAAGCAACAGCATCAAACCCAAGTCTTTGTTAAGACTCCCAACTATTGCAACCTAGACACAACTTAACCTTTGATCTAGTTCTCAGCATGAGTTTAGCTATTCTTTTATTTTTTTAAAAAATGTGTATCTCATATCCACAGCCATAGTACCTGAATGCCTCCTGATAGCCCATTATGGTACAGTCACGAAGCTGTCAGTGTAGTACAATAGTCTGTTCAGGGATCCACACTTCAAAAATGATGTTGACAAATTGGAATGCATTGAGGAAATGACCTACAAGAATGCTCAAGGTCTGAAAAGCCTGCTATAAAATAAAGAAACTCTGCATCTGTTTAATTTATCTAAGAGATTAAGAGCTGTCTTCATCCTATTCTACACTGGGAAGATATTTTAGATAGCAGATTAATTTTTAATCTAGCAGAAAAAACCATGAAAGGATCCAGAAGTTCAAAGTTGATATATGTCATATTGAGCCTAGAAATGAGGTGAAAATATGTAACAATGAAATAATTTAACCATGTGAACAATTTACCTTGGGATGTTGTATATAATACATCAGTTGAAGTTTTCAATTTTGACTTCTTTTCTTTTTAATGATGACCTGCAGTTAAAGCAGAAGTAATGGGATCAGTGTAGAACTTATTGCTGGTACTTCGATGGGCCACATTATGCTGGAGGTCACGAGATGATCTTCATTGTCCTTCCACTTTCAAAATTTATTAATATTTCCCATGTGGGACAGGTATTATCTCCTTTTTCTTCCTCTCCTGAAGAAATGGATTTTTTTTTAAAGAGCAATATTTGATAGGTTGTACTGACATGTTCTGTCATGCATTTTCATTAGCAATAACCATAGCAAAGGAATATATGTAACAGGAGCACTGAAAGATGGAGTGAACATAATTGTAACAATGCAATAAATGAAGGCTTGTGGTGTTGCTCGGACCTCGAGAAAGTTCTTTGCTGACTGACTCAGCTACTCATCAGTACCTTACACAAACAAGTGTCACCCACCTTGTGAATCCCCAACGGTGACATTTCCTTGCAATGCTCAAGTTTTATATTCAGCAGGGATTTTTTTTTTTCACTTACAGGAAAAAAAACATTTTCAAATTTTCCATTTTCCCCCCTGAAGTTCATGTAGCAAATGTGTATATCAGCACAACCTGATTTGTTCACATAGTTCTAACAGCTCACAATAAAACAGTCTCGTGACTCAAAATTTGGGGCTTAACCTAATCAAGAAAATGATGCTGTCTAAATACTTGTCTTTAATGTTCTTTCCTAACTTGAAGCCTGGGGAATACATTGCTGGAAACAAACCACAATGCACAGGAGTTTCTTCCCAAAGCAACCTGCAAATTTGGCAGAATTCCTTTTACATCCCTGTGGGGGGCTATGCACTTCATTCATTTCCTGAACTCCCTTAACCACATGATGCAAAGATACCAAGTCCTGGACTTGCTTTCTGCGTAGCTGCACCCTGTGCTGTAGATTTTTCTCACCTTCACTTCTCTGTGCTGACCATCCAGAAACTGTAGGCCCCTTCTTTGGAGGTCCTCTAGAACCAACACTGACCTGATCATCCCAGACTTGGAGAATTGGTTTATAACCAATTTAGTACTAGCTGATTCCCCCAAACTTCTTAAGGTTTGTTACTGATTTGTCTTAAGGGGTACAAAGTGGTTGTAATATTTAAACAAGTGTTTCACAGTCCTAATTTTATAATGTGAAGTCAATCTGGATGACAGTTCCCTTGCTAGAATAGCATTTTTTGTGCTGTCCTAGTGATCTCTCTCGGCTTTATAGTAGTACAAGTAGTAAGTTAAACTTATTAAGTGACTGGGGGCAATTAGATGAAAGTAGAAAACAGGATGATCTGAATGTATGCTGAAATATAAGATTTTCCATGCTGATAGCCGGTATGGAGAAGTGTAATAAGGCTGACTACTGTTACAAGGAGCTCTAACAAACCAGGGACAAGGTCTCATAACCCATAAATCTCTGAGTCTGTAAGGACTGTCTCCTGACAGCAAATATTGATCACAGCCATGGACTCTGTTCTAGGGAGAAAGGCAATTGTTTACTGTATTCCTAGAGTCTGCTCTTGTCTTTTCAAGGGAGAGGGCATTGTGAGGAACTGGGTATATTGGCAGACCAGTACAATTTGCTCGAATACGTTTGACCAGTCTTATGCATGGTGAGTGAAAGCTGCCTTGCATTAGTAATTTTATTGTGTGTAATTTATCAAAGGATTTAGGTGACAAAATATGCAATATGTAAGAGGAACCTAATGTGCTTTGCCATATACCAAAAGTGGTATTTAAAATCCACTCAAGTTCCATAAAATGATTGAATCTGTCTATTTTTTCAGGACTCCTAACCCCATGTAGACACCCATAGTTTGGTAACAGCAGCTCATAATGTCTTCTTCAGGGAAGAGTCTACCAAGATGCTTAGGTCTTAGGGCACACAGCCTATAAGGAGAGGCTGAGGGACTTAAGTATGCTAATGGAAATTGTGGAAGTGTCTAATTACACTCTACCACGTACTTGAATGGAAATAAGAAAGATGATGGATCTAGTCTATTTCAGTAATGACAGTGGCAAAACAAGGGACAGTGATCACAGTGATGCCTAATCCCTATCCATTGAGCTTTTCAAGGTTTGGTGAGTCAAGGTCACCAGTCTATTGACCAGTGTTGCCAATAGAGCTTCTCAGAGATGAGGCAGGAGTAGATGACCGCCAGAGATCCTTTTCATTTGTCTTAGGACAAATCTGCAGCAGATTTCTCTGATTCTACAAATCTCCATTTTAAATTGTGTGAGTAGGCAGCTGGAAACACGAAGAGTTACATCACTTCATCAAAGACAATACTGAACTTTTGCCTTATAATATGGCTTCATAGCATTCACTCAAGAAGTGGGAACCCTGTTACTTCTGAAAGAAATTGAACTCTCTTTCTTATACATGAAAAAATATCCTCACCATTAGACCATGATGAATGTGTTTGTCATCCCTTGTCTTGAGAGAAAGTAACTGGACAGACAGGACTATGACTATAGCTTACTATCAATAAATATATAAATTCAGATATAATGGAATACACAATATACTTTGGTTTCTGAATTAGTGGTTATGGCACTAGAAATATCATAAATGTGGTTCTAGATTCCATCTTCTGTCACGCATACAATTTTTATACATTAGAATATCTCCAAATTTCTAGTTAAAATAAACAAAAAATCAGTATGAGTACAGGAGCCAGGTCTCTAGATCTCCCCATCTCTCTACCTGAATCCATCAAGGTCTAGGGAAAAATCAGGCTTTTCCAATCTGGTTACCTTCCAGCTACACAGTGAATCTGTTTTAAGAGGAGATATTGAGACTGAAGCCACGTGACTTCATGGATAAGGATTATTTTCTCTAGGCTGCATAAACCTTATATCACTGCTTCTTACTTCCTAAGGGAATGAAATTACTTGCATGAAAGGCATGGTGGTTGGAGAAGTGACACCTACTATTTCTTAAGAGTTCCTCTGCAGATGCATGTGATTTCCCTAAGTCGTGACTAAAAACATATAAACTGGGTGGACTAGATTATTCCTTGAAGGCTTTAAATACACCCTCCTCTTGCCAGTGATTACACACAGAATTTGGGTCATTATGTTAGCCAGATCATATCACCTCTCCTTCCCTCTTCTACCTGCTGTCCTCAAATACTCATGACCTCCAGGACAAAATGTTAGTGAAAACACATCTCTGTAGACAACAGGTTATGAGGGAAAGGAGGAAAGTTCAATTCTATTCTGTATTCTAAAAACTGTTTCGTCATTTTAAGTGAAACTGTCATTGTGAAATATGACTACGTTATTCTTGGAGCAAACTGACTCCCCACAGTCTTGACCTCCTCAGGTGAGCACCCTAACAAGTAGCATGCAGAGAAACAAACAACTCTGGTGCTCTTATGGCCCAAGATACCTTGAAATATATTCTGCATAGTGGGACAAAGTGTGGTATGACAGGAACAGCAGACTCATATGCACGCTAGACCTATATCCAGACTATGCTATAGGCTGGTGGCTTTCACAGGTGAGATATGCAGACCTGAATCTCAAAAAGCAGAGGGAGATATGGAGTTGGTCCTCACCGCATAGTTATAAAATAAGGGAAGCAACAATAATTTCTCCAGGTCTGTTCCTTCTCTGCTGTCTTTTACAAGATACATCCACTGCAATTGCTTTTGTTAAGGAGCTTGAATCTTCAGATTTGTGATAGGTGTCTCAACTTCTGGACTGAATCCTTAGAGGACTTTGTAAGAGAAATGCCTAATTTCTGGGTCCTTACTAAGCTTATGATCAGATTACTAAGCAAAACTTATCATATTTTTCAAACATTTCAAGACAAAATTTTAGGTACAGAGAATGACCCTGTCACACACAAAATTTTCATGTGTAAACTGAGCACTAATGCATTTAGATGACTAAACTATTATAAGGTTATAGTTGAGCACTAGGGCCAGTGTAGTGCTATTAGATTTAGCAGCCTAAATCTCACTTTGAGCATTTAAATACGTTTGCCTATCTAGAACTTATACTTTAGGATTTTAAAAGAGCTCAGCACCCTGCAGCTCCCAGCTAGAGCCTCTGCCGGGTGTTAGCTGTTCCAATGCTATGCTGCACATAGATTATCTACTTGACAAGAAGTCGCATTGACTGACCCTCCTTGAGGATACATTAGTCCTTCACTACTTTTATTCCCCCTACCCCCTTGTTTGCATCTCCAGTCCTTTTTTTCTCATATTCTCAAATTTCCTATGCACCATTGGTTTGAGCTATGCTTTTTTTTTCTTTGCTTTTCCTCTTGTCCACAGTGTTCAGTATTAGCCATTATATTGGCACTGAAGCATATTAACAGCACAATATTTGTTTCCCCTCTTATTCCTGAACCACTTATGTCCCCATTGCGTGACTCAGATGCTACTGATCTGTGAACTACTTAAAACCTAGCTGTTTGTATACTGTTTGCCTTTATTAAAGTAATATTCCACTTAGTTCCTGAACTGGAAACCCTGACAAACCTCTTAAGACTTCATTTTTAATAAACTGTTTTAATAATTATCATGTTACATAGTTTTTTATCCTTTTTTGTACTGTAAAGTCACAAATACAAATCTATTTAAGGGTTAAATTATTGTTCATACCACAACTGTTCAGCAGTGAATCGTTTTGAACCATGTCTCATTAGATAAGAAAATTGACTTTTAATAATAGAAGCTTCCTTCTCACACAGTATTTCATTTCTAGTAAAGCTAGTTTAGATCTCGATCTAAGATGTGTAAATAACTTCTATACAGAATGAAAAATGAACATACAAAATGTAATTTAGAGATTGACTGAAAACAGTCAGATCTCTATAGCAATGCTATCCTTATGTTTTTATGACAGAAAATTTCTCTCATAAATTCTGATAATAAACTGTAGCATTTTTTGAAGGTTTTTTTAAATATTAAGAAAAGGAAGTTACAGTAGAGAAGATTGTATATGAATTGTATTCCTACAGCCATGTACACACCCTATGGCTAATGTAAGTTTGATAGGTAACTACATCTAACCAGTACAAAGATGAAAATCAAAGCTGTCTTGCCCTTGTATGATTTTTTCCCAACAAACTAGATATGTCAGATTTTCTTTCATTCGAAGTTCAATCATTGCATTGCTGTTTAACATTAAAGCCTGGATGGTTAATTTAAAATGTGTTTGGTAGCTTTAATAAAACAGAGTTTACACTCTGAGTTTAGTTGATTTTGTTGTTTTAACATAAAGGACTCAGTTGTACCATGCATCATGAAAAATGTGCCTTTTTTATAATGTGTTTCTCCCTGTTTTTATGAAATCCCGAATCTATGTGCACAGCTGCAATTTATTAAATGTCATGGATGGGTCATCTGACCAGTAGTTTGAGCAAGAAATTCATATCCCATGATTCTGAAGGCTGAAAGGTTAATACATAACAGATGCTGCTTTGGAGGAAACCATTACAGGCAATGCTTTTCAATCAATGAGATGCTATTATGAGCAATAGAGCCAATTTCTTTTAATCAATGAACCTTTATTACGACATTTACTAAGAGAAGCTCTATGCAGTTCTTATAAACCATTCTGCAGTCTTCTAAAAATAATTCCTTTTGTTTTTGAAGCTTTTTTATGCTTTCTCTAGTTTTGCTCATTTTAAGGTAGCACGCTGGATTTACACTCTACTTTCCCGATTAAAAAAAGAGTAAAAGAAACATGGTACAAAACATGCATTTAAACCTGAGATGCAATAAAGACTGTGAGTCCTGTTAGGGAGTGAGTTGCGGTGAGCACTGCCACATGGATATGAAAACCTGTCGCAAGTAGCTCAGCCCACATTTCAATAGAAGATTTCATTCAGCAGAAGGGCAGTCAGCCTGCATCCTCAGTGCAGACCTAGCTGGAGGCTCGCCTAAAGAGTGCACTGTACTTGCCTGTGTGCCACCATCATGTTTTGCACCTTAGTTTCATATTGCTTGTTGAATGAAGTGATTGACTGTTGGTTAAGAGTATTTTTCAAATTGAAGAGAGACGCCAAGAAAACGTGTCCATCTTAAGAGACACCAGGAAAGGTGGTAATCTGTCCTACTGTCCATCCCTCTCTCCATTTGGGAATACTCAGTCCCTACTGGCACTAAGGAATCTTACCATGGGAGCTGGCATTGGATTAGCATCAATTTTTCCCTGTCTTTTGATCTGCAGCTATTGTCTCTCCTCTGGGCAGAGAATAAAGCTTAGCAGTTTGATCCTGGATGGCTAGCACCCCAAGCAGATGCCTAATATGTAGAAATTAACAGAATCTCTTTTAAAGACCTCATTTTTTTAATCAGGTGAGAAAACTTTTTTTAAGAAAAAATGGGGCTAAACAAGACCAGGAAAATTTTCAGCTCCAATAATAACCAGAGGAGGAAGCCAAAGGTTGAAGGGATGGAAGAGTGGAGAATCTGGACTCTGTGCTCCATGATTTTTCCAGGGACTGAAGGCAGGCTGACCAACCTGTAGTTCCCTGGATTGCCCTTTTTGGAATTTTTGAAGACAGATGCAACATTTGTCTTCCTCAATCTCCAGGTCCTTTCAAAAGTGATAGAGAGCAGCCTTGCATGGACATTTGCAAGTTTACTCACACCCTCAGATGCAGCCTGTTGAGTCCTGTGGACTTGTGTGGGTCAAGTTCTCCACGCAGTCTCTGACTCCATCCTCATCCATTGCTGGTAGACTCCATCCTCATCAGTTGCTTCTCTAAACACAAAGGCCTGGGAGACCTCATTAGTAAAGGATAAGACAAAAAAGACACTGAATACCTTAGCCTTATCTGTATCTGCTGCCACTGGATTCCCTGTGCTAGCAATGGACTGACATTTTCTTTTTTCAGGTTTTTACTGCCAGTGTAGCAGTAGTGATTCTTTTTGTTGTCTGTGATGTTCTTGCAAATCTTAACTGCATTTCAGCTTTGGCTTTCATGACACCATCCCTATGTGTCCAGGAACTGTATCTTTATTCCTTCTTTACAACCTGTCCCTTCTTCCTCCTCCTGTGTATTGCCCCTTTGCATTGGTGCTCTGGCATGAATTTCCTGCTTAGACAAGCTGGTCTCTTGATAGGTCTTACTTGTTTTCCTGAGTATTTTCCTATGCTTTCAGGATGCTGTCCTCAAAGATTTGTCAGCTTTCCTGAGCTACTTTGCCCTTCAGAGCTGTCTTTCACAGAATCTCACTGACCAGTTTCTGAATAAGTTCAGGGTTGCTCACCTGAAGTCCAGCGTTTGGACTGCAACATGCTCCATCCTCACCACCTTCAGGACCTTGAACTCCACTATTTCAAAGTCACTAGAGCCAAGGCTATTACTGATTATTGTACTCCAAATCAATTCTTCCTTTCCAGTGCTAATAAATATGTGAGTCTTTGGAGCCAGGGATGGACGCAAAACAGCATCATCTAACCTATTCTTTTCACCTTCGCAGAATGATGATTTGCAGGGATCAAGGGGAGGCTGACCAGCCTGTAGTTCCCTGGGTCCTCCTTCTTGTCCTTCTTGAAGGCAGGATTGACATTTGCTTTCCTCCAGTCTTCAGGCACTTCTTCCAGTCACCATGATTGATCAAAAATTATCAATAGTGGCCTTGCAATAACATCTACCAGCTCCACCAGCACGTGTGGGTGCATTCCATCAGGGCTCAGACAATGTTTCTGTATTTCTCCCAGGTTACACATCCTTGCTTCCACTCTCTGTATGCTTTCTTTTTGTGTCTAAGTTTGGCTAGGAGCTCTTTGTTCATTCACATAGGCCTTCCAACATTTTTGCCTGACTTCATATTTGTTAGGATGGATGGCTCTTGAGCTTGAAGCAGGTGAACATTAACCAGCTTTCTTGGGCCTCTCTTTGCTCCAGGGCCTTATCCCATGGGACATTTCCAAGCAGACCTTTTAGGAGGCCAAAGCCTGAGAACACGTTGTTCTCAGTACATGACCACATGCTGTGATTCAGTTGCTTCTCTGTCAGTTATTTAAAATTCTTTAGCTTCTCTGTATTTAAGATCTTATTGATGGATTTTGTGGGAAAGTGTGCCATTTAAAACACTACAAAAAGACCATAGATGTGATTTTTCAGCAATCTGAAGATCCACACAGAGTATATATACTATACTTTATATTATAGTATACCCTTATTATACCCATGTATATGAATATACATGAGAAGTGAAATATGCAAGACTCCCTTGAAAAAAAAATTGTGTCTATGTTTATTCTTAGTAGTGCTATTTCTGAAAATATTGAATCACTTTCTTTTAAGTATGTGGATTTTGTAAGAAAGATTTGTCCTAAAATTAGGCATAAAAAAATTTAGGTTTGCTCCATAATTCTCCTCTGTACTTATTTCCATTCCATATGTTCTGGAGACAACACGGAAAATTTCAAATGGGGAAGAAGAAAATGAAAAAGTGCTAAAGCAGTTATATAAAACTTTGAAATGAAAAT
Organism: Himantopus leucocephalus; assembly: GCA_003993805.1. Taxonomy (NCBI): domain Eukaryota; kingdom Metazoa; phylum Chordata; class Aves; order Charadriiformes; family Recurvirostridae; genus Himantopus; species Himantopus leucocephalus. The sequence goes on from RSEF01000002.1 coordinate 13,613,220, forward strand.
GCATTCAGATCCCTTTTTTTTGCTCAGCGTGTCTCCTCCCATTTTTGTAGTGATATAAGTTTTGTATAGTATAACATCAACAAGAATTTTTAGCTGCACTGAGAATATGCAAAAAGCCAACTTTCATAACCAGCCTTCTAAAGCAACGCAGCAGCGTTCGTTTTTGTTGTGTGATTATCTAACTGAAGTCACCACAGAAACAAAGAAAAGCAACAAGAACAGTGGTCTCCTTGCATGTGTCATATACAACAGAAAAGTACAGCTTTCATTCAGAGATGTTTACAAAAAACACTGGACATCTTGCCAAATGCAGTCTTGTGTAAGAAAAGAAAAATGTCGAACACGTTAGCAAGGCACCCCAGGTGGGCATCTGAAAAATAAAATAGAGCAAGGCGAGAGCAGCAAAAAGACACCTTTATGTAGCTCTCTAAACTGACAAGGAATTTACCCTAAGGCTGTCAGCAAGGCTTCCTGATGTCCCTTATTGAACAAAGTGTGCTGTACCAAGTCATGGCTAATAATTTTCACACCAGTATGAAATTGGACTAAGAACTATTTGATCACCATATTTGTCTGAAGGATACACTCTGGGTCAAGTCCAGGGGAGCAGTCACAGGATATTTCAAAAACTTGGCTGTAATCCCTCAAAACAAAGTCTGTAAAGAATGAGAATCCCCTCACTTTCACTTAAAAGAGTGAAATGTTACAGAACTGCATGCACTATCTTGTCTCTCACCTGTATAACGTCTTGCAAAACAATCGTCACAGTCTGTGCTGACTTCTACTGTGATCATGGGAAGAAGAAAATAAATAGAATTTTCAGTCTTCCTTTGTGGAGCCTTTTAGAAGACTATTTTAGGATAGAAGATTGACTTGAATAGCTGCACCAAATTCCATGTATCTGTTAGCACTCACTGGCTCAGTTTTGGTACCTCTTCCAGAAACTGGTAACTACATAAAATGTCCTACAAGATCTGGAGTTCTTTGCCCATTTCAGTGAGAGATATTGCAAATGTAGACTTGATGCCATCACACCAGGTGGGATCTGGTTCCACAGTTTGAAAGAGGGTGTCAAAAATGAGTTATCAATGCAGAGCAACTCAGTGACAGGTGCATCAGGCTAAATATGTACCTATAGAAGAGGGTAATTTGCATGTGAAGGGAAGATGGACTTACTATTTACAGAATAGCCAGGATCTTGTGGACTGTTTAAATTAATTCATACAGACTCACTATCTAGGAAAACCAAAAAACCAAAAACAAAAGAATAAACTCCCTAAAACACTTACCTATAGGCTTTTTTCATATTTCTTTCCATCATTTCCAAAACACAAACTGAGAGCAACTCAGGCTGCTGGCTTGCAATAGCACTTCAATGTCTTTCTAACAGTCTGGTGGAAGAAGTGACCCATTTCCTTATTATTTTTCTTACCACTGCCTTCAACATAGAGTATATGGTACATATACAGTAAATAATATTTACCTGTGCAGGAAATGAATATTTCCATGTTCTTGAAATTGTCTTGCAGCCCTTAATACAGATAACATTTTCTGAAAGTTGCTGCTATATAGTTTATGTGAAGTAAATAGCTGGTCATTGTAAGTAACAGGATATAAAACCAGTAAAAACATTTTCTGGAGCTGTACTTCAAAAATGACATTGAAATAGATCTTTGTATTTATCAATTTCTGACAAAGTTTAAAGGTAACATTGGGAGTCTTTATTAGCAGGTACATGGAGTGAATTTTAGTGTAATTCTTTTTTTAATCCCTTTCACAATTCATAGTGAAAGGGATTAACCCCACATAGTGAAAGGGTTCATAACCCCACAACCTGTCAAAACATTTCCTGTGAAGTGCTTTAAATAATTTGTAATAAAGTGCAGTTTGAAGTAAACTAAGTTGGAAATTTCTCAACACTCTTTTAGTTCTGCATACAGGGCAGCAAACAAGTTGCAAAACTGAGATTTGTCAAAATTCTGTAGATTTTTCCCCTGGATTAGTTCACTATAAGAATTTTATTTTTTAAAGTATGATCTGTACTTTCATAATTATTTTCTGCCAAAAATCTTGTGGGATACAACAACTCTGATTACAGTCTTTAAAGCACTTCCTTTGCTGTTGGTATAACAAGTGAGTCATAGATTATCAGCTTTATCTTTTGAACTCCCATCACCCCCCATATTACCTTTGAAAAGGATGATTTTTATCCATTCTTTCTAAAAAATAAATATCCTCTTTTGTCTCCCCACTATTCTCCTTTTTAATGAAAGACCTTTCCAGGGGAAAGTTTTTCTCATTAAGAAATTAAACTCAATATATTGTATATATAATTAATATTTCATTATTATAAAAACATGAATATAATAAAAATATGTTAATATTGTTGAGATTAATAGTATATTTAGAATGCAAATACTTTAATCATATATTTTAATAAATTTCAAAAAAATTATATATTTGTCCTTTCCTGTTCACATGTTGGCCTGGGCACAGATAAATGGATCTATTGCTCCAGTTTGTCCTATATTATTTTCTTGAATAAACATTTTTCACATGCACAGAATAGCTAGGCACCATGTACTTTTTTATAAAGAAGGATCACTTTATTTAGCATGAAGGAAGTATCCTTGCCCTGGGCTTGAAGTACAGGAGCTGGATGATTTTAAATTATAAATTAAAGAACAATCTCCACATCTGCATCTGATACAGAAGTGCTATTTCTTATGCCAAGGAAAAGCCAGGCTGTCATGTTCACTGTTGTTTTCAATATTTCACTCTTAAGATGGTGGGACCTAGAGGTGAACGCTGAATTCTCGAGTGATAGCTTATGAAAATCCTAATTGCTTTTACCAAAACATGACTTACTAGTTTCAAAGGATACTACTGCTATAAAGGCATTTAGCTGATCAGACAGTGAAAGGGAGAGACCCAACCCTTCCGTCACTTCTGCTGGTAGCAGTGAAGTCAGCAAAGCTGCACCTTTTACCTTTTCATATGACAAGACAATTAGTCTGCAGTTGTTCATGAATAAATGAAGTCCTCACTGTACAAAAAGAGTTTGTGGCCACAGTTAAATGCTTTGTGAGGAATCACACTCCCAGTATGTTTGATTTGGCTTCCAGAGGTTTTCTCATTTACCCTTCACAAATCCCTGAGATTTGTGAAGGCCCCTGGGCATTTGGCAAGTGCCTATGTGACAATTCGTCTGTGCACATTCAGACCACAGCAGTAGTTGTGTCTCTGTTCTCTTTGAATCAGTGTCACAGCAGAAAAGACTCACTGCTGGACATCTGTGCAAAGCCACGCACTGTTTTGGACTTGCTGATTTTCAACCAGCATCAGTAACCCCCCACAGGTTGCGTGATGCCTTATGGACACCAACATGTTTACCCCCCTGCCTCCCCCAAACTGTAAGTCTCTAGGCCTCCAGTTTCATTTGCTTTCATCCTACTGTTGCTAAAGATGCCAACCTCCAGAAATAGAAGCAGAAAATATTCAAAATTCCATGAGACAAAGAAAACTACAGAAAATGAAATTTTAGTTGTAAAATATACCTCTTTACACCTCTTCTAGCATGTACACCTCTGCTGAGATTATCTTCTATTCTTATTTGGGCATCCAAAAATTGAAACAAGTAGAGACAAGCCAAGGTAACAACTGTCCAGTGTATTTTACCTCTGTTAGAATAGTGGCATACATGATGAATGAAGTCAGCAGGTCAAGGCCTCCTGTGGCTAGTCATTATCTCCCAGAGCAAGAATAAAGAATGGTTAGACATGTCAGTACATTTTCTAGGTTTCTAGCTTATCACCCAGATCCATTACTTCTAGCTGACAGAGGTTTTATGGCCTAAGCACATCCTTACAATGCAGCATGGCAGGCTGCAGTGTAAACACTCTAAGTTTCTGACCATCTAAATACTATTCCTTTGGTCCCATTTATTATTTTCTTTTAAAAAGGATTATTTCATTTAGCTTTGCTTTTACATTCAACATATGGGGCTGGAGCGAGCAGTACGTGCCCTGAGTCTAACTGGCTGAGAGTGCTGGATCGCAGTAATTGCATGGCAGGCGACAGGCAGGGACGTTTGAAGCCTGGTGAGATGGTTCTTTCTTCTCCTTCTTGGAAAAATCTCAGGGTGGGTGTCCTGGACAATTCATGGCCTGTGAGCCACAATCTCTCACATTTTATTCATCAGAACACGTTTTCCCTTTGCAATTTTATTCAGTGTCTGTTGACTGATAGTGGAAGGCAGACTGCCAACTTGGATTGTGAGAAAAGCCCATGTCTACATCTCTCTGGCATCTGAGCCGTGTGCCTTTCAGTCACCTACCAAGGAGGGATGGGGCTTAAAACCTCAGGGTCAACAGGGACTAGCTTAATGTAAGTTTATACACAGCAAAGGGAAGGAGTAGATTTGGACATGTCCATGGAATTAAACCTCTCCCAGAAATCCAGTGTCATTAGTACCTAAAGGCTTCATTAAACCTCCATTTATCCTGGCACTTATCATCTTTTCTGTCAAATGTAGTCTTCAAAAGATGTCTTCAAGCCAGTAAGAGCGCTGTACTGCGCAACTGCACAGTGCTCAATATTCTGCACAGACCAACAAAACTCTTCTTAATACATTTGCTCATCTAGGAAGCATCAGTTTCATTTTGCCAGCATCTCCACTTTTTTCAGTTAATTTCCATGTAAAATTCAAGGTGCTGTCTTCGATCTGCTAACCTCTACACAATTTGTTTCTTGGCCTCAACCGAGGCAGCTAACATCAAGATTGTCACATCACATTAACAGCCTTTCCAAACTGCCGGACACCACTCTGAGTCAGATTGAATCACTTACAAAGAGGAATTCAGTTACAACAGAAGGTAACAGTTGGGATTGCAAGTCTAGACGTGTACCTAGAAATGCAGCAGTGTTCCTGGAAATCTGGATACCAGAATTAATGTTTGTGGGTTTTTTTCTAGAATACAACAGATAACCTTGAAGTAAACCTATCCTCCAGAGCAGAACATCTACTGAAAATATCCTCAGTAAAAGAACCTGAGGAAAGCAAATGGAGAAAACTGAACAAACAGACCTCTCTCAGGTGTCCCTTCCCCCCTTTCTTGTTCCAAACAGCATGTACAGAATATGATATTATTTAAACATTTTAGGGTCTTTAGTGGTATCCACAAAACAAGTAGATTTTTTAGTAACTACAAATTCAAGAAATTAAAAATTCTATAGATTCTTCATATTGTAGTGTTGAGGAAGCAATGTGAAACACAAAATAATGACTCTAATGTATGGTTTTCCTAATTTTTGTTTTGCTTAAGTTTCACCATCACTGACATTTACTAAGACTGATCATCAGCTCCCAGTAGAGCATGTATAAGAACCATTCACCAAGCACTTTGCTGTATGGTGCACAGTTACAGACACCTGACCAAAACCAGGTGCCCGTTAGCCATGAAGCAGTGAGCTGTAGTGTCATCTGAGCACCTCCAGAGGAACAAGCAGAAGCTGGTGAAACATAGCTGCACATTAGCTGTATTCATATACAGATTAGAAGAAATGAAAGACACCATACAATGAGGAAAAAAACAGCCTCAAAAAACCCCAAACCAACACAAAAACATTAGGTGAAGAATTGTTGTATAGAAGGTGATAATGGAAGGCTGTGCATGTATGAAAGAGGATGAGAAGTTTGTTTTCTTTTTTCACGTAGAACTTTTTTTTTTGCCACTCCACAAATGGTCTTTGTAAAAAAACACCAACAAAATATAAGGAATTTATTTATTGTCTGAAGCCTTTTAAAATGATGCTCTGTTGAGGGCATGTTACAGGTAATAAAGCAGGAAAAAGTGGCCTTTTCTGCAGCAGTAACTTGGAGACAGAGTTTTATGAAAAAAAAGAGAGCGGGAACTCAAACAATATGGACATTTTTGGTCAGAACCGAAGTGAAATAGAAGAAAACATTAGCAGCCATATTTTTTAAACATTTCTTTTCCAAGCCAGAAGTTTTATTCTGTTTTTTTTTATGTGCCTGTGATCCCATCACTGATATTTAAGGCCTTACTGATACAGAGTAGCACCTGGATACTCAAACATCCCTATGTATTTCAGGGATACTTGCTTCCACACTACTGATGCAAAACAAGATTTCAGGAACAACCAGCTACTCAGATATTGTTAGTGGGTGTCTAATTAGATTTTTCTAATTAGTTCCTATTAAGTTAAATTGACAGCTAAAAATACTACAATTAGACACCAGAAATAGAACTATGGCCACTGAAATTATCCTTATCACAGTATTGTTTAAATTTACTGCTAAACTGTGTATTAGATGAATAGAATATAATAGAATAGAACAGAACAGAACATTTCAGTTGGAAGGGACCTACAACGATCATCTAGTCCAACTGTCTCCCATAACATCCTCATAAGTAAGCTTAGGAAGTGTGGGTTGGATGAGTGGACGGTGAAGTGGGCTGAGAACTGGCTGAATGGCAGAGCTCAGAGGATTGTGATCAGT
>RSEF01000002.1:13619842-13646768 GCA_003993805.1 Himantopus leucocephalus
GACAGGGAACTACTGGAAAGAGTCCAGCAGAGGGCTACAGAGAGGATCAAGGGACTGGAGCACCTCTCTTAGGAGGAAAGGCTGAGACACCTGGGTCTGTTTAGCCTGGTGAAGAGAAGACTGAGAGGAGATCTCATCAATGGTTATCAATATCTAAAGGGTGGGTGTCAAGAGGATGGGCCCAGACTCTTTTCAGTGGTGCCAAGCGACAGGACAAGGGGCAATGGGCACAAACTAGAACACATGAAATTCTGTCTGAACATGAGGAGCAACTTCTTTACTTTGATGGTGACAGAGCCCTGGAACAGGCTGCCCAGAGAGGTTGTGGAGTCTCCTTCTCTGGAGATATTCAAAACCTGCCTGGATGTGTTCCTGTGCAACTTGCTGTAGGTAAACTTGCTCTGGCAGGGTGGTTGGACTAGATGATCTCTGAAGGTCCCTTCCGACCCCTGCCATTCTGTGATTCTGTGAACTGCCTGACCACATCAGGACTAAACAAAAGTTTAAGCAAATTATTAAGGCCCTAGTCCGAATGCCTCAAACACTGACAGACATGGGGCATTGACCACCTCTCTAGGTGCACACTTCTGATCAGTGGATAGGAAAAATATTTTGTCACACCTCAGAAACTGTCTCTTTTGGAATATAGTGCCCATGGAGACTTTTGGCCCAAGGTGTAGTGTACTTGTGCCCTATGTGCATGCTGTGTGTTGAGACGTTCTTTAGCCAGGTGGCATAATAAGGCTACACAAAACTAATAGTCAAGCTTAAGACAGAATGACAGACCTGGAAGGGAAATAGCATGGGGTGATCTGTGATACTTTTCAAGCTGGAAAATGATTGGGTACTTAGCATAGGTATATTTCTTGAGGTAAATTTACTGCACTTACAAGCTTTATAAATTGCCCAAAATTCATTGCAAAGCAATCAACCCAAACCCACATGAGTTAGCACCGGCTTTGACTTGGTGCAGTTAGAGCCATCAGACTTTATCTGTTGACATTAAAAGGCTCAGGATCAAGTTTGCAACATCTAATAATACCTTGATAAGAGCAAATAGGAAAAAATTACTCAGCCAGGAAAAGGATATCCGGTATTCTGGGAGTGATGTTACCAACTGCAACTCAGTGAGGACTGTGGCAAGGCTTGTTTCTCTCTTCCAGTACATCAGCTTAAAACAACACTGTCCCACTACTGATGTCAGCGGACTTGGGCTTGTGTAATGGATGGAGGGATCACACACAAGCCAGAGCTTGGTATCACCTGAAGACTGCCTTAACTGGGCTGGGCTTTTTTTTTGAAATTCTAAGATTCTTTTTTTCATTGTTGTAAAGTCAGCCTTTTGTAACACTAGTTTTATGGCAATTTGAATAGCATTATCCATAATTATCATTGCTATTGCTATTATGATTATTATTACTGTATGGCAGCTTTCCTAACATAAATGAATATTTTCTGCTAGAAAAGCTGACAGCCTCTCTGGCTGACTTACCAGCAAGACTGCAGTGATAAATTCCAGCAAGGCTGAAGTGGATTTCTGGTTTTACTAGTTTTGTGTAAGTCACCTAGTTGGAAAGAGAATTTCTATGAGTGTGGAAGGTATGCACTGAATTAAGAATAGGTGTAATGACTATCCCCATGGGATATGGTTAGTGTTGATAAAACAGTGGCATGAGGCAAATGTGAGTTCAAGTTCATGTCTACGAACAAAAACACTCCCTACCACTTTCTGCTGTTGTAGACAGAGTTGTATCTTTATTCAGTTTGTCTAGAACTTTGTGTGCTAGATACTGATCCATAACTGGTGCAAATGTGGCACTGCTTTAATTAAAAAAAATACTCTATAGGCTTGGCATGCATTATTTGTGCAATCTGCTGCAGTCAAGCTATAAAGGAACTTTCCTGAGAAAGTCCTCCCTAGGGACAGCACATTTTAGGGTAAAATTTCAGCTTTTTTTACTTTGTCATGTTCAAAAAATCATAATTGCATAAAAGAAAAATTTGAAATGGGAAATGGACATGGGGGCTTATCTACTTACTGCAAAATTTTTAAAAAATTTTTAAAAATCTTTTCTTTTAAACATCTAAAAAAAGTAAGTGCAGTTGAAAACAAGGAGATGTGATGCAAGTTATTTTATAATATCTGCTGGCTGTTCCTGTCATAGTTATTTTTCAACAGAACCAAAGTATAATAATAATGTAAGAGTACTGTGTATGTGTTAGTGAAATAGTTGCTGTGCATGTGTTACATGCCTAGCTCTACGAATAGCAACTGAACAGACCTAGATCATATTAGGATGAACATGAGAAACATGAAGATTTATTCAAGGGAGAGAGGGAGCAGATGTTACGAGGGCAGGGAAAAGGCTAAAGGGGTCGTCATACACATATCTTGAATACCAGAGGCCAAGCATGAAAGGGCTGACTACATCACTGTGCTGATGTCCGTTTTCCACCCACACCACAGCTACATCCATCTGCGCTATGAGGTCTGCAAGAGAGGTACTGATGATATTCAATAGTTTAAGAATAGCACAAGACTCAAGGGGCTGTTCCTCCCTGACTCAGCCTTAATTAGGAAGCCTAATTTTAAAATTGTTTCCTAGGCAAAACTTTTCCCGAATATAGGTAGCTAAAACACCCTACTTTTTAAACCCTAGGCTACTGATTTTGGGGGGAGAGAGATAATCAAAATTACATTCTTTCCAAAACAGGGAACTAGTTGAACTCTCAGAATTTTCCATGAGGTAATAACATTTAATGCAGATCAACCTGCTTTGGTCATGTAGTTTAAAGTGTTTGTTAATTAGGACTTTTCTCTTTTGCCCTTTGATATTTAACTTCTTAGTTTAAATTTATAAAGAAACTTTTTGAAGCTGTCTTCACAGGAAAAAGCTCTTATTGAGAACTTTGAAGTTATATTCCTAAATATATTAAAAATGAGGGGAAAAAAATAAAAGTGCTTCTCTGAGACAAGAACTTTCCATTTGGTTTAATAATTATTTCCTGGGGAAAAAAAAATGTCAGGATGATTTTAAATTCTTTTGTCAGGGATTCTTAATTTTTAAATTCATGGTCTAGAATGATGGCAATGGGTAAATGTTAAGCCACTACCAAAATAAACCCAAAGATTTTAAAAAAGCATATCTAAAATATCTAATCAAAGAAATGATTTAAATCTGCTAGAAAAGTAGTTTTAGATTTCCCCCAGCTTTTTCTTTTCTTTTCTTTTTTCACTGAAAATAATTTTAATTGGAAGTTTTTTATTTAACAGAAGAATGTAAGCAGATATATTTTGAAAAAATTTATATTTTACAGATAAAATAATTTTCAAAGCTGGATATATAAGTAAAATGCTGGAATTCCCTTTTGATGAAAGTTCAAATGCTAGATGTTATTCTGTCACGCTTCAAATTTGAACAAGTTTCAAATTTGAACAAGTTCTAATCATTTGAAGGCTTTTTAGTAACTCTTTGCTAAGTGTTTTAGAAACAAGAGTGTCACAGAAGTAGACTATAGCCATTAAGCAATTTGAAGCTATAAATTAAATGTTTTCCATTGAAACATGAAGTGATCTCAAATAGTTTTTTACAGACATTTATTCTGCATGTGTTTTCAATACAGTGCGAGTGGTGAATAAGGTTATAGGAGATCTGTTAGTTTTGGTATGAGTAAAAATTTAAAGCAAAGAAGTAAGAAAGCAGGAAAGAGATGACTGTAATCTAAATAAAATCTGAGTGTTGTGCAGGTTGTCAGTGGAAACTTTGGCTATAAAAGTTGGCCTACAAAAGCATGAGTGCTTTTGAAAAGGGTATCTGAGAGCCAGATATCCAAGTTTTCGGATGAAACTGCTCAGGGAGCAACTGCTATATGAAATGCAAAAGGAGGAATTAAGGCCATTTAAGTACTGTACTTAGGTTGTTAGAGATTACATTTTTCTAATTTAAGATACAGTATATGTTTCATTCTGAGTCATGGAGGGAGAAAAGTAGGGCTATCTAGTTAATGCAAATTGCTAGGAATAAAAACTGGGGGAAAAAATCCCCACTGCCTTTATCCTAATTTGCATCTGCACTTAAGAAGGAAAAGAGTGAATAAAATTGCTTTGGAGGGGTGCAAGTGAACGAAGCTAAATTAATACTAGTTATGAAGTAAGATTAAAGAAATTCAGCCTTTTTTCTCATTTAAGAAGAGAGACTTCACAGTGACATAGCTGAAGTTTCCAAAATTATGAAGAGTGAAGATTAGCAGAAGCAAAGAACAAAACATTGAGAGAAAAATGAACTTAGAAAATTGGCAAAGGAAAGAGAATATATACAGAATGATTTCAGATAAATAGTGCTGTTCCTAACGGAACATATTACCAGAAAAGAAGCAGACATGCAAACTCAGGAGAAGAGAGACAGTCTTCTGAGCAAAAAGTTGGTGCAATTTAGTATAAAGAAAACCAGAAACTGAAATTTAGGTTTGGGAAATGAGTCTGGACAAACTGATAACCAAGAGATGCTTTCAGCTAAAATTCAAACAAACTATTTCCAAAGTCTGAAAAAATAGAGAAGTTGGGTTTTTTTGTCTCTTTATGTATTTTTCCCGAGACATACATAGCTTTGCTTGTGTTTAAGAATATTTGATTCCCAGCGTAGGTTTGCTGCAGTCAGTCCTGACCAAGAAGGTCAAAAGGATCCATTGGTGTCTAAAGTAGTATATAGATAATAGCTGGAAGCAGATGATCACTATTTCTGGAAGGATGGGAACATAATGGGGAGAGGTAGGAGAGAAAATCAATTATTTATAATATTTTGAGTGTGATTTGAATTAGGAAGTATTGTTACCTCAAGAAATATTGTATTCTGACAGCAACTGATATTACAGGTCTAGATATTTTAAATTTTTATTTGCTCTTTGACTTTAACAGTCACTGCATAACAAGTGCTACTAATGTGTTCCTGCACAACCTTTCTGCACTGGCAGAGAGCAGTTTCCCAGTAGAAGTTTGCTGTTATTTTAATGAGAGTGTGTAATTCTGGGATGATCCCACATCTCAGTAGTATCTGTAATTCTCACATCTCAAAAAATGAAACAGTAGATTGATAAAGATAAAGTGAAAGGTGAAGAGGATGACCAAAGATAGGGAATCCCATATTTTTACAGCAGGAAATATTAAAATGACTCTGGAAAGTCTCAGTCTCAGTCTGGGAAGAGATGACTAGAAATATGAGATGACTAGAGGAAAGAAGTAAGGGCCGTGAAGAGTCTGTTTAGGAAATTAATTAGTCACTGTTTTCCCAACAGAGATCATGGGGATGGAGACTATTTGTATAAAATTGCCAGGTAGCCATTAAAAGATGTTTTTCTTTCAGCATCGCTCAATTACACCGTGGAATATTTTGTCACAGTATATTCTTGATACCATAGCTTAGATAGTTTCAAAAAGTAATTATGCAAATTCTTGAAACAAAAATCCATGAAAGTCTTGTAAACAGAAATGTTAGGAATTCTTTCAGGCAGAAATATGACAAAAACAAAGGAGGCATACTGGGAGGAAAGCATTGCTTTGTATCTGACTATGTTTTGTATGCTAATCCCAGGTATTCACACCTAGGCATCACAAAATGCAAGATGCTCAGCTAGGTGGACACTTGCTTGATACAGCACAACTGTTCCTCAGCACAGTTACAAGGATACAAATAGCATCCATATAGAGATACATAAGACAAATATTTACTTTTTAGCTGAATAGAGGAAAAAATTCGCATACAGAAATAGCAAAGCTAATAACTGTTTGTACCTGCTGACATTTTAATAAATACAATTTTCAATTATATTCCAAAACAAATGACATTTTAATTTCCATTCATTAGTCTGATAAATCAAAGCTATTTCAAAAATGTGATTAATTTCAAACAATTTCTGACAAAGCGTAAAAACAAAGTATACTGATACTGTTTACATGACAATTTATACCACGGATATCTTTGAGACTCATTTAAGTATCTCTTTCCTTACCATTTTTATGGGTTTTTTGAGTCTTTATTATTTTTTCTCTTCTGGATTGACTTTTATATTTCACTGAAGTTACTTTTTCTGATAGCTTCCTTTGATCACTTTTGGTACTAGAGCTAAGAATCATATTGCTACCTACACATTTCGTATTACGGATAATCCTGCCACAAATCTTCTCTTGATCCTTGCGGTTATCTGCTGCTAGCTCTGTGGAAGCAACTTTCATTTCCAGAATTGCAAGGATATATACAGCAACGCGGCAGGTAAGACAGGCATGTTACCTTCTCTGCTTGAACAGTCCTACAGTATCCTCAGTTGCCAGGTTGATGTAATTGAATCTATCTATCTCTTGTTTTATTAATTACATTCAGTTGTTTTAGCAGAAGATCGAGAAGTCAATTACTCATTCTTTATTCACAGAATCAAATAAAGGTAACCCATAGAAAACATTGCCTTGGCCATTTTTTGTTTCTGTCCCACAAAGGAGATCATCACATATACCAAACCTTTCCTGACAGATGTTTGTCTTATTAAAACCTTTCTGTTTCTGGACAGATTCTGGGCCCTCCCAAGATCCTGCCTGTGGTGTTGAATGGTCCTGGTTGCTAGGTGTTTTCTTCATAATTTCCAATGTAGATCTTCTTTGTTGTGATTTAAAATCCTTACCTCTTACTTTTTTTTAAAAAGTACAAAGATAAATCTTTATTTCCCTTTTCCCCTCTGTGGAGTTTTTCACAATTCTGAAGACTTGTCACATTTCTCCTGTGCGTCCTGTTCTCAAGTAAAAAAAACCATAGGTCTTACTATCTTTCAGAAAAGTTAATGTTTTCTGGACCTCTGACCATTGTTTTTGGTCTCTTCTGGAGTGTCTTCTATTGGTTTTCACCATTTTTGAAAAGAGGTCCCTAAAATATTTTGATATGGAATAGCTGAGAGAAGCTCCTGTGTTCCAGTTAGACTGAGACTCTACTTGAATTGAGGCTTCTGCCTCAATATTGTCATAGAATACCATGGTGGCATGAGCAGGAAAAGGGAGAAGAAAAGGAACAAGATGATAAAATATTTCAAAGATTGTGTTTTAAAATGTGGTATTTTAAAGTTTTGGGTAATATAAAGCTGCATGTGTCATTTAGTTGAAGACTTCATATATATTTCAACTTCATATATATTTCCCCCTCTTTTTCCTCCCTTGCAGAAAAGCATATTTACATTAGAATGTTTAAATGTATAATAGAAATAGTATAAGAAATAATGAAGTATGTTAAAACATTTGTGTTATTTAAATGTAAATTTATTTAAAACAATGGGAACTCACCTGTGATTTAAAGACATGGCTCTATTTTCATTCTTTATTTCTTCCTAACCTTTATCCATCTCCAACTTAAAGTAAAAAACACCAGCCAACCAACCAACCAACCAGCCAGCCCCAGGAACTGGATAATACCCAAACAACACTTGTTTATAGATGTTATTATTCCATGCAATTATCCCATTTTACTTTAGGGTAAAATAGATTGTTTCAACTATGGTCGTACGATCACTTTGTAGCTTGCTGAAATACCAAGTTAAGGATTACATCTGCATAAAGTATAAACTGGGCAGAATTTGTATGTATATGTTACAAGTATTGAGCAGTTGTTTATAAGTTTATAAGATATCAAAAAGGAAACAAATAACTTTATTAATGCTGGAAAGATTTAGAAATGTGAATCTGAAAATAGGCTGTCATATGTCAGGATCAAAAATAAGGTACATAGAATATGCATGGATAATGTATGAGGGATGAGGCATTGTGAAGGAGAGAAGTGCTGAAATCAAGGAAATATCATACAGTGAAAGTGAATGAGTGGAGTGTAGGGACTTTGATTGGGAGTTACAATTGATGAGGCAAAGCAAGAGGGATTCATCAATAGAGCAGAGCACAGAACAAGGAAGTTAAAAGAAAATCTTTGATGCTGTCAAGAAGTATTCTAAATCATTCAGCCTTCATTGCAAAGTCATCAAGGCAGCAGATGACAGGGACCTAATGAGGCTGGAAAACATCAATAACTGCTTTGAAAGACTTCTGGAATTATACGAGACAATGAGGGAGATTCCAGGCTTGAGTAGGAGTGAAATACCCTCTGTATAGAATAATATCCATACCAACCTACAGTCAAGCTAGCCATTAAACTGGAGTAAAACAGTTGTAAATTGTATAGATAATACTATTTTGCATAATCCAATTATACAAACCCAAATTCTACTTGAATTATCAGGATAGCATCGTTCCAGCTCCTCAGAGAAGACACCAGTAAGTTTTTCTGTTCGTAATGCACAGTGAATGTATGTGGAACTGTCTAAAGAACTAGATTGCAGATTGTAAGGTTATGGAGATTTAAACAGAGTTGACGTGCTTCAGGATGCATGTGTCTTCAGGATGCATATGTTGCATAGTCAAGAATATAGGTAATTTAGAGACAGATTTTTTACAGGCGTTCAGGCTTTTACTAAAACTAATTTTACGATCAGAGCCTTAGTCACTTAAATTCTCTTCCTTCCCTCATGTCTCTTGTCTCCTTTCCCTTTAAAGGGACGTGTTTCCCTGTGTTGCTGTGAGATGTCTTTTTCCAGCTTTCCTCATCAAGTCAAAGTCATATTAAAATTACAAGGACAAGAAGCAGAGTACAAAGAAGTGGCATTAGCAGCAACTTGATTTTAAGATTATTATAATATTTTAAGACTCGCTTCCCTTTCCCTTTTCCTTTTCCTTTTCTTTTTTCCATTTCCTTTCCCTTTCCCGCACTGTCCGTCACCAGTGTATTCCTTTGCCTTTCCTGCCTTTTGATTTTGCAGTTTTTAAACCAATTCTACTGCCACTGAAGCTAATACAAATAAAAGGATAAGCCCCTTATAATTATATGTTGTTTTTTTTCACATATGATGTATTACATATTTTATTTCTACTCATTTCTTATCTTTAATAAAAAGAGGAAAACAATCTTTTTTCCTTTATGATTATATAATAAAGGGATCTCAAAATATACAAGTTTTCCTGAAGAAATTTGCAGACACTGCAGAAACTCCCTAAAGGAGAAAGCAGAAGGCTGTGGACAGTGGTGCAAATAATCAGCTCATACCCTTCTAACAGAAAAGGAAGAGCTAAATGAGTGTGAAACTGCACAATAATCAATCTCTTATGGGAATAAGATTCTGCTGCATTTCGTTAGAGATCATTTTAAGGGCAAGATGGAAAAGGCAAGACTCAGCAACTGTACACAAGTCAAGAGCACACTCTGACTCTGCATGTCTTGCAAACGGCATAATCCTGCCTGCAGTACCTTGCATTCTTATTCATCTACCCAACAACAAATGCAAAAAAAAAATCAATATGCAATACATGGAATTAGAAACAGCATGACAGGCAGCTGTGAAATTTGAAATTGCCGTACAAGACTCTACTCAACTGCTGGCTTGGGACAGCTGTTACTGCAGTGCAGTGACACACAGAAAAAATAAAACTAAAGGCTGAGGGGTGCCCTTGTGGCAGTCTACAACTCCCTCGAGGAGGGCAGCAGAGGGGGAGGTGCTGATCTCCTCTCTCTGGTGACCAGTGACAGGACACGAGGAAATGGAATGAAGCTACATCAGGGGAAGTTCAGATTGGACATTAGGAAATGGTTCTTCACTGGGAGAGTGGCCGGTCACTGGAACAGGTTCCTCAGGGAAATGTTCAGCAACCCCATAACGTAACTGTGTTGGTTAGAAACACAGCAAAGGTGAATTTTAGACCTAGCCACCTTCAGACTGTGCTGGAGAACTGCTTAGGCTGGACATGAAACAGCTGTGTCCCCCGTCCAAATGCAAAAGTCTTTCAGCTCCTGGCAGATGTGTTCTACTAAAACTATTTCAGCCTTTCAAAAAAGTAATTTTTTGGACTTGGAATGAGCAATTATGTTGATTTGATTTGTAATTTAAATAAACATTGTGCCCCTAAGCCAGATTAAGCCCTGTAAAAGCAAGATCTGCCATCAGGCTGACTTTGATTCACAGTTCTACCTTTGAAATTTCTGCACTCTTGGGGTTTTGCATCATTGTTGTTCCCCCCTGCCCCCTGAGCAGGTGACCATCAAATAAACATTCACAAAACCTTTTCAGGGGCCCATGCTTGCTTCTCATGCTCAACTGTATCTTCATTAGAAACAGAGCCATCTCCTGAAACTGCGGGAGTATAGTTGAAATCAGTGAAGAGCAAGTGTGGCCTAAGAAAATCACTGAGTAACTTGGATTGATGTGGGGAGGACTCGGGGAACTGTCCCTGGCAAAAAGAAAACCCAAGCAAAAGTAGAGGCATAAAAGTGTTGGAAGAGGTTAGATTCATTTCCAGGGTAAGACCTATGGGGATACTTTTGTCATTTCTGCATGTTAGGGCAGATGGGCTCAGAGCAGCTCCGGGTGCAGCCCAGTGTGGACAGAGGGCTGGTGTCAGGGCAGTGGTAGCGGCAAGAGAGCCTCCGGGCTCACCACTCTACACCCCACCAACCCCTGCACCCATAACCCTTAACCGCAGTCAAGTCTCTTACATTTGTAACCACAAGAAAGATGTATGGCAAATAGACTTTAAGACCCCGTAAGGCAGCTAATCTTAAAATGCCATTGCAAGAACGAAGATGGGTTTTTTAAACTACAATAATAGCATGTAGGTAGCTACTGCTGGTTGCAGTGCCTGTGCTGAGTACTAGGGTTGTGTCTGTGGTGCAGACGGACTCCCCGTGGCCGAGGTTGTTTCTATTTCAGGTAAGTTACCTTCTGAAGAATTCTATGCAGTGCATCAGAAGCCCTTTCCTCCCTTTTTCAATAGTTACTTCTATTTATATAACTGGAATATATGTGTATATATACATATTTAGGCTTTCGTGATTTTGTCTACTTACTGATAAAATAAAAGAAAATCTACAAACAGAGAAAAAATCCTGAGTTGCCTTAAAATAGAAATGCTTCCTGAGTATTTAGAGGATGAAATAAAAGAATGAAATTTCCTCCGCAAATTTATTCCATTTTTTTTTTTTCCTGACAGCCATGTCCTACTTCAGGAGTGAAGATAATTCTCTTCTTAACTCAGTTTCTGTAAAGATCAATAGTGAGCTGATAAGGCAGACATCTGAAAGACATGCAGAATAATTATGGGCACTGGCATATCATGATTTGGACTTTAATTACCTGTTAGAAGTAGCCTAGATCAGATAATAATAATAATGTATATTCTATTGGATAAAGTATTTCTGTCTTGGCTTAACCGACTATGTCCAGAATTTGCTTTTTTAAATTTTTGGTTGTTTAGTAGGCTAATAGGTTCTGTTGATTTTAGCATGTAGTATGAGTCCATTTGAGAGGAAGACACCAGGAAGTGCGATAGGGTTGTTTTTAGAAAATGTTTCTTACAACTTTTACTATTGAGTCAAAATAGGAATTCAGTTTTGGCTATCTGTATCATTTTTAGCAGCTCTCTGCCTGCTGCTAGAAAACCTCATCAAATTAGGAAGGTAATGGAACCAGCACAATCTGTATTGCTTTTTCAAATCAAAATCAGTATCATTCCCAGCATGATTGTGTTTTTCTACGAATGCTAGAAACATAAATGAAGAAGATGGGGGAATTTTAATATCTAGCCTTAAATGAAGATGTCAATGTACTAGAACCATCAGAAAACTATGTGAAGAAAGACAACAAGCAGAACACTGTAATATCATGATACAAAATATACAGGAAAGACAGGTAATTTTGCTGTCAGCAGAATTTTATTATGTGTTAAAAGGCCTTAAAGTCAAAACAAAAGAAAGAAATAGCTTAACTGCCTCCATAAGTAGCACAGAATCTGTATGAATTGAAATCTCAAGCCCCAAATGGCAAATATAGTACAGGGTCTGCATTACCAATTGCCTGGCCAAGACGGGGTCATTGACTGTGATATGCTCAGAGATATCAAAGAGATACTAAGGGCAAAAAATTCAACTGTATTGGGTGACTGCAATTGCTCACATGTAGACTGGTCAAATGCCACACTGGAATGTGAATCAGTGATTAAATGTTTAGGTGTTATCATGGAGTGGCGGGATAGCAGGCCCAGAAAAAAACTGCAGCCCGGGACTTGATTCAGAGCAATGTGCAGGACTGGGCTCAAAGCCTCATGGGCAAAGGACCACCCCAGAACAACAACAACGACCACAACTGGCTCATATTAGACATCCCTAGAGAAGCAAAAGAAATAACTCCAGGTTAGTTAAACTCCACTTAGAGGAATAATGCAAAAATGCATTTAAGATAATTAAATCCATATAGTTAGTTTTAAGGTTACTGAAGAATGCCATAGTGGGAGCACAGTGGCAGTACAAAAGAACTATTAGGAAAGACTGCAGAAAGAGTAGAAGGAAGCCGGCATAACTAAACAGCAAAGTGAAGCATAGTGTTAGAATCAGGAAGATGTCATTCAAAAAGGTGAAGTTGCATCTAAATGAGGAACATAGATAGTAATGACCAAATAGAGTGTATGATCCAAATGATCAGAAGCTCTGTAAATTTGCATGCAGAAATATAATATAAACTAGTAAAAAAATAATATGATCAGGTGGGCCAAAAAAGGCTTTGTGAAGCTACTAGCTAATGGTATCAAAACCAATACTTAATCCTTTTTACTTCATCAGGAGTGAAGAACCTGCCCAGAGAGCCATTTAATTTTGTAATAGTGAGTCACTTGACTGAAGATGCATAAAGATGATTAAAGACAGTCATATGCATATAATAAATGTTTTAGACTTGGATCAAAACATTAAAATACAAAAAGAAGATAAATACTTCAGGATGAATCATGTGATTTGCTAAAAGTAAAACTACTTGCGAGATCTGCATGCATCTAAAACACCTGTCTCAGAAAAAGCCGCCCTTCAGGAGAGTGGGCATTTTGAGCCGTGGTACGGGGCAAAATGAACTTCACTGCCAGTTTTGTTCGCTTTTTGTAACTGTGCACTTTAGTTTTGTCCCTTTTTGCATTCTTAGCATATCAAAATTGTAAACTTTGTAAAGTTATCAGTAAACTAAATCCTGTGAAATCTCCGGTCTTTGTGTATATTCTGCTCTACAAAGAAAGAAAATAGGTGTTATTGAAATTTTCATTTTTCAAGTAACATTCACAGACACAAAAATCAGGAGGCAAATGCACTGTGTTCTTCACTAATCCAAAATTAAAGACCAATTTGTCAAAGAAAAGTATATTAATGACAAGTTTGGCCTTTTTTGCTTAAGGTGCAGAATTTCCCCCACAGTTCAGAAACATATGGCTCTCTGAAGACCTCAATTTTTTATTCTTTTGACCTTTCAGATCACTCACAGGTTTCTTTTAATTTATAGTTCTATAAGTTACCATTATGTTTTACCAGCCATTGGCATTTTCATCCTTTAAAACTGCACCCTTAAGATTTAATGGCTGCGTAGGTGTGTGTAGGTGAAACATCTTCCAGATCAGCTACTGTTGTTTCTCAGTCACCTCGTCTGTTAGATTTCTGGCTTTGGGATTTGACTGACCTCCTTGTCAACTCAGCACTCTTTCTCCAACGCAAATACTTTGGGAGACATTTTGCTGTTGTACATAGCACATGCCAAGCCGCAAGGAGCAGAGGTCAGTATACCTGGAGTCTGTATAACTGAAAGTTTTAGCTAAACCACACCGTGTCTTTTCAAAGATAAGGTAAGGTTGCTTTACCTCTATAGAACCTGGTATCTCTTGATGTTTAGCACTTCAGAGCAGCACACCCTTTTTTTCCAGCGAATCAACATAAATTGATAGGGTGGATATCTTTGGCTATTAAAATTGAACTTGAGTTAACCAGCTGCATGGGCAAACCAATGTGTGCTGGTATTGCAAGGAGTGAGAACTCATCCAAAGGCCAAGAGAAGATACATGTTTTTTAAATGTATTTACTCCAAAAGAAGGTCAGTTTGCCTTAACCAAGAGGTTTCTAACATCTGTTTTACAAGTCGAGCTATTGCAGAAATGATGCTTAGACAACTAAATTATTCCCTCTGGAATAATTTGCTCACTGTAAGCCATGTTGTTTTGTATATACCCTGCTCTTATTGCATACATACACATTTTGCTGTTGAAGAGAATTTTCCTCCATATGACATGCAAAATCTTTTGAAGCATGAGGTTGTAAAGTGACACTGTAAATGCTGCGGGTAATGTATCCTTCTCTATACAGAGGTCACAGAAAACCCACAGCAACAAAAGCGGCTCTCTAGGCCATCAGCAAACCTGGGACCACTTGTGACTTTACATGCAACTTTAGATAAATAAATATGTTTTCCAAACTGACACAAGTCACGCATACATAAAAATCCAAAGCCAAATCCAGTCTCCCCAAAAACATGTAAAGGGATGTCATTTTCTCTGCTTATGCCCATGACTATGACATTCATCTGGAACGTAGTACTGGAATAAAAGTAGAAATTGCGACTGTCATTTGCAGTAGATATCCTTTTCTCATATATTTCATTGTAAAAATTACTCAAGTTGACTTTTAAGATACAGTGGAGTTGCACAAAGAGATATTACTGTTTCCACAGTAATCTCCATATTTTGTGGTTACCATATACTGAAATCTGAAGTACAACACATTTACAACCTGGATGATACTAGCCAGTGCAGGGCAGCAAGTGTTAGCAAGTATTTACTTTGTATTAGTAATATAGCATCTGAATATAGCCAGTTACTGCTATGTGTTATAAGCAGTAATTATTTTGAGTTCACTAGGGAATATATAATAAAATAAATGAACACACTGTAAGCCATTTGTCGGACAAATGCAGAAAACTGTGGCTTATTGAATTGATTTTCACACATTTCCTTTTAGAATTCTTTTCTGGGGAAAAATCATTGCCTTTTTCTTTTGTGAACAGGAATAATTTGCCATCGTGATCATAAAATTTCTTTTTTTAAATTTTTGCCTGTTTGCCTTTGATAAGCACAACTGAGGTTAGGACAATTTTGCATGGTGGGTTTTGGTGTAAAAGACAATTTTAGCATACAAAATTCTGTTTCCCCTGCATAGAAAAAAGCAAGTAAAGCAGTTGCAGTACATGAATTAGAATTTGAAGATTCCATCCTCTCCTTCCCCTTCCAGCTGGAAGAGGGAAATAGTTTTTTCTTTCTTTTTTTTTTTTTTTGCCTTAGGACAGAAATACTTTTGCTGAGAACTATCTCCACACAAAAGCTTACAGAGTCGAATATGATGTCTTGTCTTATCACTTCTGAACAGACTCTGGAGTTTGAAAAGACTTCTGAAATTTGCTTAACTTGCCATTTCCTAATATAATGAGGAAATCAATGTGTCTTGCTTTTAGAAATGCTGGTAGTTTCAGAATAATTCAAGAGTCTGCAAGGATAAGCAGAAATGAAACTACAAGTACTTGCTCACCATTGGAATATCTGAGATGATTTACAGATAAAAATGTGTTAATTTACTGTCATCAGGGAGAATACGTCATTCAGATTTACTCACCAGTCTCAGCGTTTTTTGAATAAGCTAATTTAGATGTTGGGGGCTTCTGAATGAGACCTACAGACATACCCACCACCACTGCAACTGGGCAGGGCTGCAAAACGGGATTGCAGCAGGGGAAACAGCTCTCTTAGAATGAAATACAACAGTCAAAAGCATGCACTGTCCGGTGAGCAAAGCCTATGCCTTGACCCCTGGCAAACCAGTCTTCTCCTGGCAAGCCTTAACTCAGACTTGTTTACCAGTCACTGGCAGAACAGGAAATTGCTAGAGAACATATGTATCCATGTTTAAAGACCATGGACAATTCTATGGCCAATACAGGACAAAGAGAATTCTTGAAAGAAATTAGTAGTTTGGGGAAATGCAATTCAACCCTTTACCACTGCATATGTACTTTAGCATTGACGCTGAGGGTTTGTGGAGGATTTCAGTTTGTGTGTGGAATCTAGAAGCTAAATTTCAGTTTCACATTCAGGCAATTTTCCAGTCAACTGCTACTGTACAGGATTATTTGAACGAGACTACACTGATTTTAATGAAGTCCAAAGTTTAAATTAGATACAGCAGGGCCTAGGTTTAATTCAAAAGTTATTTCAAATGACATTTTACATAGAATTATTCACATGATTGCATTTCTCTCTGGTTCCTCAACCAAAGTTTTATGGAAAAGGTTATTTCAGATCAACTGTTTTGATCAACTTGAAAGATTTTGTTTAGGCTTTAAACATTTCCTTTGGGTTTAGTTTCATTCTTCTCAATTTCAAGCCAGAAACTTTGAATGTTAAGGGAAGAAAATGAAACACTGTCATTTTTTTTTCTGAGTTTTCATTCTTGTTTTGCAAAAAATACTTTCTAAATTGGTTTTGCCCCCAAATTGAGTGACCAGATGTCTAATTATATGTACTGTAAAGCATATAGATTCTGCCTGCTTATAAGAGCTGTATCCAACCTTTTCATTGTTTCCTTGAAATACCCCCCTGGTTTGGTATCCTCTGTTGTTTATTTAACATTTTCTCGTGACAGGATTTGACTATCCTCCTAATATTTTCAGAGAAACTCCGTTCTGCCTATCAACAGCCACTGTTAGAAAAGCTAACTTTTATTCATCTGAAATCTTTCTCCTGACCTTAATTACACCTTTACTGAGCAACCTTAACAGACCTTCCTGCTTATCCTAATATGAGGGCTGTTTTCAAACCTAATCACACTGTACATGAAGACTCGCAAGAATGCCAGTCTGTATCCTCAGTGTCCTCTCATTCTCCATACCTGAATGTCTTAGATTAGAAACTGAAAACAATTATAGGCTCTAGTGTTTGGGATAAATCTTACCTGTTTAAGTTGAAAACAGTTTGTAGCTATGTTAGTACAAAAGCAAAAATGTGGAATGAAAATTTTGGAAATTATTTTAAAATACTTGTCAATGTTAATGAGGTGTCAATGCTTACAGTGTGGAAAAAAGTCAGATTCAATTCAGTGTGAAAGGGTAGCCATTTGGGATATTTTACAATTCAAGCAAACATAAAGGAAAATAATATCCTTACCACTAGAGAGAGCTCTCACATTAAAATAATAGAGCATTGCTTTGGGTTCCGTTTTACGGAGTTGGGAAAAAAATGTAAGAGGGAAACAAATGTACCATCTGGAGTCATGATGGGAAGATATGACCTGACAAAAAGAAGAGTCCAGAGGCTGGTTCCAGCTGGACATGGGGAGAGGAGAACATGTTGCGTTCATTCCTCACTGTGGCAGATTCTGCCTCGATCCCACAAAAGGGAACAAGGAAGTAAGTTTGAAAGTAATTAGGTTTACTTTTCCACTTTTGGCAGAGCAAACCTGAGTTGATGGGGCATATGGTAGATTCTCCTCTTTTCTTCTACACAGGCAAAGCCAAACAGTAAGAACTGTAGTGCATTTCACCATTTTCAGGAGCAGTTGAAATCTGCCCCCAGAAGCTAAGGATCAAGAACTATCAAAGCTGTTCAAAGATGTTCGTGTTTGTAAAAGCATGAGAGAAAAAATTGCAATACCCTTTTTAGCTAAGCAGCAGCGAATGAAAATCAGTGATAAAAAGTACCAGGTACAGAATTGGTATCTGCTGTATTGTTGTGACTGCAAACTTCAGAGCAAGCTGATGAAGGAGTTAAGTGAGACAAGAGAAAGAATATTTTGAAGCAGTTTTTTGAGCAATTTAGTAAACCTATATACAAGAATTATATAGACTTTTGAGGAAACAGACAGGAAATTTTGGAGGGTATTTTTTGTTATTTTGAGCAGTATTTAAATTGCAGTGAAAGTGTTCTGTCGTTGACTAAGTTGCAAGAATTGTACATTTCTAGTAAACTTTTTCAGACTAAGAAACAGAACATGTTTGGGGAAAGTGTGGAAGACTTTGGTTCACATGTCCCCCCCACTTTTCATCCACCTCCCCCACCCACTCCGCATATAAAAGATAAACTTGAAATCTTGAAGTACTTGAAATTTCCATTTTTGTCATTTAGGCTCTATTCCATCCTCTATAAAGTGGAAATCCAATAATTTCTATTATGTTATTCACATCTTATGTTATTCATGACTTGAAAAGTCATATTCATTTTGGCCTTTTTCAGTTAAACATTTTATTTCAATTAGCTTCTGAAAGATGAGACACCTGTGGTATTCTGAGGGTGTCAAAGAGGACTCATGATGGTCCTCTGTCAAATCCTGAAATTTCTTCACACAAGCATCCATGTTCCAAGAGAGAGGTGAAACTTTTTGCCATAAAATGTGTAGTTATTGGCATGAAAGACAGGTGAAGGAGTGTTGTTATAATCATTTAACTAAGAAGTTTCTCAATTCAGCATTTGTGTACGTTGAAACCCTTTCGAAATGAGTTGTGAATTCAGTCATCCATGTGACCAGAGATGACTTTGTAAGTAGTTGCGTGCAAGGTTGGGTTCCTAATTACTCTGAGGTCTAAGGCAGTTAAAATAATAGTTTTCCCCTCTGTCAACTTTTCCTGTGTGATAAAAAATTCCTTTTT
Source organism: Himantopus leucocephalus (assembly GCA_003993805.1). NCBI lineage: Eukaryota > Metazoa > Chordata > Aves > Charadriiformes > Recurvirostridae > Himantopus > Himantopus leucocephalus. Next base: position 13,638,404 of record RSEF01000002.1, read on the forward strand.
TTTTTACCACAAACTCTCAACACTCCCTAAGATACAGCAGTAGCCTAAAAAATATTAAGACTGAGAATACAGGCATTTTCATATTGTCCTAGTGTCTGTTTTTCTCTTAGTTTACAGGAAGGTATTTGCCTGTTCACCATTTTCTTCCAGTCTTTGCTACCTGCCCTTTGCCTGGATTCTCTATCCATGCTCAGCATTATGTTACTGGAGTACGTGTGGGAGTTCTGTGCAAATTAAATATTATTATAGGAAGAAAGCAGGGGAAAAAGTAACTGGAGAGGTAACATTAGGTGTTTATAAATATTCTAGAGTCTTCCTAGTTACCTCTACTTCTAAACAAATCATCCCCTCATCAGTTCAGTTTGGGTATTAAGAGCTGAAATATTTATTTTCTACAGCTAACAACAGGATTGTTACTATTATACTGAAAAATAGCCTGTTACCTCAGTCTTCAGTAAAGTCATTCAAGGACAGACGTTCCTTTTCACAATCAATTTAATTCGAGTCATTAACCAAGAGCCCAAAGAAGTTTATAGACCTTAAAAATACAAATAACAGAGTGTGCTATGTCTTTAATTAGTAACACTCCAGATTTGAAATGGTGACCTAGAGGTATATGACTCCATAGCCCATTACCAATCCCCTGAGCCACTCCAATCTGTCAGAGACCTTTCCCCCCTCATACTCTTTTAAGTAAGGCTTAGAAAACCCAGGGCAAGTGTTTCTTTTTTTTCCCTTCTTTTTTTTTTTTTTGCTTATCATTTCCAAATGCCTCTCAAAAAGATTAAAAATCTTTAGTTTGATGTAAAATACAAAATGTTTGAAAATTTGCTAATATTTAAGAAAATCTGGCTACCAATCCTATGGTAAAATTTTTCTTCAGGAAATACATACAATAAATCTTGTTACACTTGGGAATTTTTATATTAGCTTGTTTGTGAAAACAAATATGAAACAAATACCACCTTTTAGCGTGAGATTGATCATTCACTACTGCAGTGTTAACAAACATAATCAACATAATCTCTGATCGCAAAAATCATGCTAATAGTTGTTTCCAAGCCATAAATGAGGGGGAAATAAGACTGCAAAGATAATTTTAGTTTCCTATGAAGACTGGAAAATAAATTGGGGTGTTGGACTAGATAATCTCTGAAGGTTCCTTCCAATCCCTACTATTCTGCGATTCTCTGATTCTGTGATTCTCTGATTCTTAGCACTGAAAATATTTTTTACTATTCTTATGCACTTTCACTTAAAAATGACTTCAAATTTTAGGAGCTCTGAGCATTACAGCACTTAAAAAAATGGAGATGTAGCCCACAGAAATCCTGGAAGTTGGCATTTATGTCTGTTTTGAACAGGTCAATCTCAGCATTTTGTGAAAGAAATTATTCTGATATATTGTTTCCAATTTATTCAACACATTTTGTTTCAGTTTTATAATTCTGAATACATCATGCAATATATTACATGTCATGCTTTATGCATATTGTTTCCCTACTTCTTTCATTGGGATCATATTCAAAAATTTCTAAAACATGGTGCACATTATGAGAACTCACAGACTTTCAGTGTTGCCAGGCTACTGTAATTACTCTATTTGTTAACTTAAACTGTTTTGTTTATTTTTTTGCCTAGCAGCAGTGGTAATAACATTGTCTCTCTTTAAGCCATCTGGTATATGAAGTGGACTGTGAACTTCTGCAAGAATTTTCAAACTCCAGTTTAGCAAATCAACTATTTAGGGCTCATCCTCAGCAAATAGCAAGGGAGAGGGCTCCTAACTCCAGAATGGATATGGAGGTCTTCAGAAAGATAATTTATCGTCTCCTCCTGCCCTTTAGAGAAGGAATTTCATTCACTGGTAGGATTCTTGGAGGTCAATATTTGTGCTGTTCCCACCTCAGTCTAAAGAGCACATACCATGAGATGAGAGCAACACAAGTAGTGGGAGAGAATTAGCTTATGAATCGATGCTGGTATGTTACGCCTAGAAATTGCCTTTATTTTTTTGTTAGTAGACTAGCTCAGAGCACTGTATTATTATTGCCATCACTTGTGCTGCCTGCTTCCTGGGCTTAGTCCTTGAGATTATGATTTGTGAATATATTTACAAATTAGTTTAACATGTTGTTCTAAATAATAGAATGTAGAAGGACAAACAACAGATGTTTCAGATTTCTCCACGAATGTTTTCTCTAGACAATACAGAGACAAACACCCTTGGCCAGCTGAAGCAGCTGCCTGAAGGCAAAAGGCAGAAGGCAACTTAAACCCTTTAAATGGTGAAACAGAAACAACGGAGGTTTCTCTTCTCTGTGTCCCACATCCTCTCCTTTCTGCTGAAACTGCTTTCAGGGTTTAGATCTAGACTTGACTATTTTGTCTCATCTAAGATGACTTGCCAGACAGAGTGCTTTGCTACATGTTTTTGTATTCTTTATTCTATACTTTATTTATTCTATGAGACTGGATTGTTTCCATCTTCCGTGAACGTGCATTGGCTGTATGGTGCTGACAAAGCCAGCCAAAGGATGCTCTTTATGAACTTTTAACAGCAATGTAAGATTCAGTGTAACTCAACACAATGTTCAAAAGCCTGTTTGAATTATGTATATCTGTTTAATTACAGTTCTTCTCCATGAAGCCTTTATGCCAAAAAGACAGCCTCAACAAGCTCAAAATTTCATAATTTACAAACATTTTAGGATCTGCTAGGATAAAAGGGTTTGTCTGTTCCGGGATCTATCCTGATTAATCATTTCTGTCAAATAGGTTTTGACATATTATAACTGAACAGTCGTAAACCTGAAAGCAAAAGTGACATTATATTCCCTTTGAATATGAAATGAAAGGGAGTGCACCTTACCATCACTAGATAGCTGTTTTAGTCAATGTCATTCTAACTTCACATTTTTGTTGCTGAGATAGATACACAGTTGCAAAATTAGATACCGGACCCAGGTACCTGCTCAGGGCAGGGAGGCCGGTGGGGAGAGGGAGCCGAGACAATCTGCCTAAAGAAATCAATTGTTTAACATTGCTACATATGTGTAAGGGAGACAGTGCAGTTTCTCTGGAGGCAGCTAGAAGGGTAGTCCAGTTCTCTTAAATTAAGCAGCTAGATTAATTACATTGGATCATATATATTGTAATAAGCGATCAGAGGAAGGGATTGTATGCACATGAGCAATATACTGTTTTACTAGAAATAGCCACTGTATTGTCATAAAGAGTAATAAAAGTCTAGAAGACAACTTCATCGAGACAATAAGATGCTTTCAAATTTTCCTGACGTTCTGACAGAACTGTGCTGTCAACTCTTCCACCAGCTTCACCTCTACATCTTATGTGTCTCGGCAAAAGGGACAGAAACTTTGCAGACTCCACTGCTCTACAGCATCATGAAAAAGAAAGTCTGTGGACAAGAGCTACTTCACTGGAGCAAAAAGAAATTGTAAAGTATACAATCCAGTTCAAAATGAAATGCTTATTTTATTTATCTCTTCACCTGTATCACCAGCTAATTTTCCCCATGCATCAAGAGAATTCTGAGAGAACTGAATAACGAAAAATAGCTGAAGCATCAGAAAAGGATTCAGGCATAAGTGCAGTGGTACGACAATGTTCATGTTACTTTTTTGTATGGCAGGAAAAGTGGTTTATCCTGCCATGAACCATGAACCCATTTTACAGGTTATTTCATAAAGAGAAAATTAAAAAATAGTTCATGAAATTCTTAACTTTTAGTCAAAGCCTGAGAAAGCAGATTACAGGAAGACAACAATGAAACATTAGATAACATGCATTGGCCTGAATATCCCTAACAGTTAAATCATGCTTATTTGTGGGTAGCCTGTCTGATGCGTTCAATTTTAAATGAGAATTCCTGTTAAATAAGATTTGCTTATCCATAACAGATTTTCAGGTAATCTATGGTCAGAAGAACATTGACACTTAAAGTAAAAAAAAAAAAGTCAGCTCTGGACTGAGTTTTAAAAGCATTTTAAGACACTGTTTTCTTGTTCTGTGTTTGTTTAGCAATTCTGAAAAAACAGACTTACTAATTTTATTTTAACTACTGATTATCCCTTTCGTATAAATTAACTTCCAGATCCTTTTCTTATATTGAATCAATGTGATTTTAAACAGAAGTCCATTTATTAAATCTTTTATTAGGTCTTTCATTATGTATGCTTGTAAAGATCTTAATAGAGATGTTAAGTAATGGAATTTTGCAAGTTCCTAAAATCTTCATAAATCTCCATAAATTGTCTCTTTATGAGAAACCTGCTTTCATTGTGTCTGATTTTTTATTCATACGCAACAAAAATGTTAATATACTTTAATTAAGCTAATATGATTTATCTTTTCACTCATTATATAAGTTAATTTTGTTCTAAAGAAATCCTGTTTTCAAATTCTCTCCAGCAATGTAGAATTAAAGTAATTATAGTTTGGCACAGGAAATTAGTCATAAAGGTCCATGATTTCTGAAATAAATGGAAGTTTTCACAGGCTGGATTAGCCATATGCTTTACAAAGGGGGTGGGGGGGAGCTTCAAGGAAATAATTTGCAGTGCACTTAGAGCAGGAGATCACTTTTTGGGTGCAAATCTGTCAGATGGTAAGTAAAACAAAATATTAACAATTCTAGAAGTTTGAACTTAGCTATTTTGTACTTGTCCTTGCTTGTTGACATCTCTGTTTCTTTTTTTTTTTTTTTAAATTCAGATATTTTTAAAATCCTAACAATGTAACTACCATAGTTTCCTTCCCAAAGCTCTCATTGATGGCAGAATACAGAGAGCTACAGAAGTGTGGATATACCCACTGAAGCTCATGGAAGTTCCCGCACATAAATTAGACCAATGACTATATGATTAATTTTATTGAGCTGTTAATGCAATATTTGTAGCACCCATGACTCATACCATTATTCACTGAGATCTTTGAAGTTTTTGCATTGAAGTAGCAAGTTCTAATCAGTATGACACTAGGCCTGAAGCTCATAAAGTGGGTACTAATGAGAATGAAATAACCACAGCAAAGGATGAGTCTGTGGCCAAATAACAAAAAGTACAGGCCTAACTCCATCAGCCTGATCGTAAGTTTAATGAAATGAACATTCTCTTGCTTAGAAAAGGCTGGTAATAGGGCCATAGGAAAGTGAAAACACTGCTAGAAGTCAGAGAATGAACATGACACAGAAAACTCAGTGCCAAGGGGCAGAGAACAAAAAGCATCTACAGAGCAAAAGAACTTCTTAATGCATATAACATATTACATGGCAATTCACTCAAGAACTAAATACATTACAGTCAATGTCACCTATGTCTACAAAACCCTCAGAGATACCCAAAATAGATTATAGTCACAGAATACACTTCAGGAGAGCTGGTCAGGACAGCTTTAAAGCAAATCAGGGCTGTTTATGAGAGCTGTAGTGACCAGTACATTACATAGAATACTAAGGGAGAAGAAGGAAGTAGACTGGATCCTCCTCCTGACTTTAGGGCAGTTTCCAGCTCTAGTGTGGTGCTCTCCTGTGGGATGAGATAGGGGCGCAGGAGAGGCAGATGAAAGAACCTTTGTTCTGGTAAATCAGAGTAATGGGTGTCCTGGGTAAAATTTGCCCGGGTCTGTCCTTGAGCTCACATTGATTAATGTTACACATGGTTGGCATCATTTCACCAAACTTTGGTTGTTTTAAAGTTAGGAGGCTCTAGAGACCAAATCATGCCACCTACATTAGACACCCCTTTATGGAAAACTGAATTGCACTAAGGAAGTGCTTGTCTCCATTACTAATGATAGTATCAGCCCACTGAATTAGTTTGGACCACAGACTTAAGTTTTGGGTGGATATGGGTAGATTAGATGAATGACCACACATATTCACCCAGAGGGATAAGAAACTGTGAGAAGTGTGCTTGAAATAAAGAGGATGACTAGAAGTATTTTCTAAATAGCAAGCAGCAGCCTCCTTTTCTATTGAGAATTTTAAAAGAAATACTTGGATCTGGAAGAAGTCAGGAGAAAGATAAAAATATCAGATACATGATGTTTTATGTTGTTCAATGAAATTGCGTTCTTTATGAGAGTTAACCCATGATTTTTGATGTGAGAGGCTTAGCATGAAATGTCTGAAATATGTAACTTCTATACATCTTCACACGTCTCTGTGCTTGAATAAAATATGTCAGTGCAGAATACAGACATCATCTCCTATAAGATCACCAGTCCATGACATCAATTATGCAATGAGTTTTCCCCTTGAACTTTTTTCCCCTATTATATTTTCATTACTACCTTCAGTGTAGGAGTTAGGCTGGACAATTTTCTTGCTTCCATGATGGATGATTATGACATGTTATGAATAAGAGGTGATTAAATATAAACTATGTGTTGTCCATCAATGCAGTTATCATGAAGGCTTTGGTATTAATATATTTTTAATTTCCCAGTTCACGGATGAAAGGATCAGCCTACATTAATAGGGCTACATAAAGGGATAATTTAGTAAGATACCTGGTGCTCTAATCCTGATTCAGACAAACGTCCCATTAAAATATGTGGAAATGGCAGTGTGACTAAACCCTTTAGTCTGGTCTTACATTCAGGGACAATCATATACTATTCACCACAGGAAGAAGTTTAATTTAGAATATTTCTTCATATAAAATTTTAACCTTCCATTTAAGGAATATGTTGAAAATCTGGTGTATAGATAAGATTTTCTTCTTGTTAAGAGAAGCATCGCTTATTTGATTCTCTTCATCTGTTTTCCATCCTTTGGAAATTAAGAGAAACAATGGGTGAAGAAAGCACCCTAACCAACAGTAAACAGAAACTTGACTTGTCTCTACATCAGCTTGTCAGCTTATGTGGTGGAGTTTATTGAAAATTGTCATTTATAAAAATCTTCAGAAACTGACTTCACATATTTGTACGATTTTGTGGAATGATAAGTGTTATTCCACCATTTTTTCTCCTGTGGTTCAGACATATTAAGGAGTTAGCTACACATTCCTGCTCTTTTCCATCATTTGCTATTTTCCCTTCTTCAGTAGCTACAGTGAATTGTGGTGGACAAGATACAGGAGGATAAGTTTAGTAATATAAATACAATGTAAAAAGTTTTATGAGTTTGGTTCTAAAAACCAATATTTTTATGTCACTGTCTCTATTTTTGTTTTTATATTGTGTTCTTAAAACACTTTCACTACAGAATTTCCAGAAAGTGTTAAATACCTGAGAAGAGATAGATTTTAAGGAGAATCTGTAGTAAAATAAATTTGATATGGTCAGAAATTAGTCTTTATTTTGCTGGTAGACAATTCAGTGCAGAGCCAAGTCCTTAAAGGAAAGTGATTTTCTAGTTTGAGGAGAAAAGGAAGAGAAGGAAACGATATCTTCAACTTCAATGAGCTATGGAATGGGAAAAAAAGTACCAGAATGATATGAAAAAAAATCATTTTAAGTAAATGAATATATTTCAAGAGCTAATTTTATTCAGCTAAGAGAAAATTCCTAACTGTGAACAAAATTTGGTGACAACAATGTTCAAGCACTGTTTCAGACAGACTGTGGTGCCTCAGTGAGCCCCCGCAAGCCTGCATGCAGGCTCAGTGTGAGAGCAGAGCCACCCCGGTGACGCTTCTTCGTATCAACTGTAACTCTGATCGAAGTCTCTGAATTCATGCAGAATAGATGCAGTTCCTTTATTTTCCGTCTTTGATTCAAGGGGGAAGTAAAGACAGAAAAGATTAACATTAGATCTAGCTGAACTCTGAGAGGAATGGCTGAGGTTTATATATTGGCATGGATTTTTGTCATGTACCATTGAAGTAAAATTTAGAGAGGGGAAGCGCTCTGGCATTAGCCTAGAGTGAATGGGCTTTTGTCTGCCTAGGAATGGGCTATGTTTGCCCTGATTCTCCTTGTCAATTACAAATTCATTCCTACTTTGTATGTTGCCTTTCTGTATTTTTTGAATAATATTATTTGATCCCCTTAAAATGTAAAATAAAATACAGAAATAAGCACTTATAAAAGAAATATCATTTGATAGAAATATTTTCTTTCTTCCAAAGAAAATGTTTTAAAGCCATTACTGTACTTGGAAAAAGACTAAAAGGAGTGGAGCACTAGTGGAGTTTGCAGTCCTGAGGGATATGGGTCAGGCAAAAAGTGAAGTCAGGACCCTGAATTTTAGGAAAGAAAACTTCCAGCTCTTCAAGGAATTAGTCAATAGGACCCCCCAGGAAACTGCCCTTAGGGATAAGGGAGAACAGAGCTGGTGGATCTTTAAGGACACTTTCCATAGAGCGCAAGAGCTCTTGATCCCCAGGTGTAAGAA
>RSEF01000002.1:13646868-13665824 GCA_003993805.1 Himantopus leucocephalus
CAGATCCTCCTAGAAGCTATGCTGAGGCACATGGAGGACAGGGCAGTGATTCAAGACAGCCACGTGGCTTCACCAAAAGCAAGTCCTGCCTGACCAATCAACAAGGCCAAGTGCAGGGTCCTGCACCTGCGTTGGGGCAACCTCCTCAATACAGGCTGCAGGCATGAATACAGAGATGAAGGGATTGAGAGCAGCCCTGAAGAGAAGGACTTGGGGGTACTGGTGGATGAAAAGCTGGACATGAGGAGACAATGTGCATTCACAGCCCAGAAGGCCAACCACATCTCGGGATGCATCAAAAGAAGCTTGGCCAGCAGGTTGAGGGAGGTGAATCTGTCCCTCTACTCTACTCTGGAGAGACCCCTCCTGGAGTACTGCATCCAGCTCTGGAGCCCTCAGCACAGGAAAGACATGGACCTGTTGGAGCAGGTCCAGAGAGCCTACAAAGATGACCAGAGGGCTGGAGCACCTCCCCTGTGAGGACAGACTGAGAGTTGGTGTTGCTCAGCCTGGAGAAGAAAAGGCTCTGGGGAGACCTTACAGTGGCCCTTCAGTATTTAAAGAGGGCCTACAGGAAAGATGGGGTCAGACATTTTAGCAGGGCCTGTAGCAGTCAGGGAAAGGGGTAATGGTTTTAAACTAAAAGAAGGTAGATTTAGACTAGATATAAGGAAGAAATTTTCCACTGTGAGGGTAGTAAAACACTGAAATAGGTTGCCCAGAGAGGTGGTAGATGCACCATCCCTGGAAGCATTCAGGGTCAGGTTGGATGGGGCTCTGAGCAACCTAATCTAGTTGAAGATGTTCCTGTTCATTGCAGGGGGATTGGACTAAAAGATCATTATAGGTCTCTTCCAACCCAAACTATTCTATGATTCCTTTATATGATTCTATTCTATGAAGTGGGAGGAACAGTCAGTGAGCATGGTTAAGAAGAGATCTAATTCTCATTGAAGCTGTGTACTGTCTTACCAATAATTTCAACAGACTCAGAATCACATCCCTAAAATAAAGCAGCACTTACAGAATAAAAAATATGCAAATATTTAAGCATATCACATATATTATCCATTAACAAGTTTGCTTTATCATCACAGTACACAAATCAAATGAGTGCTCAATGCAGATCGTTTCAGCCAAATTAAATATAAAACATTAATGAAGTCTCAAGTGAGGGGCAAAATTGGGATGCTAAAGAAATCTGGAAATCACAAATAGACTGTACTAAGTCTTGGTCAATTTCTGGTTGATGGTATAGTAAGTAGGATTAATTATTCAAGTTATAGGTTTCTTTGTACAAATTACAGGTAATTTGCTTAATGTAGATGTGACACAGTTTCTTAATTCTAGCCATTAAGGAAAGTAGATTTAACTCCATTAAGTAACCTCTCTTAAAAATGACAATAGATAACTGTGGTCATTAAACTAATGACATCTGTCATCAACACTGATGTTACCACTATGCCATACATACTTGTACAGTAAAGATTGTGTCAATGTTTCTGTTATAAAATGATTCAGGGTTTTGTAACTTGGCTATTTTAAGTAATGGTGGAGGAAGAATAATTAAGTCAACCCAGGATAAAAGTTATTAAACAAGGTCTGCACCAGTAATACGTGTTGGGAAAACCTCCGCAGTTTATTCGCATGTGCCAGAGCAGGATGACTTTTGATAATGTAGAACTGTCAAATGGCATTTAATGTATATCTGTCTGCTTCAATCTGTGCTTCAGAAAAAGCCTTGTGTAGATAAAACCTGCGCTGTTTAAACTCTTTCCCTTTGTTCTGTTATGAGTTCCTAATCATCTTCAATAAGAGGATCCCAGTATAAAGTATTTGCTTTTTATACCTACAGAGAAGCATATATGAAGCACTTACACATTCTAAGCAGCACCTAATAGCTTTTGGTAAAAATATGACTGATGTGTAATAAGTTGTGAAACTGCAAGTAGCTCAGATAAAGACATCCTCAGGGAATCTCCTGCTGTCTATACATTTAAATTTACAGAATAACCTGCCATTCTGTAGCTGAAGTTACTACTTCAGCGTTCAAGAAATGCTGAAGTTCTCAGTGTAACATTCATTCTCTGCTATATTTGTACACTCATTTCCATAGACCTGTACATTCTTTTTACTGCTTCCTCAGTGCTTATTTCTTATCTGGTAGGAAAAATAAAAGTGAGTGAGTTTCCCTATCAGTCTGGTAGAACTGGCTAGGGCACAGTGGAAATGGCTCAGATTTTAAACCCAGGAGAAATAATATCACTTGAAACCTATTCTTGATCTGCAATACAGGATGCCATCTTCTGAATGAAGCTTGAGAGCAAGACACATCCTGGCTGGTCTCCCTGACACCTTTTGGAGACCCCTTTTCCAGCCCTTCTGCCAAACCACTGACCTTGCTGTGGCATTGCAGCAGTGTTTCCCAGCATCTGGCGAGGAGATGGGACTTGGCAACTCCAAGCATACAGGGCAAATATGTTATTGGTGAAAGAAACTTGCAAAGGTTTGCCTGTTCTCGTGCAAGAATTAGAAAAGACAATTCTTTTTTCTTCAGTTGTAGCTTGATACTTTGGCACTGGACTTAAGTTTTGTGATTTTCAGGTTTTTTTCCTTGGAATTATTAAATAAAGGAAAAGCACAGTCACTCTTAGAAATACCACTGGGATATACCAGCTATGGCCTTCCCTTTCTGCTTTTACTTTTGCTCTAGCTTTTGTAGCCCTGAAGTGACAAAACACGGGAACTCTAGAAAGTGAATCTTCGTGTCTCCCCATGATAGTTTACTCCAGACAATGCAGCGTCTGCTTCTACAGGCTGGGCCAGTGAGAAGCATAACCAGGATCAAAGCCATAAGGTAAATAAAGTATCAGCAGTTCTCACCAATGGAGGAAGAGGGGAAAATGATGCAGCCTTTGGGGTACGGTAACTGCTGAACTGAGTTCTATGAAGAGACACAGTTAACCACAGAGCTTTGCTTAAGATCTCTGGGCAATTCCTGCTGCTGTCTGGTGAACAAGCAGGTAATAATTTATAATGCAATAAAAAAGTACTGCATGTTCTTTAAGCTCCCATGTAAATAAGAAGTGTGAAACTGCTGGAATAAAATTGCTACTGTAAAAAAAAGAAGCCATTAGAAAGTATTTAAAAATCAAATACAGGGTACAAAAATCAAAATGAGGAAACAACTTGCCTATTAGGACAATTAAAGTGTTTTAAGAAAGGGAAAAATCAAGTTATTCTAATGCTTTTAAAGGCTTGTATTTTTCATTACCAGCTAGGCAAAAGAGGTGAAGATAATGCCAAATATAAACAGAAACTCAACAAAGCGTGTTCACTTTCAGTTTCTAATATATGAAGTTATGTAGTAAGCGAAAGAAAGGAATGCTTTGTTGATAAAAATCAATAAAGATATAAAAATAAACATACGCAGCCCACATTCAATTGGAAAAATGGAAATAATTACAGTTCTAGACTGCTGAGGAACTTACTGCTAATTGCTACAAGCAGGAGCCTATAGTACACAAGGTACTACAAACAACTCTTCAGATGATGCTTTCTTCAAAGGTAAAATTACATGTCAAAACTTCTGCTACTCTAACTGAGTCTGTGAAAATGCACATCATAAAATGCAGATCTAATTGTAGTGTTTCCTACTGAAAGTTTGACAGCTAACATAAAACACTGTTAAATAGCAAAAAGAAAAAAATAATTAATTATTTTATGAGTACAGATGAAAATTTAATGGGAGTTTGCATTCTAATTCATTGAAGACAGGTCTACAATGGATAATGGAGTACATGGCAGATGTCTTCAACACACTTCCATCTCAATCAAATAGGTCTACAAACCTGAGTGTGGTATGTGCAGTCTGTTAGCACTGCAGCCGTATGAATAGGGATTAGTAGAGAAAGTGTAGTGCCATGTAAAAGGACATTGTTAATGATAAACTCTGGCTAGCTCTTTTTAGCAACATCTTAGTGCTCTCTGAAACATGTTTTCTTAGGTATTTTGCTTATGTAATTAGTCATTTTATTTCAGATATTGGACTCCACAACAGATCCAGGGGATATCTGGGTAAAAAACCCTCTCCACATAATTTCCTAGACGTCAAAATCATTATTGCAGAAGCCTGCAAAGCAGATGATGAAGACTTGCTCTTGCACTTGGTCTCTTTCTTCTCAGTGGCCTTCAAAGCTATCAAACCACTTTTGGATAAAATGATATGAGATTCGTCCGGGGCAGTGAGAAATCTCTCTGCCACCAACTCCTTGTAAGTAGGACAGTAGCCACACATTGCTTACCTGTATAAAAATCCATAAAACCCTCAGGCTGGTACCTGAAAAAGCCCAGTAAAGAAATGTCTCTCCTACACACTAATAGTGACCTTGACTGGCTCATCTTCGAAGAAAAACATGAGTGTCCCTAAAACGCAAACAAACCAAAGGACCTACAGTTACACAGCATCAATAAATCTGAATTGTTTAATTACTCTCCTAAAGCCCTTTTGTTGAGGTCATTCCATATAGCAACTTGTAACATGAATGTGAAGTCATTGATGCTATATAAGTTTTCACGGATGTTATGGGAAAAAGAGAGGCATGCACGTGGCAAAAAAGTGATTGGTTTATGAAACTCAGGAGGCTAAAAGCTAATAAATAACAGTGAGACTTCAAAATAAGTACCCATCTGAGCACATTCTCAGAGAACTGCTGCCATTCATAAATCACTGAAGTTGCACTATGTGCATTTTATGATGTCAGCAGAGGTTCCTGAGTGAATTATTGGCTTGTATTCAGATGACTACCACTCTTCACACTATATCATATAGAACACAGATAGCCAAAAGCAAAGGAAAAGCTGGAAATTATAGCAATGAATGCGAGGTGCTGATTCTGAGAAATACCCTTCTCAAGGAAGTATCTTCCTAAATATTTTTTTCAATTGTCTGATGACACGAGAATTACTTCAAGAAACTGCTCAGACCCAAGAAGAAGACATACTCAATAGATACTTCAGATCTATTCTTGTCCTGAAAAATATTTATGCAGCCTCCAGTCAGAGAAATATATTGTCTGAGGGAAGAAGGAAAACAACCTTGGACTTCATTTCCTGACTTAAATAATAGCCAGGATGTGAAGAGTTAATAAAGATTGGGAAGGTCATTGGTTCCTCTAAAGAGAAATATGTCCAGGCCCCTCTGAGACTGAATGTTTTCCAGATTAGTCTCATTACAATTCCATGGAAAATGGAAAAATGGGATGAGCAAGACAACAGAAATGAAGGAGGATGGGTAATCCCCTATTTTTGTAAGCATTGGTATTTCCAGTTGTGTTTGTAGACGAATTTGCAGCAACATTGTAGATTCCTTCAGGGAAGGCTACAAACAGTTTTGTAAGCAGAGATGCAAGAACTGGTAACAGGTTATTTAATAGGCAACAGATTACTGTATGAGACAGTGAAGACAATTAATAGCTTCCTTCTGGAGGGACACGGATGAGTTAACATTTGCTGATATTCCTAAACGTACATGTTCAAAAAGTCCAAACTTTATTTAGCTTTGTTGTATCTATACAAAATAAAGAGTGTAAAATAGTTTCTTGGATGATGTGTTTCTTTACTTACTCTCTTTCTCCCTCCAAAAATACTTACTTCTTTTCTTCTTTTTTTTTGTCTCTGAGAGAGCATGCTACTGCACCCATGCCCAACCTGTTTCTGCCAAATAGTAGGTTACAATAAAAATGTAATACATGACTCTCATTCAGCACATTTAATTGTAGTTTCAGTGGCTCTGTTAGCCTGGAGTTTCAAATTTTCTGATTGGTTGGTTGACAGCTCAAACGTGAATTTTCACTTGGTCTCCAAAAAGAAAATTCTTGTCGGCATTTAAGAACAAATGCACAACTTTGAAGTATTTGGTTTGGAAGACTCCTAACACCTACTGTGCAGCTGCCTTCAGCTCACATTTTTGGCAAAATCCAAGGAGGGTGTAAATGGTGGTATACATTCCACTCCAACGAACCATTGCTCGTGAGTATAGCCCAGTGAAATTGAAAGGATGAAGCCAGATTGGTTCTCTACAAGAAAAAGCAACAGCTCTTCCAATCTCTTCTTTTTCAGCCTGTAAAACATTTTAATTTCAACATACTAATGTAAATTTACCTGGTGGGATTCTTTTTTTGTTCTTTCAGCATATTCAGATCAGGCCATTTCAACTTTCTGAAAGCCTAGTGAATGAAAATCCAAGGTATGTTCTAGAGAACCTTAATTATAACTTTGATGATTCACATCTGCCAATGGGATTAATTCTAGAAGATTTTGAAGGTTTTGCTGAACTCAAGAAAATTAGTAGGATCAGGACTCCCCAAAAGAGCTTTACATTTTGCATTAATGCTATGCTTTGTTATGACTTACTCACCATTTACTTATTACCTAACACATTATATCTGTTTGTTTGTTTGTTTATAGACAAAGTATAAGAGAAATAGAACAATTTAAGCATTGGAAGTCTATTTCTGTGGCTCATTCATGGAACTTACATCCCCTTACATATTGTGTCTTTTATTAGCAGATATGATTTATTTGGAGGACACAATAACGTCTCTGTCCTGTTAAATATTTGTTTCTTTTTTCCTTTTTTTTTTTTTTTTTTTNTTTTTTTTTTTTTTTTTAACCCTGTTCCTCTAATTGGAAACCCTAACAAAATTCTACTGTATTTATGCTGTGTCTTTCCCAAGAATTTAGCACTATACTCAACAACCACATCTTTTAAACAGAATTTTACAAGGTCAACTACATCCTCACACAGTGAGTTTTTTAACTTCTGATGATAAATCTTATGGACAAGGTGAGGCAATGGTCAAGGTAACTAGCTTAGGTTAATTTACACATGGAAATTTTTTATAAAGATGCTGAAAAATGGGGTTTACAGATTAAAAGACAAAGAGAGGTCAACCTTGTTATTTATAAAGACATGTATTTGAAGATTTTTTTTGCTGTTATTTATACTGTTTTAGGTCAGATGCCCTTTACTGTTGACTTTCTTGCAGAACATGTCAGTATAGGAATAAGAAGGAGAAATGTTTCTGTTGTATGAGTCGAGACAGAAGAGGTGTTATGAGCACATATGAGAAATCTGAGAAATCAGGAAGGGACAATGATATCAGCAACTGTAAAGATGTAAAGAGGTACCCTTACTATAACCAGGAAATTTCAAGAAGATGCTAAAGAAACTACATTGTAAATACTATTTAAAATGTCCTTGGATAAAAATACCGTCTCGTGTATTTTTAGAACTTTGGAGAAGAAAAGTAAATAGGGTTTTTTTAAAGGATATTGTATAGCTCTGGCTAGTGGAAAGGTGGACAAAACCACTGTAGGATAAAATCAATGCAGGAATTATAAGGCAAGGTATTCAGAGAGATGACAAATATATGTTTCATAGTTAGTAAGAGTGAGTTGGGGTGCTGGGTGAACAGGAAAGATAGTCTTTTAAAAACTGATGGATTTAGCAATTGACTGGATGTGAAAAACAGCTAGACTTTTCACATAATATCACAGTTCTCATTTGAGATTAAAATGAAAATCTGTCAGATTAAAGATTTTTTAATCTCTTCATAACAGATTGCAACTTTTCTAATCATATCCGGCTATAAAGCATAATTTATTTTAACAGATGTTTCAGAGGAAAAGAGATTCTTAAGCAAATGTAAGAACAAATAAAATTAAAGAGAACGTAATATGAATGTGGTAAAATGTTACTTTTTTTGCCAGCTCCACATGCATTCTCAGAAAATTATTTTTTGCTATTGTCTCAAGCAGGAAGCCATGCTGAGGAAAGTCCAGCTGGCTCAAGGTTTCTGACCTGTCTATCCAGTGCTGTGGCAGCAGCAGAATGTGTTGCTGGGGAATATGGAGTAGCAGAGCTGCTGGGGGACAAAGTTGTTTTGGGGCACCAAAAAGGGGTGGACATGGGGTTGGAGGGACAGGGCGGGTTCAGGAATAGTGAGTCTGGGAGTTTCTGGATATGAAAGGAACAAGGGGGCACATGGTCTGTGGGAAGAGGGGACTTGGAGACAGGTGATGACGTTCAGGCCTATGGAATATGTGGGGCTGTCCTCTCCCAGTCCCAAGAGATCCCAAACCATGCTCTTCTTTCCAAATGCCTGCATGATTTTCACCTGCTCTCTCCAGATTTCTCCCTTCCCAGCTGCTTAATCCCACCATAGTGAAGCCACACAGCTTCCTGCTTTGCAGATGCCTAAGGGTAGTTCTGCTCAGGCTAAACCCTGAGTGTGGCCAAAGTGAGTTTTGAAAATACACAAGTTCTTCAAAATTTATACCAAGTGGGAATTTTGTGCATTGAAAGTTTTAGGATTAGGGCTTAAAATTAATGAATTAATGATTCATTTAAATTATTTTAGATCATTCATCCACTTCAGCAGGTTTTGTCAATTATCAGGAAAGGTAATGGTCCCTTACAGTTAAAGGTGGACACTATTAGTGATTTTCTCACTAACCAGCTGGGTTGCTTTGGTAATGACTGATTGCATAAGGGAAGAACATGAGAACCTTTGTCCCAAATGTAGTTACGATTATCTGCTGTCCTACTTTGCACTGAAATAATAAAATATGATCCAAGTCTGTGAAGCAACTCAAGTATAATATAAAGACAAAATATTATTTTGCAACTTGAGTTGAAGTTCACTGACTTTATTCCCTCACCTGAAAGGCATTTCAGCTCATGAAGTAAACAGTGAAACCTATCTCTGTGTTATTTTATCATTTATTTCCTTACATAGTAAGAATTCAGAAATGTAAACTGTATATGGTGTGAAATGCAGAGATCTTATTTTATCTTGTGCTTCTGCAACACCTACCGTGATGGGAGCCTCAGGCTGGACTGGCAGAGAAGTGCCACATCACAGATCATGTGTGAAAATGGTAACGGAAATAAGCAACATTGAGAAGACCAAATTCCAACTTCCAACCCATATTAAAATACATATAGTTTTGATCCATTTTTTTAATCTGAAAAGTCTAACAGTCTTAAATCAACAATACGTGACATAATTTCATAAGAAGAACCTATCAGAAAACTAAACCCAAATCTATTATTACAGTCTTTCTAGCTGATAAAAGCAGCTTTTTCCCCACTGTGTTCTTACAGTTCTGTTTCTGCTTCTATGTGGAACACAAACTTTAGGAAATACACAAAACGAAAATAATCCTATTTTATTGTTTCTGCTGCTTAAGCTGTGTAGGGTCTGTCCAGGTTGACAGAAAGAGACAAAAATCTGTTCTTTTCTGCCCATGTTTATAGCATCTTACTTAAGGTTCTGAAACCCCTTGAGACCAAATAAATGAAGAATGAATTTTCTTAATTCTCTCCTTTCTGTATAGAGACGAAATTGATCAGGAAGAGATCTGTGATTGATCTGTGAGCCTTTAACCCTTGGTTAAAGTAATTTCACTGGTCACATTATGTTTGGAAATTATAAACTAAAAAAAAGTCACCAAAAATATACACTTAAATAACATATTCTTTGCTTCCAGTTCCACTGAAGTCCGAGATTGCCTCTGAACCCTGAGCTCCCAATAAAGGAAAAGACCTGGGCCAGAAGAAAACCAGCATTTTTTTTAAGTGGGAAAAAAACATCATTTTGGTTTTGAATTTGCTATAGTGTACTGGGACATACTGAAAAAGCATCACTGATATTTGTGTCTGGATATTGTTATGCCTACAGTTTTGCTGAGCCTAAAATTATGCTTGTCTTAACTTTATCATATTTGTATTTAGATACCTGCTTTATATATTTGTTCAGTTGGCATCTAAGATCTCTCATTTGTGTATTTGATTGGACGACTACGTGCAACTTATCTCTAAGTCCAGCAAATGATTACAAAAGCCAGCTGATGGTTCTTACTACATCAGTCCACATGGGCTTCCCATTTATAAAAAAAAGGGATTAAATTGCTTCTTAGAGGGAGTGGAGAAACTTTTATTAATATATAGGAGAGATCCCCAAGCATTTGGTGAGAAAAGCTGCCCTGGTGCTGAGAGAAATGTGAAAACAGGTAGTGTGTATTTGCACTGTTATTTTGCCATGTGTATTTTATACATAAATATCCCCCAAAGATTTAAGAATAAAAAGTTGCTTTTTAAGGATGAAATTGCAAAAATTATGAGTAGAATCTCTTCTTAAAGAACATTAAGAGTGACTGAGCAATCACTGAGCAATTCAGACTCAGTGACTTAGGCGCAAGGAGGATTTTAAGTAATTAACTCCCAGGACTGAGATTAAGAACAAATTTGTCATATTCCAACCTCTTCCATAGATTTATCATGTGACATTGGACAAGTTACTTAACCTCTCTTCTTAATTTACAAAAGAAGATCCAATTCTTCTTTGCACTTTCATCTTCCAAAAAATAAATCCTTTGAACAAAGTGAGGAATAGAGATTAATTCCCCAATCTTCCAGTAAAGGTATATTTACATACAGATATCTTTAAGTCTCAAATGTTTAGCTTGGTCCTGATGAACCACAGTTGTAGAGGGACCAACAATACTAAATATCAGCTCCATACACGTAATAAAATTATTTTGGACAGTATTTTAGCAGCTGTACTTACTTTGCTTCACACAGTTCACTGTTCTATTCAAACTTATACTATCAAGTAAAGGGAATGTGTGTGTTTCAGTTTTTAAGGCTGGGGAATAAATCATGAAGGCCTCTGCCAAAAAAGATGAAGACAGCACAAGTAGATGAAAACACAGATCAGAAGACAGCAAATCCTCCATCTTAATAATTGTAGTTGCAAAATGGCTTAAATATGAAAAACTTTCTTCTTGACTGAATTAACTGAGCATTTTGAACATATTGCTGATACTTAGAAATTTTAATTAATAGTTGAAAATTATGGCATATATTAGGGAACATTTTCTTAAGCAAAATAATAGCCTTACAGTCTCATCACAGACAAAACTAATCTCTTTCCTCACATATCTGCTCTGTCTGTTACCTCCCTGGGAACCCTGCCTGTGATGGGGGGGTGCACAATGTGTGCCCACCTTACAAGGGGATGATGAGAGTGTTGTTGTCACCCTTAAGTGACTACCAGCTGCTGCTATCGAATCGAAAATGGCTGGAAAAATTGAAAGGGACATAAGAAAGTAATCCTTTAAAATTGCCACAATATTTACTGGAAAGAGAAGCTTTCAGGGGAAATCAAGCATGTAATCCTGTAAGCCCTCTGCCCAGTCATAGCATGAGCACACAGGGGCACCTATTGAAATATGGTAATGATTACAGTTCTGCAGTCCAGGGAACAAATGAAAATAATGAACAAATTTGAAAAATGGGGAGAGAATCACTATTCAAATCTCTTCCGTGGGCTCAGAACAATTGTTGCTATTCACAATTAAAAGCATCCAGCTATATACTTTTGCCTTTTGCGTAAGTTTGTTTAGAACTGAGATGGTAGAAAACTCCCCACCCAACACAAACACATTTATAGAAATAGTCACAGCATTATCATGCTGCATAATATCGAAAACATCCATTTTATGGCTGCACAATTTCCTACTCATACTACTGTGCACCAGCAGTAACAAATACAAAAGCAGATCGATTTAAAGTTCAAGTTAAGTTGCATGAGTTCCCCATGGTGAAGCAATTATTCCCTCAGAGGCTCTCATTTTCTTTATCACACCATGAATTCCTCAGACAACGAATGTGCAGTTTCCACCATGTGGTTACTTGCATTGCAACAAAAAATCTCAGGAACAGTATTTAAGGACAGAAATTATTCTCTCTGTGGATGCTTCCTAAATTCGAAGTTTGATCTCTCTACAGTCAAAAGCATTTATTCTTGGCAAAATCATGTTCCCATTAATCTAATCTAAGCCATCTTTTTCCCTTTAAACCCACAAGTTATTTACTTCTCAATAATATAGATTAAACTTTTTGATTAAAACCCGGGGTGTGTATAATAACACTGTATATTGGGTTGCAATGAAGTGATACAACCAATATTTTATGTATCTAAGAGCTGGAGACAGACATCCTTACTGAACCTTAGCATTATACTCTGCTGTGTCTCACTGCGGTGCATGGACAACATTGGTTTCAAACCTGTCACCACGCTCAAAATTGAGTTTACTTCTTGCAGCACTCAGCTCTATTTGAACAAATAGCTTCAATCTCCAGCTGTAGCCTTCCTGCAGCCACCACTGGGAGGATGGTCTCCATCTCTTTTATTCTCTTGCTGGTGTTACTTTCAGGCGGTAGAGCTCTTCAGATGTTCTGTCCTAGAGTGCCATAGCAGGGTGACTGAAGACAAAAATTCCTTACTTTAGTCCATCATTTCTAATTGCCATTCTTGTGGGTACTTCAGTTAGGGTTTGACCAAAAGGAAAAAAAAAAGGAAGAAAAAAACAGAAAAAAAAAATTAGCTTTACAGAGAATTTCTTAAGGTAATAAAAGCAGATCAGATAATTTTACATTGCAAATATGAATTGACTTATCAAGCTTGATAAAATTGATGATGGTTTTATTTCTGGTTTGGTAAAGACATCCTTGACTGTCTTCAGTGGTGAAGAAGAGTCATGATAAATCCTCTGGTTTCAAGAAACTAATACATTACAATAATAAAACTCATTCCATTAAGTTCACCATTCTTTTGTTTTTATGCCAAATATTATTCATTTCCTCTTATCGCTCTCTTTTTTCATTTAGTTGCAGAGTGTCAGAGAACTCACCTGATAAATTAGCAAAAACTATATTAAGACCTAAATACTGTTTTCATTCTCACATTTATTAGACATGATGTGAATACATTCTTGGATATTTGATTTACATGAATCTCTTCTTTCTGACAGGAAAGTAGCTGAGTTGTGGGTTTGTATTTTTTCTTGTGGCCATATTCAGATGTAATAAATACCACTTTTGCATAGTGTTTCCTATTGGCTTAACCAAGACTTCTGGAGGTAACTAGCAGATATGAAACACTAGACTCAAGGAGTTATGTGGAATCTGGGCACCTGAACCTGAGCGCAGGATGCTGCACAGTAACTTTTCTCTCAGTAATCTACAGTAAAAGAGGAGAATGGGTGAGGAGTGGAAGAAGGCATCTAGAGTCAAATAAGGATAATATTTTTTTTCCTGCAAATTACACGTGCATACACACACACACAAATATATATACACATACACTAATTGATTAATTTTCATGTTTTTGTACGCTACTTTTTATTGTGTGGCTGCCTATAAGTAGGAAAACCAAATAAAGTCTTGACTAAAGGTGCAGAGGAAAAATGATCACACCAGGCAGAGTTTCAGTGAAAGAGGCAGGAACAGAGACAAGATTGGGATTTTACTGTGAGATGTGGCACAGTGTGTGTACCAGCCTGGGAGGAAAGAGCAGGAGAAACTGTGGGGAGGCATGAGAGAGATGAGCACAGCAAGGCAGAGCTGCAGAAGGCTGTGAAGAGGAGAACACGAAGTTCAAACCTAGTATGGCAAAGGAGAGGGTCAGCCTGAGAGACATAAAGAATTTGTCACCTGAAGTCAAATTTCATCCTCAGTATTATTTAAATTACTTCAACAGAAATATCACAGTTACTATACCCCCTCCATCACCACTTAAATAATTTATAAAAACAGAGGTTCTTACAGGTCCATCACTGAAATCAGTATTTGCTGGTGGATAATTTCTTCTTCATTCCTCCATCCATCACCCTCTTCTTGGCTTTGGAACTAAGAGTAATCAGCATATGCAATTTTCTGCAGTAGGAAAAGTGAATGTATTTACAGCTCTTCAGAAAGAAAATATGTCATTTCCACATTTGTCATAAAAATGAAATTAAAAAAAAAATAATTCAGGAAAACAAATATTTCAGTTTGGTTGCATGGAAGTAAAACTTGACATCTTGCTGCTCCCTGGGACAATTCCCTGCCACACATGACCAGCATCCCCAAGAGTTCGAGGTGAGTGATGGAACTGCAACATTCGCAGGGGCCCAACTCCAAAGCAGGCAGTCGGAGGGTTTACCATATCTGACCTGGTAGGGCAGAAGTGGCCTGAAACCATGTTTCCTTGAAATCTGAACTCCCAGGCAAGCTCTGCTTTGGTGAAGGTGCATCAAAATCAATCCCTTTTCTTGCAATACTTCGGTTTTGACAAAGCATTGTTTTCCACAAAGAAGCAGTTTGCTGAAAAATTCCTGACAGGTTTTGTTCACAGGACTGAGCTCGATAAAAGCAGATAACTGTGTTTTCAGCTGGTTTTTGTGAGGGAACTTACATTTTGACAGTTTCATGACACTTACTAGAGAAAAAAAATCTTCAAGGAATGTTATTTTTTCTGTTAAAAGCATATTCGTCAGCCTTGTTACACCAAAGGTATAATGGTGGACAGCTAGGTCATAATAAATCTAATGGTACTGCAAATGTAAATTATAAGAGACAAAAAAAGGGAAATAGCATGTGTGTCATTTGTAGTTACAGACGAAACTACAGCTTATCAGCAATTTGATAACTGGTCAACCAGCAGTGCTCACTAGTTCCTGACTATTATCTACATGTTTTCCCATTTATTACATGCCAGCTGAGGCCAATTTTCAGCTGGGAACTATAGCAGCTCTCTCTGTGGAAAATAAAAGAATGCCACTTTAAATTTCTTTGCAGCATGAAAGAAATGTCAGCTTCATGCTGGAAATGTACAGTGATACACATTTTTTCTGACCTGAACATGTTGCATCAATTCATGGTCATGAAAATGTCATTTGTGACTTGTTTTTTTTCTGCTTTTTAACCAATTTCCAACCTAACCCCACCCCCCACTCCCTTTTCTAGCTGCTCAGTGATCACAGTGTAAATTTAACACTAACCTCTCACACAAAGTCCTGAAAGCTTTAAAGAATTTATATTTGTGGTGGTATATTTGCCACTGAATAAATTTTAATAGAGAAGACAAAAAAAAAATGAAGGAAGGGAGGAAGGGAAGGAGGGAGGGGGAGAGAAGGAAGGGAAACCTATTTTCTGTGCTTTTCCCAAATTATATCAACAATTTTCTGCATTTGTAGGTTATTTTCTTCTCAAACTATATAGTTACCCAATCTCTATCTTTTTATCTGACTTTTGGCTATAGACGTGTTTGATCGAGTCCAGAGTCATAGAATTATTAGAGATAGAGGATCTTTTAATAACTATTTTGGAACTATTTGCCTATTCTTCCACCATCATCAGCTACTATCCCTGGAGAGGATAGGACTGATATAGGACTAATTAACTAGTCTTATACCAAGTCACTATCCAGCTCTAAACAGTAGTAAAGAAACAAAAAAGGTCACATTTCATCAGGCTTTAATTTTCCATTCTAATTTACAGAGAGACTCATCTCTGTATTCTTCACAGAAGTATAAAGCCCTCCCTACCTCTGATAATCCTTTTATGCTTTCACATTAATATGACAGAATACAGAGTATTAATTATTAAATACTGCTTATACAGTGCTGTAAATATACACTACTTTACAGAACTTAAGATAAGAAATGACTCCATTCCTAATGAGCTTACTATAATTAAATTCATTGTTGAATCTACATATGAAATGTAGCTAAGAGTCAAACCACACAGGAAAAATCTTTAAACCAGGTAGAGGTACAGGTGTGAATCTAACTTGTTCCTGGGTTATGAAAGTTTGGAATAGCAACTGTAAACTATGATTAACTATTTACTCATATAATTCATTGAACATTTTTGCTAAGCATTTATAAAATACACAGACATATACTTGTGGATGTTGCACATTGTACATGTACATGTACCTGCAGGTGAGCTGAAAAGCTGGCCTGCGATGTCTCACTGTCCATAATATCTAATATGTGTAATTTTATTTTGCTTTTGGAGGAATATGCTGGTTATTAAAAGTATGTAATGGTATGCTTAACATTGTTGCATGTTATTTCAAATCAAGATGCGTTCTACCCTCAAACCTCGAATGATACAAATCCCCTTCCCTGCCAACATCCTGCCTCACAGCTGTGGCATAGGTGTGTGCAATATGCTTCTTTGTTTGAAAAGTGGTACCCTTTCAGGAATCAGTTTATAAATTGTCTATGTGCCTTCTGGGACTATTTATACTTAAAGGCAAAAGGTACAGGAAATGGGGAACAAAAGAACCAGGATAAAAATAAAGAAAACTCTGTAATGCTGAACTGTGGTCATGGACTAATATTTAAGAATTTACTAGGTACAGTAATGCACAAATGTTAATAAATTTAGTGCTTTTCAACATTAAAAGGAAAAAAAAATCTTTCTCCTATTCCCGAATCCAAATGAACCTCTTCTCAAATATAACTTCACATACTGTTTTTTAGTTTAGCAATCATTCCATCAGAATGATCTCATGTATGGGAAGGCTTTCATCATGGACAGATGAGCAACTTTCTGAGAAGGAATCCAGTCTCTTCTCTACACCATGCCCATGAGGTTGCTTAAGGTGAAGACCTGCATAATTTGATGCTACCTCTAATTTAATGAGGTCAGCAGAGTTGATCTACAACTGCTTCCAGAGAATTTGGCTTCCCTTGGTACTCCACTCACTTGGAGTAAAGGACCTTCTTCCTCAAACGTCTGCTCTTTGGGTGGTTCAGGATTAAAGACAGAGGTACATAACCCTTTGCACAGCAGAAAGAAAGAAATGGGGTCTCTGATCTGATCAACCTCCTCTCTTATCCCAACTGTATAGATCATTGTATGCACTGCTCCAGCATGGCAAACCAAATGCAGTCGCACCCCATAGCTGCACCGACTGGCTCTATGGCCAGCTTCTGGGTTGGGCAGATAAGGGCAAGAAAGATAATTTTTAATCACAAATTACAGCTGTCCTGGTCTTGATATAAATCAGCAAGCTAGGGACAAAAGACTTCGTATGCATACGCTATCCACTTTGCTATGCATTATGCATTAGCCAAAGTGCCAGGGGGAAAAAATCCTAATTGTTGGTTTCATCAGTAAAGCTTGGCAACATACTGTTAAGCAGGGATGTTAGAATACTAACCTTGAAAATAAAGGAATCTATTGTCCTACTCAAGTATTACCTATATAATTTCTGCAGGAACCATAGAGCACTTTTATTTCTAGTGGATTTTCTTTATTGGGAGAACTTCTAGATTCCCAGTGTTAAATAGAAATTCATGGTTTTCTTGTTTATTTGCAGCATATGTTGCTTGGCTATAGTACATGACACACACTGTGTGTTGCTTCCATAAAACAGATGCTGCAAGGAAACAAAAAGGCATGAATTTATCTTTAATGTTAGAGATATTGAACTAGCAGAAGAATACTAGATGCAGAATCAAAATATCTGTAATTTTCAATAGTGGTGCCAACTGAAAAACACTTATATCATAAAGTGTGGTATAAAGATAGACCCAGCTTTAGGAAGTCTTAATTTTCAATTAGCTTAAGCATGTTTTAAACCATTTAACTTGACTTTTTAGGTTTTTTTTATATATTGACTGTGCATTTAATCCTTTATTTTCTCAGGAATTTACAGTATAATAAACTCTCAATCCAATCCATTAACTCAAAACAACTAAGATCTATCTGACATATTTAGACTATTAGATTTTTGCAGTCATTTTGAGAAATTTTTTTCTGAGAGCACACACTTTCGTGTCAAAGAATTTCCTATGTTATCATTAATGCTTTTGTTATTATTTACATTTCACTAGCATTGATGTGGATCTCCTTGAATGCTTGTTTTTAACCACTTTTGCATTCAGCACAGAACTCATTTTGCTGCTCTAAAAGACTTATAATTTATCTGGATTGTCATGTCTTCTCACAGTGTCAGGCAAACTGGTGAGGTCACTGACATTTTGATTGCTGTTAGCCAGCAGTAGCATAATCTAAACTGATGTCTTTCCTTATTTACAGATGGACCAGTATGAACCAATGGTCACATCACCGCTAACCTCTCGAAAGACAAATAAGGATGAAAAACGCTTATGTTTTCATTTTTTCATGAACTGATTGATCAGCTGGAGGATTTGCAGGCTTCCTAACAAACAGTCCATCCAACTTTTCTTGATTCATCAAATCTTAACAGGTTTTTTCGAATTAAAGCAGAAATAGTTTATCTCTTTTCGGTAAAGGATCTTCATGTGAACTTGACAGGGAGTATCACCACATTTCCTTTCTGAAGGCTTAGATGAATTATAGTATCTGACACTTCACCAAGGCTTTCTTTATATACTTAAAGAAATTTTATCCTAGGTTACTAGTATCCTGATTTGAAGAAACTTTCTGTGTGAAAGGGAGGGTGAAAAAAGTTGGTTTTTAAAAAAACTAATGAATCTCCCCATTAGCTGCTGTACATATTGAATGTGAGCACCATACCGCAGTAAAAAGTGCAAGGCTCCAAGTGTGGGATTCATGGGAGAGAAGTAATGATTTTCTGTGTTCCTAAATGGGTGCTATCACTGTCTAACTTACATGAGATAAAATACTAAGAGATATTTTGAAATTAAAAGATGTTCTGAAATACAAATTATTTCCTTTTTTATTTTTCACTATTTTTATCCTGATAGTTTATATGTAGCACCAGCAGGTTGCTGAGCAGCTCATCTCCCTTCGGTTCAGTACCTCACAAGATTAGGTATGAGCAGCTGACCGCACATCTATGCATATCCTCAGCACAGGAACCTTGTCGGTTCCAAGTAAAATTGAGAAAGGATTTTTTATGCTCTGTGCACTTATGAAAGTGGATTTGCTCAGGAAAGAAATCCAGTGTAATTTGAGTCAAGAGCTGAGGAGTGTAGAGGCTAATATAGAATAATATATTTATTTTATTTTATTGCTCATTCTGTTAAGCATTCTAGGAAATATTTTCAGACTGCACCTTCAGTAAGTTCGCAGATGACACTAAGCTGGGTGGGTGTGTTGA
>RSEF01000002.1:13665924-13704496 GCA_003993805.1 Himantopus leucocephalus
CCTGCCTATGGCAGGGGGTTTGGAACTAGATGATTTTTAAGGTTCTTTCCAACTCAAAGCATTCTATGATTCTATGAATTCAGAAAGCAGAGAGGAACAGCTGTGGATACTGGAGGGACTGCTCTGTGTCATCAGCTGCAGTGACAGCACACCGGCAACACAGCCATTACTTTTAATAAGCATAGTTTTCATATCAGTGGTTTCTATAGGTTTTGAGTTTTTTGACATGTGTAAAAGCAGCATACAGTATAGTTGGCTTCAGTATCTGAATGGTTAAAGTTCTTAAAATATTATTTAAAGTATTGCTTAATAGAAATATTGCACTAGTTCCCAAACATTTCTGTTAACTTTTTCCCAAAATAAATTAATTCCTTAAAATCCACCTTGGGCAGAATCTTCCTTTTTCTCACACTTCGGAAA
Organism: Himantopus leucocephalus; assembly: GCA_003993805.1. Classification (NCBI taxonomy): domain Eukaryota; kingdom Metazoa; phylum Chordata; class Aves; order Charadriiformes; family Recurvirostridae; genus Himantopus; species Himantopus leucocephalus. Next base: position 13,666,345 of record RSEF01000002.1, read on the forward strand.
CCACCTACGAAGGAACAAGGGAACATCAATCTTATCAAACCAGATAGACAGAGATACACACTTGATGCACTCTAATACACAGAGATAACACAGGCTCAAGACGTATGATGTCAGATGCATATGGGTGGTGGAATTGCCAGCTTGAAAAGTTACAACTTCAAGTTCTTTCAAGAAACTGGAGGAAAAGCATTTGAAAAGGGAAAAATATGAAGAGGGGAAAAAAAAACCCAACCAAAAAGAAAATCGGTAATAGAATTAGCTTCTACTTCCTTAATACATAAAAAGTTGATTTTCCTATCAGTTGCACAGGTGCAAATCTCAACTGTTCTGGAAATTGCAGGACTGTAACTGACAGCAAAATTTGGTCCAACAAAAATAGTTAGTTTGTATTGTAGCCACCTTACAACAAGCACTGTCTTTAGAAACCAGCCTTTGAAATTGAATGTTCTGTCACTGTCTTTTATCAGAGAACAGCAGCCTGCCAGAGCTCTCTGCAGTTTCCCAGGGGTGCCTGCAGACATTACAAGACGTCAGCAGGTCAAGGCACATTAAAACATGAGAAAATCCCGGACAGATCACACCCATCATTTAACTTTAATTGTCCTCTTCAGGCAAATGTTCTTGCATAAATTCAACTTCATGTGCACCTGCCAGCAAGTTTGTAGAGTAAAAAAAAAACTTTTTTCAGGGATGAATAGTAAATCCAAATAAGATAAGGTAGCCTGGAAGTACAGCCATATCAAGAATTTCTTAGTATTACTGCTGATGGGGAGGAACATACAAGCCGGAACTGAAATACCGCTTAGAACAGGAAGAAGTACAACCATGAAATAGTTAAGGTTATTTTTGCAAGTCTTTAATATTTGGGTTTAGTAAGCCTTAATGTGCCTGGCCATATTTAAATGGACCCAATTTTCCCAGCAACGGGAAGTCAAGACTTGAGTGAACGTTGCTTTGGAAAGTGTGCGAGTGTGTGAAATAATCAAGAAGATTAAAAGCCCTAAGCTTGGATAGTCTTAAATAAATCCCAGTATTCAAATCCATACTGGTTGTCATTCATTCTGTCTCACCTATGAAAAGGGTTCACCATGAAGAACCGTGCAGGATCAACAGGCCTTGTATCGTCTTCTGAAAAATATTTTCAGTTTTGACGGGTGATAAGGGTGCCCAGCAGAGTCAACCGTTGCTCGTGTCAGTAATGCTCTGCATTCAGAGGACAGAGGGGGAGTCTCAAAGCCCATCATGCTCAGCACTGTAAACTAGATTCATAGCAATGCTTGGAACAGTCTGAAGTAGTGTGAGGTCTAGTTTTGACATTGGCATAACTGAATGCATTTCTAGCATTATTTTGGTTAGTGATACTTTTTTCAGTTTACTTACACTCAGCTGCAGAAAAAATTTCAGTATGTTCAGGTGGTGTGAACTGGAGATCGCGGATAAGCTACAGCAACAGTTTCAGTTTCGTATTCTTGTGGGGTTTTTTGTTTGGTTGGTTGTTGTTGGGTTTTTTTTTTGTTTGTTTAGGTGTTGTCCAGCTATGGTTTTTACTTGAAGCCTGCCAGGTTAAACTACCTGAAAACTAAATTACTATAAAAGAAGGGATCAGATCTTGAGATTCAAAACTATGGACTTTTGAACAACTCTGCTGCACTCTTTAGCTTATCCTCTGAGATTTCCACACTCTGTATGGTTTCCATAATTGCAATGTTCAATCACCTCATAGACATTATTTCACTGTCTTATTGACTGAAATTATGCCTCCTTTTTGCATCTGATAATGGTTCAGATTTTGATTCATACAATTCAGACACTTCACAGCAGTAGCAGCAAGAGAAGCACATTGTAATTATTTTGCAATCCCTTTGTTGCTGGTGTCATTTTATCTCTCATCCCTGCATGCTCTTTTTGTACATACACATCCCATAATATACACTTAGTATTAGAAACCAGGAAATGACTATGGAATGAGAGTCATGTTCAAGTCATGTGTTTTGACCTAAGTGTTTTGTTATCACCAAAACCACTTAATTGGAGTTTTTAATTTTGTCGGCCATTCATTTGGGGTTAGATCCTCTCAGGTACAGTGGGTTTATGCCTGATGCAGTTCGGAAGGAGCAAATGAGGTGCCAACTCACTCAGAACTGACTGCTATTCCAGTTGTACACAGTTGTACTGGCATGGTTTCTCTCTTCCTTTTACCAAAGAAGAGTATATACTTTAAATTAACAATTTAGCTTTATGGCACATAAAAATGCACTTTAAGTCATGTTTTGTATGGCTTAAAAGGTGCTAGAAAACCCCTGAGAAATTATGAAACCTGCTAGGTATACTTATAGCATCCAGGGCAAAGACTCGTCTTTAAATGAGTCAGGGTAGGTAACTCCAGGTAGCCTGATCCACAGTCTCAGAAACCTAACCAAGATCTCACTCTTAGATCGAAACCTATTAAACTTAGACCGATCCTTTCCCCAGCATCTGTAAAGAATGACTGACTCCTGCTTTTTACATACTAGGTTGCTATCCCTTCTTCCAACTTCTTTTGCTGCACTAAGAAAAAAAGAAAAAACCCTCTTTGTATTTTTCGAGCAAGGTGTGTTTTCCGTAACTCTTATGTGTTTCTTTCCTCTAAGATGTATGATTCATTAACATATTTTTTAAAGTTGTCAGAGTGAGACACATATTTCAATAGTTGTCTAACCAGTTCCTAAAGAATAGATATATTACCTTTTTCACACCCTACCCCAGTATTAGATTTATATTCACCCAGAAGGAGGTTTTTCCTTTTCGCAAAAGCATTATAACATTGACTGTTATTTTTCTACCTATCTACTTTAAGGTCCAGATCCCTTTTTTCTCTATTATGTAGCCTTTTCTGTTTTGTATTTGTATATCTTGTTTCTCCATCCTAGTGGAAAGCTTTTTGTGTTTTCTTTGTTAATTTAATTCTTTTGATTTTGGACCCCATCTTTTAAGTGGCCAAGTTTATTTTTAACCTCTGACCCTTTCTTCTGATGTCCTCTGGGTGAAATGCTGTCAAAATATTCCACGGGGCAGAGAGAAATCCTCTGCACAAAAGCTGACTGACATAGCATATGTACCCACTTTACTACCTGGATGTAGCTATGGTATTCCTCAAGGGAGTTCCCAGGAACAGATGAACACAGACATAACTTACAGGAAGAGGCATGATGTTTATAATCTCAGACCACTTTTTATGCATAAAGCTCAATGGAAATTAGCTCTAATTCTAGTCATCACTTTGCTTTATGGGTAATTTGAGTGGGTTATGTGCTTACACTGTACAGAAAACGCCTTTCGGTCACAATTAACAAATGCCATACTTATGGCTGCTGTGTCTGATATCCTTTACCTTAGACGTAAAACACTACTACGCAGAGTCATTTTGTAGTTCTGTGGTGCTATGAGTGGGAGAGTCAATAAAGGCATAGGCATAGGCATAGATTGCCATGACCACCAAGAACTGACTAAAAATAAAAGGTGTTAAGCTAGTAATGCTGCATGTATATACTCTTTTTTATGAGAAAAATCAGAACGAGTATTTGGCAATATGTGGTCATATGGACGATATAATTGGTCCAAGGTTGATTTAAATTTAATCTCAAAGTCAAAAGCACAAAATATATCTCTTGTAAAAATTAAGTTAGCACATATCTGAAGTGTTTTATCCTGACCTGATGCAGATAGAATACATCCATTGATTTTGCTGGAAAAAATCCAACTCATATCACTTGGACAATCTGTCCTCTCATTGGCACTGAAGATCTGAGAGGCATTGATGCCTACTAAAATTAATGGGAATTGCTGATGTTCCTGGAAACAAACCCTGTAGAGTTGCGTTATTTTAGCTTGCTACTTTTTTCTTTTTAATGTGTTAGCTATTCTTATTATAAGGTCCAGCAGAAGGACAATATCCTGCAACACAGCAAAATTTCATCTTTTTGTGACAGCCACTTTAGTGACAACCACTCTTCTTCTGAGAAAGTTATTCTACAATGTATTGAACAAGATATAACCACTTTCAGGCAACTGACAGTGAGATTGTGAAGTATCATCAGAAACATATTTTTCAACATTGCCATTTATAATATTTGATGTATGCTCTGAGACACGAATGGTTTTACCAAAGTTGAAAAAAACTGCTTAGAGATTTTTTCAAGAAGAGAATCTTATCACCAATAATGAAGTATTATTTTAAAGTTTCTTAAAGTAATGCATGTGCAGATATTTTAATGTTAATCAATATCTAGCTTTTGGTAAGAGAAACACCGAACAGAGAAGAAAATCTCTAAGCACTATTTATGTAGCAATTTGCAGGCACAGTTGTGAGTGAGCAGAGCGTGGCCCTTCAGGTGATGGATCAGTCCATAATGAGGATTTTTAGAGAGCCACTTCAGCAACAGATACCCAGACATCAGTCTCTTCTAGTCTCCTCGACAGAAGCCTTGCTGAAGGTGACCAAATAGCCGTTCCATCTCTGGTACACAGCAACGTCAGCTCAGCTTAGCTCTTACCACAGGCACAGGCTGATACACTTGTAAAAAAAAAATGTCTTTTCCCATTTAAGGCAAATTTCATTCTCCTCCGATCAGCAGCAAGGAGAGTAGTTAGTGTTCGTCAGACCTTTGAGTTTTACAGGTAAAGACCTTTCTCTGGCCTTATGCAGCTTATCTTGGATTCCATATATTAGTACTTAAAAGTCCATTAATCCTAACTGAATGTGCTTTACCAGAAACTTTGAAATAAAAAAGCAGGGTAACTGCTGAACAAAGCATAGGGTATCCACTTCTTACCTGATATTCCCCCTGACATTTCAGTATCCAGCCTCTCTCAAACAGCGTAGCTGCAGCAGCAGAGATAGGGAGATATGGAGTGACTGAGTTACCTCTGACATTTATTTTGAGTCTTGAAAACAATATTATGCATTTACAGTGCAGTCATTTTTCAAATTGAATTTATCCTTGTGGACTTTTCCAGCTTTCTTCTTATCAGGTGATAAGACTGTTCTGAGTTTTGCTCACATTTATTTTCCAGTCATGCTTCATAACCACTTGAAGGTCTCCCATTCAGGAAGAAGAGTTTTTTTAGGGCACATGGACCAGTCTGTCTAGTCGTGCCTGTGAATTGCAGGAAAGGCCAGCAAATGATTCGAGTCACCAATGCTCTGGCTTAGCAGTCCACCACTGAAGGAAGCAAACTTTATTAGTGCATTAAATTTAGCCTAGTGCTGAAACAAGTGTGTATACAGCATGTGAGGAAATTTCAGCCCACTAATAAAAATAAATAATTTGGTTTGCTTTAAATTCCTTCAGATCATCTGTTGTTTTTTTCTCTGAGCAATTTTTGTCTGTTAATCCAACAGCCACCATCAGCAGTAGACAACTGATTCTTCCAGCTAGTGTTTTTCTATAACTGCTCTGAATTAATTCTGCACATCAATTTACAGACAAATTCCAACTATGTAAGAATGTGCTCCAATGTTATGAAACTTCGCACAAAAACATATGAGCTACAAAGAATCCATTCTGTATTATGCTTAATATTATACCTAGTATAACACAATAATATATTACAACTGCAGAAGTAGCAAAAATGTTGATTTCACATGTAAAGAAGCTATGAAAGTCTTATTAAACAAGGAGACCTGCTGTAGTTTGCTAGCGTCTTACATTATTGATTTTTAACTTTCACTGAATGTCTCAAGTCTTAGAACAAGAGTTGTGGTATTGAATCTGTGGCAGAGCGCTTTCTCAAAATTGCCATCCTTTTTTCTTCCAGCACTATGTTCTGTGGCGGTTTTCTAATTATTAGATGTAAATCCACAGCAAAACTTATACCATTTCCTATAGCAGCAGTGTGCTATGACAAGAGGTGAAAAACCAGTCATCCGTGTAATACTATGCTACCCACTATAGCGTATGCAAATTATACAGTAAGTGAGGCAAATGTAGGTACTGTCTGGCCTAATGATTTGCGAACATTTTTGGTGGCTTAGTGTTAACATTCAAAACCAATAAATTAAAGGTTGAATATATTCCGAGTCATGGCAAAGCTCTGGAAAATACCTTTCACTTCAAGAACATTTAATTGCTTGCTTGAACCAAAAACCTATTATTTACAGATTAAAAATGAAGTCTGTTTATATTTGTGTGAAGCATGGTGTAGATTTTGATTGTTTTAATAGATCAACTGAATATCTCATGTAACTCCTGAAGACAAAGTCCGTCCAGCTCCTGTTACAGAAGACCAGAAAGTGCCTCATGCCTCCTCTGCCCCTAGTCTGGATTCTCAGGTAAACTTCTATTGTTCTTCTTATAAAGTGTCTGTGTAATCAGCTTTGGGTGGTCACAAAGAGAAAACAATCAATTTCCAAGCTTTTTTACTAAAACTGTTATTTATAGCTCCTGATTGTAACAGGTATTGCAATATCAACATTTTACCTTTGTACAGCACCTACCACCCAAATGCATTTCACAAGTGCACTCTCAGAAATGTGCCAAACCTGGAAGACGGAGCAACAACCTTTTTCTGAGAACTGCAGGCATTTTAACTCAGAACACTTACCATTGAGGCCCATATATAGTTTGTGTTTTGCTTCTACTTCATATTCAAAAGACGCTGCACTGAATACATCTGCTCAGTCCTACTGCATAAGAGAATAAACTGCAACAAAAATATGCAGTCAGCATTTTTCTCTACATTTTATCAGGCCCTGTAGGCTGGATTGCAGAGTGTTAATAGGCAGCTTCAGTGGATGGAGTAGATGGGCTCTCCCATCTACTATATGCAAAACAGTCGAGGGGGCACAGGTCCTCTAACAGTCTCTGAGATCTCTTTTAATGAGCCTTTCACAGCTTCTTTGCATGTGAAATCCAAACCCTTACTGCTTCTCCTGAACAGCTGTGCTACAATTGTGGATATTGTATTACTCATATGCTTTTCTGCTGGGATTTCTAAGACAGTTTTCTGATTTGAACATCCTTGAGTATGCAGATCTAAATCCCACTTCATGTACCCAAACAGTATGTGCATTTCACATATTAAAAAAAAATAATTGGTGGGAGAGTGGTATTCTGTCTACAGAATGAACTGAAACAAGTTCTTCTGTAAGTAGCATAGTTAAAACTGGTTTTCTTTCCTGTGTTAATCCTGGGAACCCTCCTTGTTTGCCATGATGTTCTCACCAGGAACCAGATGACAGTGAGGAGAGCAGTGCCCCTTGGGCTGGCCGGGGTTTGCCTGCCAGTCCGGCAGACTGCTGACGCACACCATGCACAGTGCTGTACTCTGCATGGTTTTCATTCAGGGTGAGCAATTAGACTGGGTCAATATCATCTGTGCAGCTACGCATTATGATGCAGTTTGCAAAAAAGAAATTATCATCGAGACCACCATACTTGTCTCATTTTAGTGTTTCTTGGAAGTCCCCTATGAATACTGGGTTTCATAGCAAAGTCAAAAGGTTTTTCCATCTTATATAGAATGGCCAGAAGAGTACAGCATTAACTTACTGGAGCAAGATAAGACAGAAAAGAATTAAGCCCATAATCTAGGGGAGACCAGCAGCTATGATGTAAAAAGACGTGTGCTTTTCACTACTTGTATCTTTACCACTATGTGGAAAAGGAAAGAAAGATTCTTCTTCTGTCTAGTGAAAGCGAGAGACAGACTTTGTAGCATTGGCATTAGAGCATTCATCTAAGAGAAGTTACTTTTGGGATTCGATTCTTGTCAACAGATTTATGATTATTTAATGTAAAAATCAGAACTGTCTTGCTATAAAGATCACATCCAAAGAATTCTCTATAGTAGCTGAGTGCCCTAATCACTATGCTAAAAAGACTCCAGAAGTCCTGCTCTCTTTTTGTTTCCACGACTTTAGAAATCTTGTGCTGCAGAATAGCACAGCTTTCAAAGCTGGGATGAAGAGTACTCTGGGCTGTAGCCAGGTGACCAGAATATTTTGGGCAAGTGTGTCTTTGTATTTTGGATTTCTCAGGCTTAACAGAAAATGAAGCTGAATAGTAGGCTTTGAATTTCTATCCATATAGGTAAAATGTGTTTTATGGTTCCTCAGGGTACCTGAGGCCACTGAAAAGAATGGATGGATATGACACTGTATGCACTGGAGACATAAAACTTACTGAATTAGCACCTGGAGGTCAGACAGGACACTGTGCTATACAATAATGGTAGACAATTGAATCCCACCCTACCAATGGGACAAATACTTTAATTTTATTTTAAAAAGCTTCATATTGCCCACTTCTTCCTCCATGTGTTCATGTTGAAAGGTGCTTAATCTCATACATGTTCTGTGCACACCTACCAAGGTGTAAGCCTACATGGCTCACAGACATGCTTCTGCCTTATTCCTAGGCTGCATTTGGATGACATACCTAATGTTCAACAAATTGTCTTATCTGCTTGCTTCCCCCCNCCCCCCCCCCCCCCCCCCCCCCCGGCTTCTGAAAAAGGAATTTTTCCCACCTATACCCACCCCAATATCTTCTTGGTCAAACATTCAGAGGCACTCACAATGTAAACGTTCTGACTTGAAGTTTTAGTGATACACTGTTTTATTATTATTTAACCCTACATGATTCACAGGTACCATTGGACTTCCAATCACAAAAAAAAACCCATACTATACTGGAAATGAAATTATATTAGCTCTTTTTAGACAGTAATATGGAAGTCTGAGTGCTATGACTGTGATAGCTAATCTAGGATAGGGATTGAACCCTCAAGACTCCTGGTAAAGTTACAATCAGAAGGTTGCACGTTCTCTTTAAAATGCTTCTGCCACCTTGTGCTTTTCCCAAATCGTTTTAGATTATAGGGCAAATGCCACAATTTTGATTTTTGTTATTGGACTATATGAACATAACCAGTTTCTTAATTTATATTGTTAAACAATTTGTGAGGAAATTGCCTATTGTGTTTTGTTGTGGTTTTCATTAATATAATGTAGCTCAGCTTCCTCTAAGATTAAAATCAAAGACGAATAGCTTTGTGCTCAGCTAGAGCACACCATTTGCTAATTCATCTGAGATCAATAATAATTAAATGAATAATTTAGTGAACCACCGTGCACCCTTTTTGGCTGCTTTATTTCCTTCCACAAACTACACTTGTTATTTGCAATAATATGCAGCATTTGGAGAGTTAGGGGAAAAGAAAGACTTTTTTTTTTCCCCCTTTATTTTCCTTCATTATTTCTTAGTAAGCAGAAAATGAGTTTTTGGCTTTTTCTTCTGAATACTTGACTGAAAATCCTTTGGGAATTTAAAGTTTCAATATTATTTTCTTTTAAAGACCTCTTTGGACTTTCCTTTTAGTTTTTGCTTGACAATTGCTTCTATGCTGCTCATTAAGATGCCGTGCAAATAAGTGATTATGAACAACATATGTAAGGTTGCCAAACATGCACTGTTTTATATATGCATAGTGAGTCTGATACCACCAGCAAGTTGCCAGACAGATTGATCTTTTGTAGCAAGTCCAAAATGCCTAAAAGAAATTATTTGGACCTGAGTGTGAACAAACCATCTGTAAAAACCTGTCAAGTGACATAAATTAGGAGGCACAGGTCTTTCCAGGTATTTGGGTGTGATGCCTCTGTTCAGAGTCATTTTAATCAGTAAAGATTGAAAAGATCAGTCATCTCTTATCTTTTATATCCAACTGCATTCTAAACTATTTCTCAGTCAAAGTCTCATGAGTGATCCAGTTGGTATTCTCAGATAACATAAGAAACACAGCAACTAAAGAAGTTCCCCTCATCCCCACAACCCAGCTCTTTTGTTTTTAGTTTTTATTGAAAATTTTATCAAAAAAAAACAAGGAAAGAGATTTTTATTTATACAAAAGTCACATCATTGGGTCAAATCATGGAGTCATGGAATCAAATGGGACAGAACTGTCCAGTAAAATCCTCTTCCCCAGAAGACATTAATGCACTGTTTCTGGAGGGCTCTCTCCAGGGAGGTATGGACTAGGAGGCTTTTTACTCAGAAGTGATTTGAAATTGTATTCCCATACTTATGTTCCTATGTTTTCTTCTAGCAACCAGTCAGTGGGTCAAAAAGCGGGGGGGGGGGAGGGGGCACTATCAATTTTCGAAAGAGCTTCAGGTAATGGATGAGTGAATGGATGGAGACATTCACACAGCATTTTGACTGTTCTGAAGCTTGTTCTAAGACAGATATCTCAGAGACCTCCCTGAATAAATAATTTAAGAAGGCTTCTTCTGCTAATGTCACTTTACTGCTTTTCTTGCAGTTATTTTGTTGACTTCTCAAGGATATACTTTCAGGATTCAAGAGATAATGCAAGCCTCCCAACTTTCATCTTCACTTTAAAGGAAGAAGAGATATTTTCTAATGCTTATGGCTGCAGATAATAGCTAGAAAGTGGTTTTTTAATGTACAGAAGCTAAACATCTCTTTTTTATTGTCAAATTTTTATGGGTAATCCTTCGGGAAATGTGGAAAAGAAAAGTGCACATCAGGATTGCCATTTGGGATGCTATGGTTATTTATGGCGTGTGCTGGGACATTTGATTAAAAACACAGGGGAGATCTGTGTCTTTCTGGACCTATAGGTAGGTGAAAGCTGGGCAATATACCTTAGGACATCCTAGACAGTACTTGGATCCTACCTTTAGGCAAATGAACTAAATCCATGACTTAGTGTAATTAGGTTGACAATTTTCTCTGATCTATTGGATTAACTGCTTAAATTGAGGCATTGTTTCTTCCCTCCTTTATAAAAACTTGAGAAATATGACTGAGGATAGTGTATTTCACTCTGGCAGTGGTACCTAGCACCATAATCCCCGTGTCCCTTCTCAATCTAGGCCACAGACACTATACGTGAAGGAAAGAATCATCAATGTGGAAAAGAATCCTTATGTTGGTGCAAATAGCTTTTATAGCCATTGCAATTTCTTCTATATTAAAATCTGAAAATTTTGCCTTTTCACAGACAGTTAGAAAGTAGGAGGAACTGGGATCTAGTATCTCACGCTAATGTTATACTTTGTCAGTATTAAGTAGAAAGCTATTGATCTGTACAACATGCTGCATGATGTGTCATTAGCCTGTGTCAGTGAATTAAAGCAAACAAAATACCCGGGAAGAGAAAATTAGTTTGGTAATACTGCTGGTAGTCATAAAGATATATTGATTACCTATTAACACAATAAGATATATAGTTATATACAGTATATTAATTTCTACATTGATGTTAATAAATATTTTTAATATCGGGTCTAATCATCCCATTATACTTTCTGATACTTGGTATCAGACTATAGGGACTTTTCACCATTGAAGAATTTGGAATAGTCCTTTTTTTCCATGTCTCTGTATTTGTTTTCTTTTGGATTACAGAAAAGACGGAGCCAAGGTGGCCCTGTAGCTGATCCCACTGGCTACACGCTGAGCAGAACTTGTACCTACAAGTGAGATTTTCCCTTGGGCTATTAATGAACATAATGTGACTCAGCAGTGTTACTGGCAAATTATGAGTAAGCAACTTCATTTTAAATTTTGCATTACCCTTTTTGTGTCAGTGACATACTGTCTCCTTTGTGTTTACCTACCCATATTACACACTCTCAGGTGTATATCTGAAAATGCATTTCATTTCAAAACTGAGGTATGCTGTGAAGTAATGATGAAAAGGGCCCACGACATGTTTATGGTGGTGATTTTTTGAAAGTCATTCACTATGCAGCATTTCTTCAGTGTTCTACAGACATCATTTCACACGATTCAGCACTGGGCAGTATATTTTGGAGGCATTTTCATGTCCCTGAGCTGGTTGGGGTTTTTTGGTGTCAGATTGTTTTCTGTGTGAGGAATTCCTTACATAAACCCAGTGTTTTTCTTTCCCCAGCGGCAGCACTGTCAACAACCCTATTTGTCAGCCTGACTGAGGTATTTACAAATTGTTTTAGATTTGCACATTAACATGATGCAGAATAACCTTTTACATCCAGTATCAAGAGATATATTCTTAACACAAACAACATCTAATAAATGCATCAAGGCACTTCTTATGCAGCCCCTGGCAATACAGGTGATGCCAGATAGAACAGCTCCATTGGGGTAGCTATAATCTTTTCATCTCTGGTTTAAAACCCTCTATTTCTACTGCCTGCAAATGTCATATATCTGGCCAATACTTACAGATAAGTTGATATAGGCAGTCATCATAAGTGTCTTGTTTATTTAGGGAAAAATATCAGAGAAATCACTGGGGAAACAACTCTTAAAATACTACAAACAATAGACTTGAACGACTATAGTGGAAAGATTCCTACATTTGTGTTAAACAAGCTAGCCTGGATAACAGAAACAGTCTTTCTGTGCAAAACCCAACTAAGAATAAGCATATTTTACTTTTCTTCTAGGCAAGATATAGGCGGTATACCAAATTTTCCAGTGTGATGGATTACTATTTAGCTCTCTCCCATAAAGCTAAGCAGGTAACCCCTGCACCAAACAGAAACTGTAGTATAGACATAGCTCAGGAAAGGGATATCTTCCCAGAACTGCCCTCCAGTTCTAGTAGTTGATTTAGAAAGAGATAGTATTTTTCATATTGGACGTCCTCATATCCTAAGACAGACATATGGAATGGTTAAGTAACTATAGTAAATTTTTCTCATGGATTACCGTATTCATGGTAAAATCAAATTTGTCTCCATATGAAAATGGAGAAACGGAAATATGTCATCTACCTGGATTTATGGAAAGCATTTGACACTGTTCCACTCGACATCTTGGTCTCTAAATTGGAGAGACATAAATTTGACAGATGGACGACTCGGTGGATAAGGAACTGGCTGGACGGTCGCACTCAGAGTTGCAGTCAATGGCTCTGTGTCCAAGTGGCGAGCAGTGACAAATGGTGTTCCTCAGGGGTCGATACTGGGACTGGTGCTGTTTAACATATTTGTTGGTGACATGGACAGTGGGATTAAGTGCACTCTCAGCATGTTTGTCAATAAGACCAAGCTGTGTGGTGCTGTCGACATGCTAGAGGGAAGGGTTGGCATCCAGAGGGACCTGGACAGGCTGGAGAGGTGGGCCCGTGCAAATGTTGTGAAGTTCAACAAGGCCAAGTACAAGGTCCTGCACTTGGGTCAGGGCAAACCCAAGCACAAATACAGGCTGGGTGGAGAATGGCTTGAGCCCTGAGGAGAAGGACTTGGGGCTGTTGGTGGATGAGAAACTAAACATGAGCCAGCAATGTGCTCTTGGAGCCCAGAAAGCCAGCCGTATCCTGGGCTGCATCAAAAGAAATGTGGCCAGAAGGTTGAGGGAGGTGATTCTACTCTTCTAGTCCGCTCTCGTGTGACCCCACCTGGAATATTGCACCCAGATCTGGAGCCCTCAGCACAGAAAGACATGGACCTGTTGGAGTGGGCCTAGAGGAGGGCCATGAAGACAATCAGAGGACTGGAGCACCCCTCCTATGAAGACAGGCTGAGAGAGTTGGGGTTGTTCAGCCTGGAGAAGAGAAGGCCCCTGGGAGACCTTATAACATCCTTCCAGTATCTGAATGGGGTCTCTAAGAAGGCTGGAGGGGGACTTTTTACAAGGACATGTAGTGATAAGACAAGAGGTACAGATTTTAAACTGCAAGAGGGTAGATTTAGATTATATATTAGGAAAAGAAATTTCACTGTGAGGGTGATGAGGCACTGGAAGAGGTTGCCCAGGAAAGTTGTGGATGCCCCATCCCTGGAAGTGTTCAAGGCCAGGTTGCATGGGGCTTTGAGCAACCTGTTCTAGTGGGAGGTGTCCCTGCCCATGGCAGGGGGTTGGAACTAGATGATCTTTAAGGTTCCATCCAACCCAAACCATTCTATGATTCTATGAAAAAAATATTATCTTATGAGGTTTTTTTTATTATTTAATATGAAATAGAGTGAGGACATAAATATCATTTCATATGCTTTAGCAACTTCATAACAGACTCCCTGAAAATTATTGACATAATTTATGCGATAATTCATGACAATGTCATGTATCCTCCATGACAGTTGGGCAACACCTGGAAATAGTTGAAAATAGTTTTTTTTCCAAAGTTTGGTAAGATGCGTCCTGAATACAATAACAAGGCCTCAACCACTACTTTTTGCGTGCAATGTTACATATAAGGATTACCAAAGGAAAGCTACATTAATTTTCAGCTCAACTCTGATAAATGAGTGCAAGTTCACTGTAGCCTGTAACCTAAAACAATCATTGTCAATAAAATCGGTATGACTGACAGACAGACAGAAGCTAGATTTCATATAATCTGATTTTAACTGGACAAAAATTAAAAATCTTGTCTAAATTTGTCTGTGGTTAATGGAGACAGTTAGGCAGCCAACGAAGGGCAGCATGGGTGTTGTTCCTCACAGACCAAAACATGACATTTAAGATAGATAGGATTAATCATCCCGTGGAAATGCCTGTAGAAGTACTCGTTGGTGGAAGTTGGATACGAGAATGATTCAGTCACCTAAATGTTGATCTCTAGTACTGTTTAAGGCATCCTTGCGGGGAAGACATTATGTCACTGGATTAGTAATCCAGCAGTAGAAAATCAGTCAGGAGACCTTAGAGCATCTCAGATGTCAGTGGGTGCAAATAATTAGTAAATTGAATCAAGACACTAACTTTTAAAAATTCAAAATTAGAAAAGGTAGGCCTCAAAGAGTAGAACAGTTCAAAAAGTATCTAATAATATAGTGACAGAGCTATGCCAAGACTATACATATTAAACTAGAAAAGGCACAGATCTGGGAGCCAAATTAATAAAGAGTTATGTGTTATAAACAAGATATAGTTTAGAATAAATAATGATGGGACAAGCCAATCCACCTCTGCTCTCTTTCTTGCAGATTTTTCTGTACCAAGTTTGTAAAGCTCTGCAGATCTTTTATTTCATCTCGGGACTTTCAGCTTCAATGGTGAGCCTCATTGAGCAGACCTAGGCAAATAACAGTACCGCAGATGGAAATTCCTTAGTGTTATGACCAAACCAATAAAGAAACAATCCTAGCACATGCAAAATGTGGTTTTGTCTTTTCCTCTTTCATAGATTTGTTCCACTTCATCTCCTCTCTTTCTTCTGTCTTTTCTCTCACTTTTTCATTTGTTTTCTACTCTAACTGCAGACCAATATTTTCCCTCCAGCCTTATCCAGGTCTAGAATGACTGATGCAGGAAAGGGACCTAATTAGAGAAGATACATTATCTCTAATCAATAATTATTAAAAATGAAAAATTATCACAAGTACAAGAACATCCTCAACAGTATGATGAACATTTCAGATGTTACTAACAAACAGTAATGTTAGGAAACATTTGGGAATAAAATTACATACTTTTACAGAAACTTCCACCTTATTCATAAAAGATTCTGCAATGATTGGAGAAGTAGGCTGAATGAAGATTTTGCGGAGGATTAAATGAGTATGAAGAAGAAGCAAATCTATTTAGGACCCTACATCCCTATTCTTACTGTTTTCTGGAGATGTAGGCTATTAAGGTTCATTCAGGGCATTATAGTCATTGCAGCTATTGAATTAATAGGACTGGAGAACCTAAAGTCTCCAAAATACAGGTCCTAAATTATTGAGAGGTTGGAGGAGCTGCACTGCTGATTCAATTCAGATATATTGCCTATGACTGTCAAACATGCTTTGTACTTCTACCACTTTTAAAAAGTACAACGTTTGATGGCCTTTCTAACCAGGAATAAATTCAGCGAAAACTCAGTCAAAACTTCAGAATAGGCCAGCTAGTAGTAGAATTCAGACATCTCTCAGTCTCACCAGGGAATTGACTTTTGCTTGCTAATTGCTTTGGTCTCCTTGATATGGCTCCTGCTGTGCTGCTTATAAGCCTGACTGATATCCTAGAAATGCCTTCTAAATGACTTCCTTATCAGTGACAAATTCTTTTAGCTCCCTGGAGGAGCAAGAAAGAGAGTTGTTTTATCCTCTTTCACTAGGATATGAAGATTACTACTGCTTTTCCAAAAATTTACACACCAACAGACCAAAATGCAGATACTATGGCAGACATATATTTCAATGTTGTTTTCCATGATGAAAATTGTTTATTGTGGATTCAACACTGCATCTTACTCAGATCCCTTTGAGAAACATCAGGGGCACAAAATGAAGGAAAAAAAAAATGTAAAAAAAGCCTGCATGGTATAGATGTTGCTAATTCCTTGTTTCACTGTTATTTGTTTAAGGAAATGGGATAGGAATGAAGTTGAAAAGAAAGGCAGTGATGGAAGCAGGTGCAGTGAAAGGATGAAAAAGGAAGATCAATAGCTGTGAGGAACCTTGGGTGAGGAAATAGAAGGAAGAGAAGGAAGTCTATTAAAGTAAACAGTCAACAAGGTCAAAGCTGAGAAAATCGAGTTTAAACTACAGAAACCTTCAGAGGGAAACTGCAGCTCTTCCTCCTTAGCTAGCCATCCACTTCTCCCTTTATGGTGTATCCTGCCTTCCTCATTTAGCCTGTTCTTAAAACTGTTTTAAATATTATCCTAGTCTTTCACTAATGAAATTATTTTTCCTTTAGATTTGTTTGCCTCCTGAATCTTTTTTCTCTCTGTGTCCTGGATTCAATCAAATAATTTTGATTGTTGTAGGAGCATCCAAGTTTGAATTCTCCATGAATGACAATGGAGCTCCAACTTTGGAATAGTCTACATAGGGCCACTGTGAAATATGGATGTCCTGGTTTGATAATGACTGGGAATCTTAAAGCAAAACTTGAGGTTGCACTGAGAAGGTGAAGTTTTTAATTGTACTTACAGTTGACACTGTGTTACAATATGCATGGAAGTTCTTACAGGTGTATGATGCCTTTCATATTCACCTGTGAGGAAAGATATTTGATATTTCCCAGTAATGTTTGGTGACTGCAAGTCATTTGTAGAGCAGAAGGATCTCTTTCCAAACGAGAGGGTTTCAGTGACTTAGCATTGCAGCTAAACTCAAAGGGAGCGCTGTGATACTAGGTGGAAACAGTGACAAGAACATAAGACTGGAAGGGATTTACCGAAGCTTCAAACTACACCTCCTTCATATGCATATGAAAGACGATCCTCTTCACAAACTCCAGCACTATCCAGTTGAACATTTTTGGCTGTACCAAAGGGAATTTCTTTCCTCTTGCAGCATAAATGTATCTATGACAAATATGTAACTTAGCGTTTTCAGGCCAGCGTTGTCCCTTAGCTCAGGTACTTCTCTCCCATCTATGGTCTTTACTTCCTTGATCTGATGGCCAAACAGTTCTTCCAGCTTCAATCTCCAGCCCGTGCAGCTCAACTTAAAAGGAGAATTCCTTTTTGCTCTTACTGATAAGGAACTGAGTTTAAAAAAGTGAGCAGTACTAATTGTCTTCAGCAGGGGTCAGTGGTGCTGTTTGTTATGAAATCAGTTGTCCCAAAAGTGCACTGAGACCCACCTTTTCCAAACTACTTACCTAAACCAGGTGGTCTAATGTTCGTAACCACTTGGCTTTAAAGAGTTGTCAGAGATGAACAGCCACAAATTCAGCACACTGGGTTTACTGATACCATCACTGTCATTAGTTAAAATGGTTTTGGAAGGTTTGGTAAACAAAAAATAGTGGAAATTTCTTGCATATCCTGTTCCTATGGCATGTACCTTAGTTTCCAGGCTCTCCCTTGACATTATAATTACAATTTACTTTCTCTGTGTTCATAAATTACATTCTGCAAGATTTCACTGTGTTTAGACTTAATTTATTTGCTGTTGTGAGTTTTTGATATTTCATCTCTTCTTGGTGAATGCAACCTAGGCTTTTGCATAGATTAAATTTAGCTTTGTTCCTAATGGTGTTCTGGGGAATAATGCCCAGTGGATCACTTCTTTCTGTGTGAGAACCTGAGTGCTGGCAGAATAATTGTCAAGTGCTTCATCCTGGTGTTTTGGAGGGCATACATTTGTCCAATAAACAGAAAGTGATTTTAGGAAGACCATTCCCTTCTAGCCTAAGTTGGAAATCTAAAGTTCAGTGTTACAAAGTCTTCCTCCTCTGCTCTTGGCTCTTAGAGTCACATTTTGTCTCTCAATTGCTGTGAAGTCTTCAGTGGACAGCTTTGTACTAAATAGGCAACTACTTGCATAACATGTCCTGAAAAGTAATTCGAACATCAGTTTATAGCATGATTCTAAGATAAAGTACCGGCAATTTGAAACAATGAAATACATGTCTTTTTCTGATGTTTTTATCACAGAAATTAAGTCAGTTTAGGTTTCATTATTATCACTGCACCAAATACAGAAATAGTAGGTGAATCAAACATGATTTATATGCCAGTACTCAGATATAGGTATAGGAAATGCAGGATCATCTCTTTGGTCTGAGCAAGGAATCAGAAAATGCAGGTCTTAACTTTTCCTTGCAGCCTGAGAAATTGTGGTGGGCTGGAGGATCAGCTCCATGCAGGGAAGTACACAAGCTGCTCTGGGAAGGATTGTGGTGGGGCCCTTACTATTATGTGGCCTCAGGATCGTTTTGGGCAGTGTAAATCTTTTACGCTTGCTAACCATAGCCAGAGCAGCCAAGCCTTGGGAGTCTAACCGGGAGTAATCTGCTTATACTGCACATCAGAGAAAAACACAAATGCCAAAATAACTAGTTCAGAACCCAGATTGTCTTCTGAACTTGGGCCATAAATTTGGGTTCACCTATCAGTTATACATTTCCAAGATAATTGAATTAACTGCAGCATAACAGTGCAATACTTTGTAATGATTACACCAATCCAAATAAGAACTGAATTTGTCCCATAGACCTCTAACACCAGTGTTCACCAATGAAAATCCTTAATAACTCTACAGAGTACAGTGAATTTGCTCCAGTGTACAAGTGGTATAAAACAACAACGTATAACCTCTGCTAGAAAATATGCTGCTGTTATCTAGCGCTGTTCATCAGCAGGTATCTAAGCCCCTAACCAGAGATGCAGGTATTCCTGTCTGTATTTTACAGGAGGAAAAGAAATTATTTTGCCAAAATCAAGAAGCAAGCCTGTGCTATAAATGGGACATGTTTGTAGATCTGACTCATCAGTCCACAGTCCTGCCATATACAATATCCTGTAGGCTATGCCAGCTCTGCAAACTGGCTGTTAGAGTAGAAAGGAATGACTGCAAGCACCACAGCCAGAGGTTTCTAAGAGAAAAATCTAAATAAAATATATTATAGTAATAAAACAAATTAGCAGCTGTTATCCTGAGGCAACAGTAATGAAGCCCTCACAAAACAGGCCTTTATTAGAAGTAGTAACAGTAATCATAAGTTCAAGTTTAACTAAGTGAGCCATTAAAAGTGGAATGCTGAAATGAACTGAGCCAAATGACAAAGTAAAACATGCCTGGGGCAATGAACAGGTTTTTAATTTGTTTAACTTCCATCTCTCTGGTGTCTGGCTCTAAAAAATGATGTGACAAAAGACTCCTCACTACATTCTAGTCTGACTGCTAAATAAATTAGTAATAGCAGCAGTAACAGTAGTACATAGCCTATTCATCTCCCACAGTGCTAGCACCACTAGTCCTCCCATGCATTGTGCTTTGGATTTCCATTATTCAGAGAAAAACATAGTCCTTCCAGCCATAAGAAGTCATGGACTTTCATACAATAAAGAGCTACCAGACCCCATATTCAGTCACTATTTGTCATAACAGAGGATTCTAGGCTCAAATTTAGCAGTAAAACCACATTGAAAATCCCTTGTACCAACCCTTTTCTGATTTTCTTGTTCTAGGGGGAGTGCTGCTGGTGTGAACTGCTGGGTTTGTGTCACCCCTCTGCAGGCACTTCCAGCCAGACCTGGCATCTCCTGGACATGGTACAGGCAAGTGTCATTCAGAGCAGCCTTAGGACTGCTCTAGGATGTTCTCAGAAACTATGAGTCCAAAATCAGGATGGAAAAGAACACGGAATTAGGTTAAAGCCACATTTTTCAAACTTCCCTAGACCATGACTTCCAATAGAATTTGTTTTTTAGCTTCCTCTAAGGTAAAATGGTAGTTATTTTGCAGTATAGTCATAAAAGAACTATTGTTTTGTTCATATTTACTTCCCTGATTTTAATTCAAGACTGGGCTTAGCTCCTGTAATTCTGTTTTGCTTTTGTGAAAATACATTTCCTTGTATACCAAAATATTAATGAAAAATAGTACCAGAGAAATAAAGGTAACTATGTGTTTCAAATAGCATTTATAAAACTACTTTAAATATTGTAAATAACTATTTCCATCACCAGGCATTCTGAAGAAAGTTAACTAGAAAAAAATGCCATAATGACTTTCAAGGATTTACTGAAGGCAAAAAATTGCATTTTATAAATCAAATTCCTTAAAAACGCTGACTTAGTTTCAAAATCATTTTCTTTACTTATCTACTGAGTTTCTCCTTGCTGTGCTAGAAATTGTACAGTGAGCTTTATATGAACTGTGAAAATGGATTTGTGATTTTTAAGCTGGCAAATCTAAACCAAAATAGTAGTTGCCGTTTTAAAAAAACAAAACCCCTGCATCAACAGCTTCTGATGTTAAAACAACAATCAAAATTTGACCGGTCAAAATCTGATTATTACAAACATCATTACAAAATAGGGATTTTTTTATTTTTTACTTGATTTATGAGTCAGTGAGATAATTTCCTCTTGTGAAGTACTGCATGCTACTCTAAATGTAAATAACTTCTATAAAATCTATTTGTGCCTGGAATACTAGGAGTTATGGAAGAAAAAACTGAAAAAAAAAAAGTAGAACCGGTTAGTTTATTAGGACAACTTTATAGTATGAGTTGTCGTAGTCTATATATAAGAACGTAAGCACTGCTGTGTAGTGTGTGATCCAACTGTCCTCCTTCTGCTAATGGTAAATACTGGACACATACTGGGCAAAAAATATGAAAAAGGGTCATCTTAGCTACATACTTCCTAGTCTCTGGCAAGCAATGGGGTAGGACCTTCCTGAATCTGATGTTGCATACAAATTGTCTCATTGAATATCTACTACTAGACTTATGATTGCCTACTTGTTTT
This sequence comes from Himantopus leucocephalus, assembly GCA_003993805.1. Classification (NCBI taxonomy): domain Eukaryota; kingdom Metazoa; phylum Chordata; class Aves; order Charadriiformes; family Recurvirostridae; genus Himantopus; species Himantopus leucocephalus. Next base: position 13,687,483 of record RSEF01000002.1, read on the forward strand.
TTTCCAAACCACTAATATCTCTGATCTTCAGGACCAGCTGTGGCAGTCAGTTTCAGAATTTAACTACAACAGAGTGTAAAAAGAAGCATGGAAGAAAAGAGGAAGGGACAAAAAAAAATCACCTTTCCCTTTGTTTTACACTTGCAGTGAAATAATTTTGATGGTAGTGCATAATTTTACAATGGTAGCCAACAGTGACTAATTGTAGTTGTTGTCAGTAGTGACTAACCATATTCCATTCACTTTCTCACATCCATTTGTAGTTTGTACAGATTGTAATTTCCTATGTGAATAAATGGAACACTGAAGTAAAACCTAAAGAATCATGCATGCTACATCTGTACTGCAAAATCCATCCATCTCAGCTTGGTCGGGATAGCTTGTACTCCCTCTTCATCCACACGTGCTCACTCTGCCTTGAGTAGATTGGCCATACCCACAGTACACAATATTCGACTCTGAGTGTCATTTAGGCCCCATATGCTGTCCCTGTGATTCTAAGAAATAATTATTTTTGTGTGCATGGGTTTGATTTTTTTCAGTTTCAAGTACCTGAAATAATAAGTGTACAAATCCTGGAATAGTGTCGGAATACATTGCAGGAGGGTGAATACAACCAAGTGAGATGTAGACTCCTCCATACTACCTCATGTGAGCAATTTCTAGAGTGAACTGTATGCAGAACTTCAGCTGGATATTTTCTTATCAGAGCAAACTAGCAGGTTCCTCACAAAAAGGAGGTTGGGAATGAAGTAACACTTGTGCTCAGTGGACACAGTAGGGAATTAGACCTGACAATGCGGTGAGTAGCCACCATTTGCTGATGTAGTTGTACCCGCAAAGAATATTTCATTGGTCTTTCCCATTCGCAGGGAAACCACAGGGCCTTCTGACATTTCAAGTTATTCAGAGACTCAATCAATCTGAAAATATCCCATACAGCAAACCCTGAGTGAAAAATGTCCCGTCATGCCCCTTACAATTGAAGTTTTGTGCCTTAAATGATGGCAAAACACTCAAGAAAACACCAGTCTGTGAAGCATGATGTCTTCTCTGTGTTCAAAGAAATCAGTGTTATCATCAGTATTTGAAGATTCCTTGCAGGAAAACCATTCCTGAGGTGGCAAGGACTTTTAAGTTTTGCTTTTTCAGGAAAAGTTCGTTGTCTTACCACTGGAAATGACCCTTAAACTGGAAAAGAAGATCTCATTCAATTCTGTTTCTTAAGGGACTGCTATGCACGTCATCAAAAATTGCCAATCTCTGAATGTGGGTTATTATTTTTTTAAAAAAAACATTATTTATGGCAAGCAAAGGCAAGATGTCTATCTTATAGTCATGACCTTTGTAATGGTAACATATCTGAATAACAACTGTGTGTGCATGGCAAAGTGGTAGAGTTAGAAGCACCTTTCTCCTACATATGTCATTCACCAACTATTTGAACTGTATAATATTTTCCAGAGCATATAATTTGTACACATTAGAAACTACAGGGAAATATAATTAAAAATTTGATATAACAAGTTCTGCTTTTGATATGTGCTTACAACTTTTTTTAAATTTAGTTCTAAGTATTTAGACAAGAAGTGAATATAAATGAGCTAGCCAGCAGGTGCAAGTCAAATGATGAAAAGGCTAATGAGATTTTGATCTTCATTCTTTCAGTGAAATTAAATTTAATTTTCTACTGCTCTGAACATACACTTATATTTACTCTCATTTGTTTTTAGGAAATTCTATGAGATCCTGATTGTATCAGTAGAAAGGAGGTGAACATGTATGCCAATATTCATACTGCTACAGTAAAATGTCTTTAACACACACGGTTTAAGAATAGAAATTGTCAAAACAGATTTGATCAATAGTTCTTCTACAATGTTTTTCTATTTCTAATGGTGTCTTCTACAAGTTTCTTCAAAGGAACTTACAAATTGCACAACAACTTTTTTATAGATGAACTTTCTTCCTAACTTCCTAAGATAATGGTTCACTTATGCCCTGAGGAACGCCTGTATTTCTTTTCTAAAAATATTATTTTATATCCTATCTAAAGTAACTATGGATGTTCTCATTATCCTTATAAAGGTTTAATCCTTTTTTAATTCCTGCTAAGCTCTTGGTCTGAATGCTGTATTTTGACAATGGGTTTTAATAACGTATTATTGTGTCTTTGACTATTTAAAATCCCTCTTAGCCCATGTTTCCAAGTATGTTTCACCTGCCATTTTTTTCACTGCAGGATTTAATAAAAAAGAAACACTCACTTCTTTGAAAGCCATGTTCAGCTAACCTCTTGAGTCTTGCCCATTTAGATATGCATTTTGCACATTCTTCTTGATTTTGTTCTTTTTTATTTTGTTTTGTTTTATTTTGTTTTATTTTATTTTGTTTTGGTTTATTTTGTTTTATTTTATTTTGTTTTGTCTTGTTTTGTTTTGTTTTTATTTAAGATTGTTAAAGAAGAGGCAGTTTCAGTGATTTAAGTATTAGCTTGACCAGTGTTTCCTTGTTGTGCAGCTTCTGCCTATATGATCCTGAGCAAATCATTGATGAGTTTTGCAACAGTGACTCATTGGTAAAAAGGGAATAGAAATATTTTCTATCTTCCAGTGGATTCAGCAACTCTCAGTGTGGTGGCTGGGGTTATCTATGTAGGTGTATTGAAAAGATAGCGTCACTAGTTTTTATAAGTTTTTGCTTTGGCTAGATTCCGGTTTTGGTTTTTTTTTTATATATTTTAATCCTAACACTTTTATTAACAGTGCTTGTTTTTATATGATTCCTTTGCTGAGAATGTTGGATGTAGTTATATGTTAATCACAATTACATAGAAAATCAACTATATTAATTAATGAAACAACTTTCTTGTGTTACAATATACAGCTATGTACCACACCATCCCATGTGGTACAGAAACATAGCTGTTTCAGGAAACAGTGTGTCAAGAACTTGATTTTCATTTCACCTGTTTGGATTATTTGACCAGTATATATGTGGGTTCTTTGTGATTACAGTTATATAAAATGCTGAGTCTTCACCTTTGTTATTTTTGTTGGGTGATAGGAACCGAATGCTTCAATTCATTATTTGATGAATTTTGTTTGGACACTGGCTAGGTTAGGTATTTAACAACAATTTTGACAGAAAATATAGTTTTCATGATCACTTCAGAAAGAGTTAAAATTGTTATACAGACTAATCATTAATACCATTCAAATTCAAAAAAAAAGGAGTTATCCAGAGGAGGCCAACCTGACACCTCTTCTCCTAACTACTTCTTTTCATGTGAACTCCAAATCAGATATTCTACAAAATATATGAATAATTTTATGCATTAATTGCATTTTTTTTCATAGTAAGATTCATATTGAAGAAAAGAAGGTCTTTGTTCCCCTAGGTAAAGTCAAACAGGGCATACTTCTCATTTGGCCTTTTTCTAGTTACAGTGATTTAGTGAAATCATTATTTTAAGTAAAAATTCTTATTAAATACTGCATTTATATTGCAAGGATGACTCCTATCTACACATTTAAGCAGCTTCATTACACTGTTAGTTCTGCTTTGTCAGTATTTCTCTGTTAAACTGTTCATATGACTAATTAAAATGTGATTCGAAATTCTATTTGTTATTACTTCTATTATCTTTCTTATAACACACCGACATAACATGTTTATGGGTTCTGTAAGCTAATCTAATTTAATATTTTGCTCATAAGTGAAATGCCCTGAATAACAACAGCTGCCCTTGGCATACTGATTTAAATATATATATACACAGACACACACATATATATACACACACACATGCATATATTAATTAGACTGGTAGTTTTTAGCTAATTCTAGCCATGCCTCCTTGCTGTTGCTCCAGAGAGGCAAATCTTTCTATGGGTGACATACTCAACTGGAGATGTTAATTTGTGTTCAATTAAAAAAAAGAGAATTGGGTGTATGGAAGTCATACCCATGCTATATCCACTTCAAGGACAAAAGGAAAACAAGCATATAAAGGAAATGTATTTTGCTCTTTCATGTTGCTCAGATTGTGGAAAAGCATGTGTAGTCTTCCTTCTTCCAGAATAATATTAAATATATTAAATATACCATATTTCTTGGTTGCATGGCCTTTAGTGTGTGGGCTTTGCATCTCCATCACCCTTAATCCTTTCTACCAGGCAGCACTGAGTTTCCTTGTCCTGTTTATATTTTTTGTATCTTTGCACGCATCATTGGAGCCATGGATTTGAAATTGATATTACAAAATTCAAAGTTAATGTAGACTATACAGTACCTTGTTTTTGTTCCTGTCATATATAGAGTCTTGAAATCATGACTATTCCTTAGATATTCAGAAACACGGGTAGCTTGTAGTTTGGTATGCCAGAGAGTAACTCTTCACTGAAAAGTTGATTGTCCTCAGTTTTAGGTGGTAACATTTCCTCTTAATAACCCAAAGCAATATAGTGTATGATTAAAGGTTGTTTGGGGGTTGGCAGAAAAGCAGTGATTGTGCAAAGCCTTGTAAGAATATTTTGGGTGCCTAAGAAATTATTTAGTTTTGTCTTTGCTTGAACTGAAACATTAGAGTTCTCAAAGTTAGTAGAAATCTTTGCACCAAAGTTCACAGAATATGAACATATTAGAAAGAACAATTGTTAAATTTTTAAAAAACAAGATATCAGTCACATTGAAAGGCACAGAAAACTGAGTTTTCACTGAGATTATGTAGCATTTTGATACACATTACAAAGAGGAATCTTGTCAGCAGCTACATTGCCTTTATCAGAAGAATTTTATTCTCCTCCATTGAAGTAAAGAAAATCAACCACTCAAATACCATTGATACCAAATGATACCATGATACCGAAATCCAGTCAGTATCTATAGTATATATTTTCCAAGTTCTATTCCAAGTCTATTGTTGTCATTTCTGAGCATCTTGCAGTCATGTTTTGAGCTATGTGCGTAACATCTGACCTTTCTGTAGGTGAATTACAACCCCAGCTATCTCCAGCCAGGGGACTAAGCATGCCTTTTAAAACAACGCTAACAGTAGCCTTGTAAGGGACATCCCAATTAGCAATGAAAATTTTTATAATCATCTTGTACTGAATGAGCAATTTGTCTCATAGCGAATGTCTAGACATGCATTGTCTGTCATATTGCACCCTTTTCTAAGTTTTCCATTGTTGATGCAAATGCCTAGCTTCTTAAACTTGAAGAAGCAAGAAATTAAAGGTGAATTTCAAACTCATTATAAGTGATGAGACCACTATAAGTGATGAGAGTGGTATTATACTGCAATATACTAGGCTACATTATACTAGGTACTATGGAATGATATTTAGTGTAGGAAAAGCATATCCTGTCCCAAAGAAATTGCATGAAACAGGCATGATAGACACAATTAAAGTAAATTACGTTGTTTCAAGGATGGGGGCTGTGGCAGGGAGAAAGGAAAAGCCATTCATCAGAGATTGCAAACCATTCAGATTACAATAAAACCTTCCCAATTCAAAATAATTGAAGACAAATTATGTATTTGTAAGTGTTTATTCAGCATTGCGTTGCTCACTCTTGAAGTTTTGTTATGACTTTAGATTTTGCCTGTAACATCAGTTTTCAAGATTATATAAATATGTGTGGCTCAATTTGTATATAGTGATTATAATGTGCATATGTAATAGGTGGAAAGAAAAGCTCAGTGATGTGATGCAAACATAATTAAAAATGTAAAATAAATAGAAACATTTTAAAAAAAAACAACAAACTCCTAATTGATTTGATTACCCTAACACCAAAAGAGACATGAGTATATCAGAAGATATTTTCTCTTAAAAGACAAATACATTTTATGGCATGTACTTCCCTGGTCTTCACTTTTCACAACATAGCGAAGAATGGCAAATACAAAATCTTCACAGAAGTTGGCTGAAGAAATAAAAAGCTGATAAATGGTTAATTTTGGCTGTCCTGGATATGTGGTTAATTACTGTAATGTAAAACATGTTGAAAAAAAGTTGAATGCAGATATTGCCAATTAACCCACAAATCTAAGAAGCAAAAATCCACAGCTAATAGAACACTACACAGTCCTTGTAATTAGAAACTCGACATGAGGGTCCGGTGTCACAAGGAAGTGAAATCCTCTAATTAGCCGGGATTTGAAAAGCAAAGAAAAAATTGAGATGTGGAAGGTTAAGTAGGGAGAAGCGAGACTGTAACATTACATTGTGAGAAAACAACAGGAGGACTTAGACAACCTCCAATAGTTCATATGTCTGCATATGTGATGGTCTCCATTGGGAATTTTGTCCCAAGTTTATTGTAACAACAACAGCACTAATAACAATACACCTTTGGAAGACAGCTTGCTGTCAGTCCTGCACGGGTAAAGCCTGAATGGTTAGTGTTGGGTCTGGCAGTAACAAGGTTCTTGAATAACATTTTTGGTGTTTTACATCAGGGAAAAGAGGTAAATCTGAACTGGTTTAGGCATAGTGTAACAAGGATCTTTTTATTACACCTGTTTCTTGGAGATCACATCACTTCACAGCAACTTGATTTGGATTGGCTCACTGATAAAGGTCACATTTTAAAGGCAATTACATTTGGGTTTCCTTCAAAAGACTACATAAATAAAAGCATCAGTAGAGAAAAAACACAATATGGACTTCTTCACTATGAAATTTAGCTGATACTTCCCATTAAGATGCATAGACTAACTTATTAATTTATAGAAAGTATCTTCAACGTGTAGGTCACTAATGAGTGTATAGTACATAAAAACGTAAGCCAGTGCAATTTCTGTGAAGCTATCTAAAAGCTTTTATCAAATATACTATACAAATAAATGTAGGAAGGAAGTAATGCAGAATAGTTGATGGACAGATGATTACTGCATTCTTCTTAATCAGGACCAATTCCTTTTATTTAAACATCTATTTGAATTAGATAATCATAAGAAATGATATTCTTCAAAATGAATTCTGCCACAAAAAAACGTTAAGACATGTCCAAGACAAGAATGTCTGTTATTTCAGAGGGCCAAGGTTACCTCTTCTCTTCTCAGAAATGCAGGTAATTTTTGTATTATACACTAGAAAGCAGAAGTCTGCAGTCCTACCATCTGCCTTAGGAGGGGTAGCTCTTAGCTCAGGATTTTAGATCTAGACTTTGCTGGAACATACAACTTGATTTATTAAAGAGGCACTGGCAATTTTTTGCTTGTTTTCTTATGGGGACAAAAGATATTCAATGGAATATGGACATGGAATGAAGAAAATACTCAGATGAGAAAGGGCTTGCTACTTCAGACCATATTGTTCTGTGGATATCATTAACTTGTCCTGGATTTGTTGAGCTGTGGCATTTTCATCTGACAGACTCTATAAATCTAATAGTCTTTGTTACAAATGCTTACACGTATTTCTATGCATTCCAATACATTTTTAAGAGAGATTTTTCCCGGGCTAAACAAGGCATTCTTCTTTATCCACATAAAATAGCTGCGTCTGAAAGGCAGAATATCGTTAGCTGTAATAGCATATCTAACTGGGCCTGAAAAAAGAACTCATTAATTTGTGGCTTGGTCTCATTTTGCACTGAAATATTCATGCAACATCCGAAGGTGTTGTCAGTAAAACATCTGGCTTGAAAATAGAAATCACCATTCACTATACAGAAGAGGTTGCTCATTCCCATCTCCCATATGATTCTTTACATGCTCAGTTTGGCTTGATTATACCCTTCTTCTGCTTCGTTTCTGTGACATAGATGCATTGGCAATGATTATGAGGATTCTCAAAGCAGAGTAGCTCTTGTAGTGCTATAGGCCAACTTGTTTAGCCTGCAGCATGTTTGTAATGCTCAGGTTGATTATCGCTTCTAACAAAACAGTCCCTAGTGACTCTCAGCTGCATTTGCATATATTTCAGACTGGTGTATGTACTAAAATAAGCAGTAAGTAACCTTTAGGAGAAATTATCTTAATTGGTCTCCTACTGCAGTGCCTAATACAATTCACCACCTTTAGCTGGAGTTACGTACCCCCTCATGTTGAAAAAAGCCATATCCGGCTCTTAGTCACCTGCGTCTGGATTGCCCAAGTTATGCCACGAGACTTTTATCATGATGATACGTCAGTGTTATCCAGATTGTGCTTGGGTACAGACATGCTCAGCTGGAGCTATATTCGGATCTGAAGCAACCAAAAGGGACTCACTACCTCAGGTCAATATTAGCTTTAGAGTCAGTAATGCTGCTGTCCTTCCTTTATATTCTCCTCTATGCCTTAGTACATGATCTTAAAGCCAAAATTAAGTTTTACATGATCTTCCTTTCTGCTTTGACCAGGCTGTATTAGTACGTCTTTTCACATACACACTCATATGTACTTTGTCCCTGTGGGAAGTAATGCAATGTCCTGAGGTGTTTCCTACAAACAGAAGAGGGACCTGAAGGAGTAGAGCTGTCAACATCTGATCCAGTTGTCTAGAGTCTGCTTTTATTCCATGGAGAAAAGCAGGTATAGTTCACCTTGCCTTAAAATAGGTGACCAAATCCTGAATATTTACCTGCTTTGCACACAAAAACTCACCTGATGATTAGACTAGGGTGATTATTTATGTTGTAACAATTGCAAGTCAGGTGGATCCCTGACCTCAGAGTCAGGAAAGTGCTACGTACCAAACAGAAGTCACTGATTTAAATTGCATGGTAAGATGGCAATTCATGGAAAATGTAATTTTGGCAAAACTGTCTACTCTGACAGAGACTAAATTTGTTGTGGGTGGGGTTTTGTTTGTTTTTGATGTTTTTTTGGTGTTTGTGAGCAGATTTTTAGCTGTGATTTTAAAATCAACACTGAATGTTTTGGTTCCAATTGGTCTGACCAGAATATCTTGTCTCCTTTTTTTTTCTCCCTTGTGCATGTCCTTAATCTTTTCTTGACTCAGTTTCTGTTTAGCTATTATATGATATTTTGTAATGATAGCTGGAAAATATTTGGAATGCTATTAATTTCTTATAAAAATATACGGGTTTGGTTTTTTTCCTTTAACTTAACTGGTTTTTCCTGTGAAAGATTCCAAGATTCTGTGAAATTATTGATCACTGAAATACTTTGACCTAAAATTGATAGGTTTTGCCCCCAAAAATAATATATCAAAAATATATCAGACCTCTTTTTTTTTTTTTTTTAATTCTAATTCTGTGCTTCCCTTTTCCACCTATTTAAATCTTGAACCATGATGTGTGATATCCCATGCCAAGTTGGAATGCTTAAATCTGATCAGAACAGAGTAGCTACTGCAAGTATTTTCCAGTATACTCCATTGTTTGTGTGTGTATTTTATCTCTATTGTTTGGATGCTGATATTCAGTAAAAGAGGCAAATGATACATTTTGATAGCATCAGTCAGTATAGAAACATACAAGTATTTTAAATCAGCTTGTTGGAATGGAAAGTCTTTTATTCTCTATCTGGACATCTATCATGAAGTAATCACCTGTCTGTGTACGAAAGGAGATGACACTTCCAGTCCAAACAAATTTTCCACAGGAAGACCTATTTTTTCAGCTCTCTGTGTGTAACTTAAATGGTGGTCTCTTGTCCCTTATTGAAAGGATCTTGATTTGTCAGTACAGTGTACACTTTTCATCTTCTCCATGGAAAATTCCCTATTCATTTATTTCCATCATGTGTACAGAAGAAACTGAACCAATCAAACCTTTGCAGAGCAAAATTTAGGAATGTAGCCATTGATTAAAATTAAATTGAAATCTTGACTGAAAAAGCATCTTTTTTCTGTGGTTGCCAGCACCTCATATCATGCATATAGCAATAAATAGTCCACATAGCTGTTGGTTTGTACACAGCTGAAATTGAAATAATTCACTGCTGTCTCCTTGAATATTTTTAGTAAAAGAGAAATTACATTAGGAATACTTGAAAAGTAAAAAGTGATTGAAATAAATTGTTCTGAAATTTGAAAATGTCTCACCATTTGCAAATGCTAAATTCAAGGTTAGGTTTGAGACATACCATTTAGTCTGCATAAAAAAGCACAAATGTGCTGCCAGATATTTGTCCACCATATTTTCTCATAATATTGCAAAGTAAGCTATAGACAGGTCTTCATCTGATTGTGTAGATGGAGTGACAAGGTTTTAAACATTATTTTTAAAATTTGAACAGCCTGCTTGTATATGTGCTGAAGTTTGGAATGCAATGAATTCATGGAAGGGTGAGTTAAAAGGCTTGATGGCTTAGTCTTTGGTCAGAACTGTAACTAACTCATCTAAAAATATGTTGGGGCAAAGCAGAAGAAATGAAAAAAGGGTTTCATTCAGTGGTGCATAGCAGGTCTCAAGTAACCCACTTCACATTTTGATTCCAGAAGACAAACTAGTTTAAACTTTATTGGGCCACTTTCTCTAGGGAAAAAACCCAACAACAACAAAAAATTCCACCCAACCCACCTCCCCCCAAAAATCCAGAATCAAAGAAAACCAAACCCAAATTAAAATAGGGTCAACCCTAAATATTTTGAGTGGTTTAAGTTAACATTTTTTTTTATTATTATGGAGGATATCTTATAATGAGAGGCTCATGTATACTCCACAAATTTGACATTGGAGAATGGTTTACTGTTCAATGTTCAAATCCTACTTAATTCACTTGACAGCCATATAGACCATATTATTTCAATAACAAACACGTAAGTGAAAACAATATGTTCTTTCTGTATGTTTTAATTTTGGACACACTTCAGAAGTCTGATAAATATTGACTATACAGACAGGTCATCGTGTTTAAGTTAATTTCAGTTGTTCACATAAAACGTTTTATGTATTGATGAAAAACCTGAATATATAATAATATATTATATAATACTGATATGTATTGAACACAAATACATGTATTTAAACTGATAGCTAATACTGTTTTTAAACAGATTGATGAATATGGTGACTCAATTATATTTTGTTATTTGAAAAAAAAATGCTTAGATGATATATTGAAGGAAATAGTGTTCTAAAGTAAGGTGCTTTTTCTTATTTTTAATGTAGTCCACTCATCAGACCTATTGACCTTGGCTGTCTTTGGCAGTAACAAATTACTGGGGCAAAATAATTGACTAAGCTTCTGCTTTTGTTGTTTTTGTGGGAAATGTTGATTGGAACAACTGCCTGGATCTGTGACTGCCAGGGAATGGACCGAAGTTATGAAATACCTGTAAATGTGCCAAGAATCTGACTGAATGTAGGTATTGTTGCCATAAAAGGCTGTCAAATCAGAATGGATACATTATATACTTAAACTACAAAAATAAGCTTTAAAGATGTAACAATATTTGGAGAATATGAAAAGGACGGTGTCATAGAAAGGAAAAGGAGGAGCTGAAAACAGCCCAAGTGTAAGTGATGTGGCAAGCAATGAACTCCACTTCTGGCAGCAAAGCGACAGGGCAATAAATTCTAAGAAATTTCAGCTTGCAAAACAGAAGTGAGCCGAACAGATCCATCAAAATGTGTGTGCTGAGGAAGTGGGAAAATTTGAGGGTGAGTAGATCTCACCTACAGGAAAACCTGCTTAACAAGGCATAGAGTGACAGGGCCATTGAATCTGTAATCAGCCTTTATCTCTTTGTTTGTGGGAATGGACACCAGGGTTGTTAGAGCCATGAGCATGGCTGCTTCTCAGAAGTACTCAGGCACTGACCTCCAATGCAGCAGTACATTTGTATTGACGAATCAGATTAGATTCTCTCACCTCTAGTTTCTCATCTGAATTTTCTTGCCACTGATTTCAATACATGTCGGTTTTGTCTTTTTCCTTCTTGATACAAAAAGTTAAGAAATACCACCTTAGAAATATATCACCTATTTAGTCTTTCAGTTACAAACTATAGCCAAGTTTTTGACATTTAGGTCAAGCATTCCTTTAAAGACTTGACACGAAGAAGAAACAAATGTATGCTAGAAGTATGTATGTTTCATTTCTGTTCCTCATGATAGAAAAAGGAGGAGGGGGAATAACTTCACTACATCTTTTATGTCTTCTAATGCCCCAGGCTCATAAAATCAAATGCTTGCTTTAAAGTGTAAAGATATTTCTTAATTCATGCATTTGCAATGTTTCCAACATCATTAAGAACTGATTTCTAAGTCTGTCCTAAGTCACTGAGCATTTCCTTTCCATGACAAGAAATCTCCTAGAAAAAAATAAATTAATTTATACTATTCAACAACTAATGATACCAGAATGAAATTTCTGGAGAATTTTCAGTCCTTAGGCACATATTTTCAGCTCTATGCTTGGATGTATCAGGTCTGCTAATAGTAACAGCAAGTATATGTTTATTTTCGGCTTTGGAAATGGAAAATCTTTCAAGTGATGAACAAAGACATAGGTGTTAATGCTCGATCTTGGCAGGGAGAAGGAAAGAATAGCCCATTGAGATTCACAAAGACACAGGAAAATTTGGCAGTGGAAAGAAACAGAGATTTGGCAGAGGGCAAAACCAGAAGAGAATATACTTTCAGTGCAGCATAAGAGGGATTCAGCACTCAAAAAAGAAGCCAAGTGCAAAGAGGACACCTGAATTCCCTGAGACTGCTCTGACTTTGGTTGAAAAGGCACTCAGAACTGCTGAAGGAACCTTGGTACATACATATGTGCCAGTATTATCTGTATATGTTCTTAGTAACATGAACAGACTTTGATAATTGAATCTCTTACAAACTGTGTACATCTGCTTGCTTCCACTGTTAGGTATTCTGGGAGGCCTTTGCCAGTACTGGAGGTCTTTTTCATACACAGCAAGCAGGCATGACCAGTTGTGATGTTGGGCATCAGAAGAATTCATCTCCCAGACTTTAGGACATCAAAGGGCTTTCAGATTGTTGTAGCTGAGTCACATCCCAGTTAGTTAACCAGAGGAACTGGCAATTCAAAGCCCTGTTCAGCAGGATGCTCAAGCACCTTCTAAACTTCAAGTGTCTAATCAGTGCCGTTGTTTAAGATGGGAAACCTCAAATGATTAAAACTGTCCCTAGCTCAAGCTTTGCTAACCAGGTCCTCAAAGAACAAGGGCTCATGGTAGCACTATCAACTGATGGCTCTTACTAGAGTAATTATAACTTCACTTTTTCTCATGCCTTATTCAAAATGCAGTTACACTGATTATTCACATGCCTGTAATGAGTGCCTTCCTTAATCAGTGCATGGTGGGTGAGCTACCAAAAGTGCCACATCTCCCTGTGCTTGGGCACAAACAGAAGGCAGGTCCCAGCTGCCCAACTCTTTGCAGCATCGTGCATGTCTTCCCAGTGTCACCTGTGACATCCCCTCTGCTGCCAGCCAATTCTCAAAATGGTATGGAGCAGTTACAGATAAACCTTCAGGTGCTTCCCAGTCTGAAACAACTCTGGCTCAACAGGCTTCCAGGTAGGTAGGCTGATGCAAAAATATTACAAAACAACAAAGCTATGAGCCAAAGTTTGAGGCCTAGAGGTTGTTTGTGTCCTTTCTCACTTGCAACTTATTAGGGAGAGTCAGTAAAAAGGACCTGAGAGGTAGTCTGGCCTTGGGCAGATGGATGTAACTGGACATAGGTGAAGTGTGGGCCTCATCCCTCTCCTCATTTCTATGAACTGAATATCTCGCACTTCTATCCTAGTTTTGTGACCTGTGTGAAGGGTGAACCAGCAGTTGTCTTACATACTATTTTCCGAAACCAAGGCTGTTGAGAGGAACATGCAACTTGGTGACACCTGCTTAAAAAATAAAACCTTTTCTACTGTGTGTCCTAGGACAGGAGAGAAACCATCACTTCCAGTGTGCCTGGTGACTTTTCTTTCCTTTTCTTCGTCAATTCCCAGAAAGGAAACAGTGCCACTGAGCTGCAGTGCTGTACTTGGGAAGCGAGAGAGAGGGCTGGTGGCAATCTGTGCTGCTGACACAGTGTCACAGTGTAATGAGGCATGTTGTACCATCTCAGCGATGTGTCAAGCCTGGGAAGTTTCAAATGGTTTGGTTAAACTGCCCTAAAGAATTTAACTGCATGGAAAAGGGTTTTATAGCCTTCCTTTGTTGTTAGTGTTTAGAATTGGGTTGCACAAGCAAAACAATCTGTGGGCTTGCCACATTATCAGCAGGGGCTCTGGTACATCACCATGGTGCACAGCACCTCCCAGAAAAGTCAGTAGTTTAGTGTTTGGTCTATTATAATGCCTCACACCAACACAAGCGTTTTATTGTTTTAGAGGAGAAGGGTGGATTTCTGGCACTTTCCCAGGTTTCACATTGCCAGCTGTGTCTTCAGCTTCAGAGATTTCCTGCATGTTCTGTATTTGCTTCTAAGTAGTACAATATTCCTTGCAAATGGGTTAGCACAGTTATATTTTACCATTTTGGGTCAGGAAGTGTAATATAGCATATTTCATTTAAGTATTTCTTAAACTGGCATTAATCAAAGGTGTTGAAATATGTGCCAGAAGTCTACACACATTACATTATTTATAATATGGGGAAAAATTATAGAAGCTAGAGAAACTTGCCCTATAGCACGGTCCTGGCAAAATCGCTGCCAGGGAGAGGGAGAATGTGGGGGTTTTGCATGATAATATTCTGCTGCATGGGGACTCTCGACCTTCACAGTCCTCCAAGAGCTCATGGGGAGGGAGTGACGGGCACAGGAATAGTGTCCCTGGTCCCTCCGTTACGGGACATGTACGTGTCTTACGGGTAGGCAGTAAGGGACAATGGGAAGCCTGTTTGTTTTCGGGTATCAACTGTTTGTTTCATCTTTTTGTGCTTGTCCTCCTGAAAAAAAGAAGACAAGATTCACATCCTAAATGTTACAGAGTTTGATATCTCAAAAGAAGTTCATGAAGATCCCCCTTTATTTCCCTTTGCCATGCAAGGGAGACACTGCTGGTTTTTTCTAAAATTGTTAGTGTTCTAAAACTCACTTGGCCCTGTAGGGCTTAATACACAGAAACTGTATTAGGCTTTATTCATTAAAATACATAAAATACTTCAAGAACATCAGATGTCAGACACAATAGAAGTATAAAGGATCATTAATTGTTACTTTACAAGGATACCTGGAGGAGTAGTTTCAGTTGTTGCATTTATTACAATGGCTTGAAAAATGAAAAGCATTATGTAGGGGATAGGAATTATTGTCCTTATACTTCAGACCAGTCAGAAAGACTATTTAAAAATTAATTTGATAAGCAGTCTAACCAGGGAGGATGTCACAGTGTAAAATATTCTACTCTCACTTGTGGTTCCTTTGAGCTTTGTATGCCAAGGAGGAAGAGCCAACTGCTTATGCAGGCACAATTACATTTGAACAAATTGATTTACACATCCACATCCAGCAAGAGCAGGTGTTTGATGTCATTTTTGTCAGGGAGCAGCAAGACTGGGCTGCTCTGCAAGGGGAGGTGAGCTGGGGTGGAGGTGACAGCAGAGCAGTGCCCTCAACAACCAGGGATGCTGTCACACAATGCCCAGGCAAGAGGAGCAGAGCACGTCCAGCAACCTTGACCAGATCCAGGCAGCAGTCCTGATCACTAGAGAAGTTCACAGTGATAAGGGAGAAGGCTGAGTCAGCAAAGCAAGTGTCAGATCACCAAAGCGCAAGGCAACCTCTCTGCCTTGCTCTTTCATCAGTGGTCTGCAAGGTTACAACTGATTTTACAGTATAAAGTGTGTTTCACATATGTTGGGTAATTGCTGTTATTGCTAGTGCTGGTTTTACCAAACTCCCACGGCTGCAGTCCTCTGGGAACCAGTATTTTTTTCTAGGGATATAGGCAGTTCATATTGTACAGAACAAGCACTTATTTTAATTTCTGTTAGCTACAGATATATCTAAAACAATGAGTGCTGTACCACAGAAAGTCACATAAAGCTAAGCAAGAGCTGGATCAAAATAGGTAAAAGTCAGCTGGCTGTTAGACAATTGCAGCTAAACTAACTAAAACAGAGCTTAAGGCAGGACAAGAGAGATCCAAACAAAACCTGACAAGTCCTGGAACTTGTGTTTTCGGTTTACCAGAAAGGCTATGGCCTGTTGCTAGAAATGGCTACATGTACTTACTGGGCCACAAGGCTACACAGAGCACTTGCAGGGATAACACCTGCAGCCAAGTTGTCCCTTTCTGTTTGGAACAGAACAAAATTTTTAACTTTTCCTGAAATGTAATAAATATACTGCATTTTGTCTTCTAAAGAATGTCAATATTGTCACAGATCCAAAGAGACCAATTTGGAATAAAAGGAAACCAGTGTTATATTTTTCATATTGTCAAAGTATGACGAGTTTGTTCGAATAAATATGCATATAGAAAGTCAATAAAATTGCTTACATGAATAAATTTAAAATGACTAAATTACTAGGTCTGGGGACATAAAAGTTTATATTCAATCCTCTCTTGAGTACTAGAATTTATTTTTCTTTATACTAGTTCAAAAGAATCAACAGACGTTTTGCTTTTGATATTAATATAGGAATGAGCAGCTCCTTTTTTAAGGTGTAATAATAATTTCCAATAATGATAATGTTAAATAAGAGGAGTAAAACTTTGTTAATACAATTTTGCATCAGACTTTACTGACTGTTGTGTAACTTCATGATTGTCAGCAGTCCTGCAGGCACTACAGTACCTGTGAGTAATGGTGCTACCAGCCTCCCAGAAAAGCATGTCTTTTTCTGTAAAGCCTGGAATACTATTTTAACCACTGCTTTATTCTTAGAAGCAACATCAGGTGTGCTTGAATATATTGCTAGTTATACTATGCTAATATCATAGTATTACAGCCCATGCCAGGGATGCCATCCAGAGACCTTGACAAGCTTGAGAGGTGGTCCTGTGCAAACCTCATGAACACAGCCAAGTGCAAGGTCCTGCACTTGGTTCGGTGCAATCCCAAGCACAAATACAGGGTGGGTGGAGAATGGACTGAGAGCAGACCTGAGGAGAAGGACTTGGG
>RSEF01000002.1:13704596-13732382 GCA_003993805.1 Himantopus leucocephalus
GGGTTGGAACTAGATGATCTTTAAGGTTCCTTCCAACCCAAACTATTCTATGATTCTATGAATATATAGATTAATATATTAATATATTCTCATATATATAGATTTGACCTGTAAGTTTGAATTTGCCCTGCACATTTAAGTTCTGTTTGTTTTAAGTTTTCACAGGCACAAACTTTTGTTTCGCTCTTACACTGAATAGGGTTATACTCAAACTAAGTGGCAATGTCAAGAGGCAAGTCTTTCCATTGAAAGCACAAAATCAAATCCTTCTACTTTGATCACAAAGCTTTCTCCTCACTTTTAAATTCATTCTTTGGAAAGAAAGAACCATTGCATTATTTGCACTTCTCTTGCTTCATGTGTTCTGTACGTAATTAAGAAGGTTAACCTGTAATGACAAGGGAGCAAACAAATCTGTTTTACCACTTGACCATTGACAGTTCTGGCTGATGTTGAAATTCAATCTACAAATTAATTTTGCACTTTAACACTTTACAGGTTATTATTATGGAGCTCACTGGTGCTAGCCATACATGTTTCAGGCAATTTTTAATATTTCTTTATGACTGACTAACTGCTCAAACCTAAACTCCACAAATTTAGAGTTATCTCTGAGATCTCACTGGTCACAAGTGCTCTAATGTAGTAATTGATAACTTCCCAATTGCTTGTTACTGTCTTGCCTGAATTCCAGCAGTAATTAAATGAGAGAGGATGTAGTAATACATGTAGCCATTTCTTTTAGTTCAAAGGGAGACCTAAATGGTTAGCGGAAGCTATTGCTAAAGAAGAAAAGTCCTGTTCCTACGTCTCACATTTCTGTCTAGCTAAGCAGCATATTCTATCCAATTATGCTTTAATTACATTTGCTGTCTCCTTCCTCTGTAAGAAACATATTTAATAGTGAAAACTACGCTCTTCATCAGCATAGGCCACTTTTAAATTTTGACTTGATATTAAAATTCCATCTGCCTTAGGAAGTAAACTGGTTTAGCACAATGTACAAAACAAATAGGCGTTTATTTCTGTGCTTCAGGTGCAGGGCAGGCGAGTCAGAGTGGGAGAAAGGCCAGTTTGTATTTAGGCTACAAAACCTACAGGAACCAGCCCAGTGACTGTGGTCCGAGCAAACAATAATATTTCTGTCTTTTTATTATCACTTTCAGAAATATGCCTCTTCTCAGCTGCCCGTTCACAATTTATTCCTGTGAAACTCCCACTCAAAAACTTTGCTCTCGTTGTGTGCAACTGCACATACATGTCATCTGACAAGTGATGTAACCAAGAAGGATACACGAATGAGGGCAGAAAACTGAAATGCATGGGTTGCTGACAGAGTAGTAATTTTCTCCATTTACAGCTAATAAATCTGCATCAGCAGGTTTCTGTCCTCATCCCCAAGTGCTCATTTCTCTCTGTACTGGAGAACCCACCCTTCCCAGTTATGACAAATGTTGAATTAATTGTATGTGCAGCTGCTTGCTAACAGAGGGGTAAAGGCACCTCTGGGGAGGAGGACTGGAAATGGTAATTTATCTTTTGTTCGCTGGGGTTTTTGCATTCATTGTTGGTTGTGTGAACAAGTGAAAATAAGAATCCTCTTGACAGTGGGGCCCACTTCAGTAATGGACGTGTTAATCCTAATTTAGTTCCAGAACTAGAACTGCAAATGTTCTGTAGGAATTTGTAGCTGTGTGCAATGAGGATAATATTTCCATCTTAGAGATAATTAGTTAATAAAAGTTGCTAGGGAAAAGAAAAATGATAAATAATTCCATTGGGTTGTCTGAGCAATGCATATCTAAATCTTCATATTGACAAGTCCTATTCCTAACAGGAGAAGAAAATACATCATCTGAAGTTTTGGGTTTGGTTCTTGTGGGGAGGGGGTTTGTGGGGTTTTTTGTATAGTTTTGTTGTTTGGTTGGTTTTTGTTGTTTTTTTTTTTTTACTTAAAATATTACAGTTAAAGAGAGGAAGTTCTATGTGGTGGTTTTCTTAGTTTTGTTTTTGTTTTTAAATCCAGGTGCAGAAACTACAGCAATTAATATTAATCTGAATTTGATTATTTGGCTCTTCAGCTTTTCATTGGATTATGTTGATGTTGTAATTTGATTGCTACACAGATGTAAGATGTGCTGATTGCATTAAAATATGCAAAGGAAATGAAAAATATTACCAAGAAATGTTCAGAAAACAGTTCTTCCTTGCTAGCTGTGAAGACTTCCTTTTGGGAAGACAGAAGCAAAGGGTATTAGTGATTATACTCTAATGCCAGTCATCGAGTTAGAAATAATCCCTCTATGTGGACAATAAGTATTTAGGTTGTAATATATTGTTTCTGGATTAGTACCTGTTATATAATTAATAAAAACTTAATAGATGTGAGATATATAATATGCTGAAGTATGATATTAAAAAGGTCCAATCCATAAGGGATGCTCATGCATTAGGCTACTGCTTCCGGAGAATTTCTGAGGACCATATACATTAAACTTAACACAAACACCCTGCTATGTCATCATTTAGCAGTGTAGTAACTAATAACTGCTGTATGATGGTTCAGCCAGAAACCATTCAGTCGATACCTGGGCAATTCCCAGCAGTGAGTTCTGGGGCCATCATCGATCATGTATTCCTCTTAGGATGAACAATGATCAGCTGTGGGGAACGGAGTAACAAGGAGGTTCTTCCTGTTCCTGCTTTCGTGGCCATTAAAATGTGCACTCACCTCTCTACTACTGCAACAGTCACTGAGTGGGTTTCTGATATACATAAACTCTGTATGATGTGACACAAGGTGACCCTTGTGTTCCTTCTCCAAGTAGCTTCATCTAGAGCTACTTTGAAAGATTTTTCTGTTCCTAAGTGATCATCATAGGGAAAAATTTCAGTAAGTGTTTTCCAACTTTGAATATAGAATAATTTTTTACTCATACAAAGTAATTTTTCAGTAATATTTAGTTTATCAATTGAGAGGTTATCTCTTTTCCCAAATGCTTTTTCCACTGCCTGTTTAAGTGACCAAAAAGAGAAGCAGAAATAGGGAATAGAGTGGAAATTTAAAACTTTTCATTGCGGTTTTGTGTTCATTTGAAAAATGGAGGGAAAAAAACTCCAGCAATAATAATAAAAAGGTTTAACCACAATTATCCAGACAACTCATCTCTGTAACTGAATTCAGAAAGGAAGATGTAGCCCTAGTCGGAAGATTGAATCTGCCAGATTCGCACATAAATACTCCTGTTGATTTTAGAACGGTTGCTCACGGAGCAAGGTTGTATTCCTTGTTTAAAATCCAATTCTCAATGAAGAAACAAGCGCAAAATGCATTAAGATATCCAAAAGATGATCCTAGCTTGGAGACGGTTTGTATTTCATCCCCAGTGGGCAGCCCAAGGCACAGCCTTTCCTCAGCGGCCGTGGGAGCTGCCTTGCCAGTGCCGCTGCACAGCCCTCCTGCCCCCACGTACGCTCGTCCCTTCCTGGGCAGAATGAAAAGGAAACTGCAGTTTGGGACTCATCCTCACTGAATACTACACATTAACTGGAGTGGCTTTGATAGTGCTCTGTCCACGGTGAGGACATCTAAGACTCTGCCAACTAAACTAACAGCTTTAATGGCTTTTTTTAGCTCAAGCAATCCCTTAAGAGCATTTTTTAATAACTCAATAATCAGATAACATGCATAGAGTTTCTAATTGCTTCTACAAGTTCCGCTAGTGTCTAATATTGTATTAAACCATGGTAGTAGGATTTCAGTTACTTATGCAAAAATCACATCTGCAATTGATAGAAATATTTATCAGTGTATTCACTAAAATGAAAAAGCATTGAAGCAAGTAATAACATTTAAAACAAATAGGAAAGCACAAATGAAAATGAAGCATCTGAATAATTACACAATATGTAGCGCAGAAAAAATGATATCAAAATTCTACTTCTGTTTCAAATCAATAACGCTGAAATGTGACAGGAACTTGATGATGGTGTGTAACTAAAAATTTAATCCAGTCAAAATATCTTTGCAACACACTCATAGACAATTGAATCTTTGCAGTTGTTTCTTAATGAAAAGCAATTGGTTTCTGGAAATGATTAGCTTATTTTATAGCCACAATCAAAGAACATATGGAACTAGACAAGACTCCTGTTCCCAAGTTCAACATTTTAATTTACAGAGTAAAGAGAAATAGTGTATTGTAATATTTTGCAACCACTTCTTAGCCAGGTGTCATTTTGTGTGTGCATGTGGTGATGCAATCCTAAAGGATATTTGATAAAAGCACAGTAAAAACAAATTAAACAAGGTAATGGCCAGTGCACAGCAACATAATGATAAAACATGAAGAATAACTACTGAGAACAGTCTTAAAAGAAAACTGTTCTGTTCCTAAGATACAATACTAAAAATGAATGTTGGTGTCCCATCACCTGAAAATACCTGAGACAAATTAATAGAGATGTTGAAATGCACTTCTGTGTTGAATGTTTTATAGTTCCTGAAAAACATAGAATGTCATCACCTCGCACATTATGTCCTAATGTATAAAGCTGTATTTCTGGCTGACATCAGTTATGACAATTCCCCTAAAGTCAGCATAAACCCCAAGAGGGAAAACTTCCAATTAGTTTACTATAAATATGGGCTACTTTACTGTCTTCTCTTTCTTTCGTTTTTCCTTTGTGTGTGTGTGTGTGTGTTACATTTCACCTTCTTCAGGAAGATATGGAAATAGTAAAAGGAGTGAGAAACTTTTCAGAAGCAAAGAATCTTTATCTCTGAGAAAGCAGTAGCAAAACATTAAAAGGAGAACAAATTTAGGTTAGATACAGAGATGCAGAGCTTAATTCATGTGAGCACACTGGAAATGAGCTTCTCTAGGTAATTGAAGAAAGGGAGATTCACATAAGCCAAAGGATAAGCAGGTTTTAAAGATACTGTTTGTCCAGTCACAGCTGAGACACAGGCACTGCAACTTGCTGCAATGGCACCGTAGTACTGTGTGGAATAAACGCTTCTGAATGTTTAGCACTGTGCGGCTTTTTCCCAAACCATTTTAAAAATCGTGATTGGAAGCAAGACAATGAGTAAACAGCATGAATGCATATTTCAGAAGTAACTCTGCAGCAAATATTTCCCTGTGAGAAAATAATAATGACATGTTATTGCTGAGGGTTTATGAATATATAGAATGTATACATAGGAAAAACACAGACAGGGCTCCTTTCAAGAAGTAGGTTTTTCTGATTACTTATGGCTAGCTTGTCTTCTTGAATTCATAATTTAATTTCTTTCAAATCCCTACCCTGCAATTATTACAACTTATGCTGTCCCCATCAAGCTGAAACCCACTCAGCTGAAAAAATAAACCACAACAAAATCCTTCAAAGTGCTGTATCCTAACTTCAAATCTCACTCCAACTCTCATGGTCTAATATTTTTTTCTTCATGAAAAACTGTCAAAGTACATGACTGGTAAAACTTGAGACAGTATTACAGAATCCATATAGTCACATACTTGCTCAGAAGGCTGAACTAAACGATTGTATTCAGGAAAATTATATACCAAGGACTACTTTTTATATTGGCAATACAAGCAACATTGTCAGGCTACTATAACCTAACTGCTACTGTACGTCCCTTAAAGTGTGGCAGTTATCCATAAGCATATTTTTATTCCTTTTTAATATGAGCTAACACAAATAGCTACAATTTATTTGCCTGCAGACTATGCTGAATGACTTCTTTTTTACTGTGGGCTCAAAATGTTCATTTGGAAATTTACTTTGGCTCAGTTGATGCAAGAGAAGTTGTTATGCATCAAAACTTAATCATATCACTTACTTCTGAAGGCAACACCTTCAGAATTAACATTCAAGTGTCTTCCACGTGACTCAGCTTGAGCCTCTGTACTAACAAACTGCTGGTTTTATTGTGGTATAAGCAAAGCACAAAAAGTTCAGGGAGTTCCCTGAAACTATTTTGCAATGATCTTTTAAAGTGTGTACTGGCTAAACCCCCCTCTTCTTCAAAAACGCCAAATACGGCAACACAGTGGCAATATGGTGATTAGTTACACCTTTCTATTTTACAGTAATGAATTATGAAGGGCATTTATTTAACAAGCTCCTTTTGAAGCTTTTGTACATGATTGCAAATGACATCTGTGACGTCCAGCAGTCCTTTCTTTTGCATAATGGTCACAGATTATACATAGGAAGAGTAACATGGAGGTAAAGTGACAGCTCCAGTCACTTAATGAGAAGTTTATTAAGAAACTAGGACTGATTATCAGTTGCAAATTAACCATAATGCGAGTAATCAGCAGAGATGTCACATTGGTGCAAGAAAAATGATAAACAGAAGAATGTTCATCCCTATGCTAATCAAAAAGTACCTACAGCTCATTACAGAATGTCATGTGCAAGAACCTAGGGATGCAGGGTGTGGGAAAAGTGTTTTTGGAAAATATATTGGCAATATCACCATACATACCTTCAGGCTGTATTTAATATGCCAAAGGATTTTGGTTTTTTATAGAGATTCAATGGATTATCTACATGATAAAAGCTGTACTCGCAATATATAAAAGATTGATTAGATTTTTGGACCTCTAGACTACATGATGTTTTTGAAGCAGCAGGAAAACAAATTATGTTGTTCTAAATGCATCATTTTGTCTGTTCCATGAAAAAAATTGTAAAATGTATGCAAAATTCAAGCCACAGTAATCAGTTTCATGTAAGTTGTTCTAAAAAAGATCATATTATTATTTTTAATTATGAAGTAGTATGACTAGCTTTTACAGACTGCAAACTGGGGTTCAAGCCTCAAACCTGCAAGAAAAAAGCCAGTCTGGGATATAAAGAGCTTACAGTTTTGTATCATTCAAAACACAGCAATTGATAACAATATAGATGAGAGGGCAATGTAACGGCAACAGTAATTTTGGCATAGTCATCTTAATTCTTTTCATTAGTCCACAAGTGCACTTTGTTCTACCGTAGGTAATCTCATTCCTTTAACTCATCCTCCAGTTCATCTCCTTCTGTATGGTATTCTGATTCTCCTTTTCCCAGGCAGTGCCCACGTCATCTGAAAACATTAGTGATATTCTACAATCCTTTTTTCTCCTTTCACCAGGTTCATTACTGAAAACATTAATTCAAACTTTCCTTTACTACTTAACTTTCCTTTCCACTGCTTAATACGGTCCTTTGTCAACACCTTTCCCAGATTTTACTTATGATAACAGTATTCTACTGAACAAAACTGCTTAACTAGAAATATTTCTTGTGGCACAGATCCACTGAGTGTTCTGGGTTGTTTTTTTTGGGGGGAGGGGGATGGGGGTTTTTTGAAGTTTGCCTACTTTAGATCTCTTTTATTGAGTCATTAATGAAATTAAGATAACAAAGTAATATGCCTATCTTTGGTAAAGCTCTGTTTCATTTTATCCCATTCTTCTGTCTATAGCCATGTCTTTATCAGTCTTTCCCTCAGTGTTTGTTCTCAACACAAAATCAGTGACTGAATCCTGAATTTTTTTACAGAAATTTCTCAGTTATATTTTTTCTGTGTACGTATTGTGTTATTTGGAAGTATTTTTCACTTTCTATATTTCAGAGTTTGATAGAGAATAATTGACTAGGTGTCCAGTACCCTTATACCAGCCTCTTTCTACCTGCCATCCAAAATCAAATAACAGATTTTCTGAGTGTTCTTGTAAGCTTGGCATCATTAAATCACCTTAATATTTTTTCAGAGAGCTGAGCTCTGTAGACATGTTTCTACATTGGCCTATGTCAAATATGTCAAGATGTGCTCAGGATTTCCATTGTTATCTTTGGTAACAAGAGAATGGAAGTCTCAATATTCTGCAGTAAAGGGCTAGATCAATTTCTTTAAATTCAACAGGAATTTGGATTCTTTTTGTTTGACTGAAATGAAATTGAGATGAGGCTCCTAAACTTGCCTTCTTACATTTCTTTCTTGGGGCAGGGGGCTTATATTTCTTTTGAAACCCTATTTTCACCCTTTGGATAAAAAAAAAGTAAAAATTAAGTTTTCTTCAGGTTGTAAAATGGTGAGGTTATAGCTATCAGAGGAACCAGGATGCAGATTATTTCTGAGAATACAAAAAAGACATGATGATTCCTAGTGTTCTGAATACACCTTTTGAGTATAAGCAGAGGAAGAAATACTCCTAGAAAAATTAACTTTTCTTCTGAAATGACAGCTGTTTCTTTAACAAAAAAGTCAAAATTTTTTCCCCATTGAGGCCAGATGTTTCTGTAAGACACTTAGAAAATAAATGTTTAATCTATGAAACAATTTGTCCATGCATATTTCATTCCATTCTAGCCCCAAATCTGCTCATTTTAATCAGTTTTCATCTTTATGATGCTTAATAGCATTCAGCAGACCCAATATGTGACATGTATGTGGGACAGCTCATTCTCAAAATAGATGTAAGAGTCTCCAGTGAGTGGAGACTTGGTAAGCAGAAAAACATGCAGTTGGCCCTAGGCACCAAAACCAGCCAGATACATGAAATATTTACTGTTTCTAGTTTTATGAAGTAATTGGATTTTAATTGTTGCAAGGTTTTCATTTCATGATTCTCTTACACATCAGGGATTAACATTTTCTCTCAGCTACTCTGACAGTTCTGTAAGTGTCAGTGACTCAGACACCCTTCCTTTTCATGAATCAACAAGTATCATGATGTGCTGCCTTGATCCAGAGGTCTCAGGAAAGCAAGAAAGAAAAAGACAGAAGCTGTGGCACACAACCCACAGGGAGCTTGTAGCCTATGGACAAAGCTGTAAACCATGGGGAAACTGAAAGGGCCAAAGGATCAAGGAGACATCAGCACTGGGAACACTGCAGAAGTCACAACTCCTTTCTTTCAAAGGACTGAGCAACCTTGGTATCTGTTTCAATGAGAAAAATTTAGTGCTTCACAACTTGTCATGTCAAATATATGGTGATAAAATGGCCTAACACAGTGTAGAGCTTTGTGTACCAAAAGCTAGGGAAGAACTGGAATACGGTTTCCCTTTAAAGCCTTTTAAAGCATAACATTTACAGTGTCTATAAACAAGCCAGGAGTACAAGCTCTTGTATGCAGGTGGGAGGGAAAACTTGAATTCTCATTCTGTCTAGTACCTATCCTATCAGAGGCTGGTCCAAGTTCGCAAATAGAATCCTTTGTGCAGTCTCCCATCACTATGAACATTTCCAAAAGACAAAGTGAATATGAGCATTATGAACAAAGTAAAACCAACAGCATTAATGTTAAAAGCCAATATTTCCTCCATGTCACACAAAGATAGATGCAATCACGGCTTAAGTGGTAGATCTGTTTAGGCAAAAAATATCATATGACACAGATGCTGATGCCACACCGGCAAGAACTAATAATGTTTGTGGCAAATTCCTTCTAAGCCTCCTAGTATTTCTGCAAACTGGCATAATCTGGGTGGCGTGCAATGAGGAAACAGAATTGTCCTATTCACTGACCTTAATAAGATGTCAAAGGGTTAATAAGAAAATTAATTTATCCTTTTAAGCACAAGAAGTAATTAAAGTCTAAGGGAAATCTGTATCATAATTGAAAATGAGTAATGAGCAAGTGGGATGTGAAGGAAAAATGAGTTTGGTAATTAAGACAGGAAGTTCAGTATAACAAGAAGGAATAATGTATTTGTCACCTATGGCACAATTATATCATGCTGATATTTAGTGGGAAAGCTTAAGCTGAAGCAGAACAATAGAGCTGGTGACTGAGGAGGTGTTAGATAGTGACACTGCATCCTCAGCTGGGAAGAGAAACTACTTTGGGGAGCAATAACAGGTAAGCTCATGATAGCATCAGGGCTTTCAAATTAATGAAACTGAAATGTATTAAAAAGGATTAAATAGTAATTGTACTAGCATTTACATTAAAGCTTCTAAAGTTATTAGTTCTTTGAACTTTAAGAAAAGGTTCCTGAATTTCACACTGGGAGCACCTGCGCTACTATTTTAATATGATGGGCCAAAATTGCTCTTGGTATCTTTCCCCCAAAGTCAGTAGAGTTACCCCAGTGATGAATCTGGTTCTTTACTGTCTATGTTTCTCATATGAATTTTTATTCTGAAAGTTTGAAGCACAGGAAATTCTTGTATCTAGAGAAGTCCAAGAGGTTATAGCAATTCAGAAAGCACAAAAAAGGTTATGTATCATTATGTCCTTCATTTTCCATGGCAGTTGATGCCAATGTTGCCTGGATGCAATAAGGACATGGAAGAGATGAGTAGGATTGAATTCCGAAGATGATTCTTGCATTCCCAACCCTCAATATCATTTACAGTGTTGCTTAGGAAGATACACTTAAGGCTTATAAAGCAGACCTAAAATTAGCTCTGCAAGCACTCCTTTTGTTTCTTTAGTGTGCAAATGCATGGCATACTTTCCTTCTACCTTCTTTTCTAAATAGGTTTTCTTTTACAGGCAAGGTTTTGTTAAAAGAACAAAAATGTAAAAGCATACATAAAAGCAAAGAGCACGTTGTCAGCCGTCAGCCTTCTTGCAAATATGGGACCTGTTGTCTTTCCTGAGATGGGAGGATGGTAAGTAGCACTGAAGATGAACTTCATGATAAAGTCTTTGCATATGTCCAAGTCCTGTATTTTGGTCCCTTCACCAGTCTTTCCAGCCTTCTTTTTAGAAGATCAAGACAATGAACAATTTAATTTAAAATTTAACATCATAAATGGATACTAATAACCAGGTAACTTATTCCCACCATTTGACATCCTATTACTACTGTTTCCAAAAGTAAAATTCATCCACACTTCAAGAAAAAATGAAGGCAGAGACCTGAGCCAGTATGGACTTTTATGTTGACTTGAGTGGTACTGGAAGAGAATAGTGGTACTAGAAGACAATAGTGACCTTTACCGAATGAAATGAAATCAGCTTTACTTATCCAACCATCTATTGGTTGGAAAAAATACTGAGTTGATGATATCTTTTCTCATCATAGCTTGAGCAATGGAGGATCGAGTTTTAGTGAACACAAACCTATGATGAATAAGCATTATTTGAGCACATGTATTGTTTAGCACATCAGTGTCCTCTCTCTAAGTATTAGGAAAAGCAGGATTGTTTTAGCTAAACTTATTCATGAAAGGAATCCAAACAGTGAAACTCATAACCTATCAAAATCATAAAATTAGAGGCTGTTTTATCAAAACCATGAGCCAAGATCAATACTCCAAAGCAAAAGCAAAGCAATAGTGTAGTTGAGTAACCATACAAATTATTTTCCTACTTGTCTTTAGTCCATTATTTAAATTAAGAAAATATTAAGTTTATGAAGAGTTCAAAAAATAATACAATGACTGTTATGGACATTCTGCTCAAAAAATGAGATCAGACACCCTGAAAAATAAAGAGTACAAGCTATGCTACTTTTCTCCATAGCATGTAGAAGAACTGAAGAAACAACCACTCAACAACTAGAAAGAATAATCCTGTCCTGTTCTTTCCTGTCCTATCGTATCTTATCCTATCCTATCCTATCCTTTCCTCATCCTGCATGCTCACCACTGCAGCCTTAAGCATTATGAAAGCTATGTTTGCTAAACCTGATGTTTTCACTCAGCTCATATTATTGGTATTCATAAAGTCTCATGTGATCACGATCTTCTATGCTCCAGGAGCACATATTATGAGATATATATAAACTACATATGATATAAACCTGCTTTTCAGAGGTTTTGGAAAACAGCTGAAACAAAATGTGAAGTTCTCCACCAGGGCTCATAACCCAGATCCATGTATTTACAGAGACAGAGAATTTTATTTACCCAGCAAATTATGCTGCAATTGAAGTTGATTAATTTAGAGCATCTTCCGCTCTGTAGAAAAATGTACCACTGCCGCTTCTCAAAGCTGCACGTGGTCTGGATATACATCTTGTGTCCTACACAGCTCTGGTCAAGGAACACATGTAGCTGCATTGCCTCCAAGTTTAGTTATGATGTGTGTTTTGGCTGGGAAACTCAAACATTGTCTTTCCCAAAAGCTAAAAGGTGATTTAGTCCTCCTGACTGCTTTCTACTCTTCTTCTGAGAGAGAGAAGTGAGACCCTCAGGAAGGATCTGTCAGCTCCACATTTTGAACATAAATGAGAATTAGAAAATAAGACACCAGCTGCTGTTCTTGGGAACTAGGATGGGCATCTAAATCAAATACCTCCTGTTTCTGCTGAAAACAACGGCAGCCTCACCATTCACACTGACACACCGAGCATGACCACAGTTTTTTCATAAAGTAGGCATATAGCGGGCCCAACTGCGCTGCTAATGAAGAACAAAGTGCAAATATATGAGAGAGAATGACTTCTGAGGATGCTATTCTGCAGTTGTACCTAGTGAGGTCTTTGCTCAGGATACAAGCTTGTTTTCTTCATAGCCTGATTCCATGACAATTATTTGTTGGAGACATACAATGAAATTCCTATTCATTTCTCAATCAGCCACCTGACCCTGAAACCAAGCACTGGCATCCCTCAGTTTTGACTCTTGAATTATCCACCCAGCACCGAGTTCTGTTGTACTCCGTTGACTCTAATGAAAATAATTTGGAACTGACAATGGCAAAATTGTTGCAGTGGTACAACACTGAACATGTTAGCATGTGTTACTGCCCCGTGTATTGTCCCAGAGTAACCCAAGCATTGGTGCTTAAGCTTCCTTATCCCCTTTCCTGGCCTTAGATATAAAGTTCTTTCTTGCCAAAGGCACTCCAGTCACACAGATCCCTGTTGCGTTTACAACACCCTACACCATGCTGAATTGAATTATATTCATGAGAATAACGAAAAATAAAGGCGGGGATGGTCCCTGGAAAAAAAAGAAAAAAAAGAAAACGAAAGAGAAAGTCAAAGCCAAATATGTGCTTAAGCACAGAAAATAAAGCCAACAAAACCCATCTTTTGGGGGTTCTATTGTCCTAAAGAAGCCCAGATAATAGTTTATTTGACTGCATGAAAGAAAAGGGAAAATATCTGGGATGAATGCGTATAGTATCGTCAGTGTGAAATTCATGGTTTGCTGACTACCTAAATTACCTGGCACGCTGCTAACCCTGATCTTAGCTCTGTCTAGGCAAGCACCTGTCATTAAAGGGGCAATTAATCTACTATTCTAATTTAAAATGAGGTAATGACAGGAAAGGAAATGAGATGTGTCATCTAAGTGCTTTCACACTCAAAACCAAGCAAATGTCATAATTCACAATAACATAAACAGAGAAACTCTTAGCAGGCAAAGATTTATCTTAAACATACATTGCCAAACAGAGGTTCTGTCTCAAATGTTACGGATTAGACTAGTTCCACTAACCTGTAAAATACCACATAACCGGCTTGTTGTTTCAACCATTAAAGCTGAGAAAATAGTGTTCAAACAGAAAATACTGTCAGTTTGAGGAAGAAAAACTTAGTTTTCTTTGCAGTGCAGGAAAATAATCATTGGATGCAAAGCATGTAGTAGCTAACCCCAGTCTTACTGGGGAAATCCTTATTCTTAATTTGCTACTGGTTTAAAAGGTCTATAGATACAATATATACAACAGAGAAAACTTCTTGTCAGTTTTTTTCCAATTTTATAGATATTTTGTCACACTATCAGGATATAATAGTGTTCAAATACAGTTGTGGTTTAGTACAGATGAGGAAATTGGGACTTTCATGTCTGCTCCTAAAGGCACTCAGCCAGAATAAGGAAATAATTTACTCTACATCAAAAATTTTTTATTGACTAAAACAAAAATCAGATAGCAAAACAGCATTACTCATTTCAAAAAGTGTTGTTTTGTGCTATAAGTAACACAAATTTCTAACGGATGGTAATGGGCAATACATATTATTTCTAATAAATGAAAATAAAGGACTTTTTGTACTTTTAGTAAAAGAAAGCAAATCCTAGTGTCTCTGCAGTGATAAATTTACAAGTGATCTTTGCTGACAACCACAAATTACAACTATAAAGCAAGTTAGAAAGCTACAGTTGTGATATCCCATTGTGGCACAATGACCCAGCCCCTCCATGGGACGATGTGGACAGCCACAGAGCAATGACTGCTGAGAAACCTCCTGAGATAAACCTCAGCCCCCTCTTCTTCTCCTCAGGTCTGTGTTCTTTTTCCTCTTGCTCCCCAGTTCTCCCACAAAGCTCCCAGCATAACCACAGAGGCTGCTTCTCAAAACTCTTACACAGCAACTTGGTTATGTTTCCCCAGTGTGCCACTTTTAAATTTAGAAAATAAATTTAGAAAATAATTTTAGAAAGTATACTAAGTTTCAGCCAAACAACATTTTTCTCTGCATTGCCTTGAAATCCACATGGAAATGAAGAAAATTAATTAAAATTTTTAAACACACCAATAAATTATCAAGATTGTGTCAAGGCAGGAGGGGAGGAGATCATAGAATCATAGAATTGTTAAGGTTGGAAGGGACCTTTAAGATCATGTAGTCCAACCATTAACCTAACCTGACAAAACCACTTCTAAACCATATCCCCAAGTACCACGTCTACCCTTTTTTTAAACATCTCCAGGGATAACAAATCCACCACCTCCCTGGGCAGCCTATTCCAATGTTGAATAACCCTTTCAGTGAAAAAATTTTTCCCAATATCCAATTTAAATGGCAGCAGATGGCTGCTCTTATCTGGACCCAGGTGGGCAGGATTAGATGTCATCCATGCAAAGTCGTAACCACAAAGAGCAGAGTATTTTATTCTGTCCAGAGAAACTTCTAAAACATCCTAGAACTACCTCATTCTGAGCTTTAAAAATTATTTAAACAAAACACAAAAGCTCTGTTTTAGAGAGAAACCAGGTCTTTTACCAAGAACCTCCATTAACATGGAAGTTATAACACCTGGGTCTTTGTAAAAGAAAACCTCCACTGCCAAGACCACCATTTCAGTCATAAACTGGGGTGAATTATGACACTGGAGTTTGCTAATGCCAATGCAGGCAGGGTATTTGTGTGTGAGAGAAAGACAGGTAGTCAGAACGTGACATTGTCGTGCATTAACTGCACAAACACAGAAAAAATTACCTACAACCTGAACAAAAAAATAGGTACAGGAGAGAATTTAAAAGGAGGCTAGAAGAGTACTGTAGTTTAGCACTTAAATCCAATGAATTATATTGGGAAATTCAATGGGACTTCTGCCCCTAACCCTCTTTGCTCTTTTAAATTTTCTGTCCTAGGAAAAAAGGTTGTTGCTCAAGATACCATTAGGAATAATATTGTAAATAAATATAAATTTGATTTCATGTCTTAAAAAAAGATATCTAGCTAAAGCAGATCCTACTTTTCAAGTGGATTAACATATTGATTTCATACCCTGCTTTAAAGGAAAGATAGACTAATCCTTCTGTAGGGAGTTATATTACGCAAATCCTCACTTGATCTGTATTTTGTTGCTTAAATAAAATGAGTTATGTGTGTGTAAATTACTCTAAGTTTTAGTTGTTTATTCAAAAATATGGAAGTTGCTGTAACTTGTTCTTATTTAGTAAAGGATTAATTTTAATACCGATGCAGTAGTTGACGGCATCTGGAAAGTCAGTAGGAACTATGAGGAGTGATGTACAAATGCAGATGAAGAAACACTCCTGAACATAAAGGACTCACCACATTGACAACCTTGTTATTGCTACTCTGCCTAAATCATAGCATCTGTAAAATTCTTTTTGGAAAAGTACTAGTAAGTAGTTAGGATATAACATAGGATTATAAAATATTGATAAATATATTATGATTTCAATATTAAAATAGGAGTAAGTTAACAAAAAGTTAGCGAAACAGTTTTAAAGGAGGTGGACCTTCATCAGTAACATCTCGCCATAGTGTTGCAAGGCTACATACCATTGAATTATTGGCAGCCTTGGGGGTCAAGGCGGGTGCAGTCATCCATCTGGAGGAAGATAGTTGCCAGGTAAATATCTGAAATGATGTCACTTTGTGTATATACATATATATGTGTGTATATACATGTGTATATATATATGTGTGTATAAACATATATACATATATGTGCATATCTATGTGTATAATCATATATGCATCTATGTGCTTATACACACATTATATGCACATATACATATGCATGTATGTATGCATGTGTGCACACACACAGCCCTATGCATACACATATATATATGTATAGGGGAATCTCTCTATACATATGTGTCCTGGTTTTGGACAGCAACAAGCAGCTGCACAGTGTTTAGTTGCGGCTTGGGTTAAACCACAATATGTGTACATATGTATGCATATACACACTTACATGTATAACCATGTGTATAGATATATATGCATTTATGCACACAGATAGGAAATATATATATATTATATGTATATATATATATTTCCTACTGGAAATTTTTTTGTATCATTACAGAACAGAAATTGATATTGTTTCCCCTGGAATTTGTCTAGTAAGAAAGAAATATATTGCATGCATTTTCTTTTATATTATTCCTGCCTTCCATCATCACCACCTCCAATTTCTGGACCTGAGAGGAAAAAATAATGGATATGAGGAAATCACAAATAACAAATGTAAAAACCCTATTTTCTTCCAGAAAATGGGCAAAAGTGACTGTAAATAAAAGAACAATGTATATACTTAGATATATAACAGTACTTATTCTCAAAATGTGATCTTCCTAAATTTATTATTTCTGCAAGAAAATATGACAGCGAAAAGCCAGCAAGAAGCAGATAATGGACTATCTTCAAAGAAGATCCTTTTATTCCTCACACAGCAGTAGGTGATAAATGGTTCTAATGTCAGTGCTTACTATTTTTTTCTCATTTTATTTTTTCCTTGCAGTATATCTCAAATCAGAGACTAATAACCCCCCAAGATGAGATACCTTGACACAGCTTCTTTCCATTTCCAATGGCTGAAGCTATCACACACCTGTCACCAACATGAAATGTGTAAGAATGTAGATATTTTGCTCCTTGACAAGTGTTGCATTTTTTTTTTTCAGATTATTAAGGAGAAGAGACTGTAATAATGAGGTTTTTCTCACAAATCTGTATTTGTTTTGGACTGAAGCTGTTTTACTGAACCTCAGAAGATGGGAATAGGCAAAAAACCTGAATATGCCTTGACCAAAGATGAACAGCCAAAGTATTGTAGTGACAAATTTTTGACTCCAGAGATGCCTGGTGAACAATTGTCATCCTGCATTTTCACTTGAAATTAGTAACTAACATGTCATTTTAGGGTCGTGCCACTTTTAGGAGAATTTTTCAGCATCAGCAAAACCTCTTTGCAATGAACAGAAGAAGGGCATCTACTTGAAAGACCTGATTATTTTTCGCTCACTGTCTGAGCTGTCTCTGATGATTCAGATAGATAAGAAGGATGTGCTGTTGAGAGTAAAACTTAGATTTAGTGCAGGACTCAACTGCTATGTATCTGCAGGCAAACATATTTGCATTTTTTCCTGTTCTCTGTTAGATGGGAGTAGGTTTTGCTTGCTTTGTAGTATTTTTGTGAAGAAAAAATTTATTCCTTTGATGCTTATGATGTCATAGTTTGATGCTGCATTGTTTAGAGGCATGAGTACACATAGCCATAGTAGGTAACAGATTTTCATATTTTTTGTTGGTAGGAATAAATTTTAATAAATTCTATAGAAAATAAAACAGGCAAACATAGCCATGTAAGTGAGCAGTAAGGAAAGAGCAAATGGATATATTCTGTTCCTCTGGGAACTGCTGAGCAGTTGATGGAATTTTTATACAAAAGGAAGAGAATCGGGAAAAACAATAGTAAATATGAAATTTTACATTCTTCTTAGACTTCAAACTGATTTGGTAAATATAAATGATTCATTAGGAATACATTTCCACAGCTCCAGCTACTGCTTCAAGGTACATGTGGGAGGGTTTTGGATTGGTATGTTGCACCCTGGTAAAAAGCACATAGAAATATTAAGCACAGCCATTCTTAAAACCGAAATATTTTTTTCTGTTTTTTCCTCATTAACAGAATCTCCTATAAATCTGAGGAACTGTCAACTGAATGTTAGATCAGTTTCAATTGGAAACAGTGGTTTTCCTGTAAGTGAGACTACAGTTAAAAAATTTTCCATGTGCCTTAGCAGAGTTTCCAGGAGGGTCTGCCCCATGATCTTGCCAGGCACAGAATTGAGACCCACTGGCCTGTAGTTCCCTGTGGCTTCCTTTTTCCCTTTTTTAAAAATGGGGCTTATGTTTCCCCTTTTCCAGTCAGTGGAAACTTCACCAGACTGCCATGACTTCTCAAATGTTACGGCTAGTGGCTTAGCAACTTCATCTGCCAGTCCCCTCAGGACCTGTGGATGCATTTCATCATGTCCCATGGACTTGAGCACCTTCAGATTCCTTAGGTGGTCTCAAACATGGTCTTCTCCTACAGTAGGGGGTTCCTCATTGTCCCAGTCCCCGCCTTTGCCTTCTGCGACTTGGGTGTTATGACTGGAGCAGTTGCCTGTGGAGACTGAGGCAAAAAAGTCATTGAGTACCTCAGCCTTCTCCATATCCCAGGAGACCAGGTCTCTTGTTTCCTTTCAGAGAGGGCCCACATTTCCCCTAGTCTTCCTTTTATCTTTGATGGACCTATAAAAGCCTTACTTGTTGCCCTCGACATCCCTGGCCAGATTTAACTAGCTGGGCTTTAGCTTTCCTGACCTAATCTCTGGCTGCCTGAACAATTTCTCTGTATTCCTCCCAGGCTACCTCTCCGTGCTTCCACCCTCTGTAAGCTTCCTTTTACTGTTTGAGTTTGCCCAGGAGCTCCTTGTTCAGCCATGCAGGCCTCCTGTCTTTTTTGCCTGCCTGCCTCTTTGTAGGGATGCATTGCTCCTGAGCTTGGAGGAAGTGATCCTTGAACATTAACCAGCTTTCTTGGGCCCCTCTTCCCTCCAGAGCTTTATCCCATGGTACTCTGCCAAGCAGATGCCTGAAGAGGTCGAAGTCTGCTCTCCTGAAGCCCGGGGTAGCAAGCTTTCTGTGCGCCCTCCTCACCGCCCTAAGGATCTCAAACTCCACGATGTCATAGTCACTGAAGGCAAGACTGCCCTTGAGCTTCACATTCCCCACCAGCCTTTACTTGTTACTGACAACAGGGTCCATCTTAGCACCTCTCCTTTCCTGGTTGGGTGGCCTGTAGCACCCCCACACTGTAACATCACCTGTCCCTGCCCTCCCTTTACTCCTGACCCATAAGCTTTTGTTCAGCTCCTCAACCATCCCCAGGTGGAGCTCCATGCACTCCAGCTGGTCATTGACATATGCCTGGGGCAAGTCATGTTTCCTGAATTGCCTGAGAGCTTTGTTTTTCTTTCTGTGGGTTGCTCACTGTCTATCATATTGAACACAGGTGACTGCCACCTTCTAGGCCAGGAGGAGGCTGGATGGCCCAAACTAGTTAAAATGCATTTGGCAAGCCAAGGAATGCTATCAGGATTCTCTGACCACCCACAACTTCCTTCTTCTAACTCTTTCTATCCGTTACTTCTTTCCCCTCCTGGGGAGGAATGGTTGAACTTTTTTGTTATAGATAAATTGCTAGCTTAATAATGTCTTATATATCTTAGGTTTCTGGCACTGGTGGTGAATAACGCTGAAATCAAAGTGCTTTTCACATTGCAGGTTTGTAGTTATACATACAATGTAGGGAAGGAGAAAAAGGTGGTATGGTATATATAAGAGAACAACAATGAGCTGAATAAAAAAAATTGGCAAATGGAATTAATAATAATTTTAAAGTAATTTTAAAAATAAATCTTAATGATGATTTTTCTATGATTTATGATTCACCAAGACACCTCACTTGTTACTGACAGCATTTTTACTGCTACTGGGATCTTCAGGCAGACTGAAGATGGAGGGATTTTAAAGATTTCACATGCTCACAGGTTTAAAGGGTAAATTAAATCTAGTCTCCTTTGTATAACACAAGCCAGAAAATTCACCAACTTGCCACAGTTATTTTAGCTCTGAGATACTTTCCAGAGGGTGATCTAAAATAAATGCCTCTATCTCTGATTTGACAAATCATTTACACTAAATACCTTAGTCAAAGGTTTGTTGGCCATCTGTTCTTCCTGAAGTTTACATGAAATGTCCTCTAGTCATAATTTGCTGCTTATACTCTGATTGGACCAGTAAGTAACATGATATAGCATCTGCTACTTTTGATCTTAGAATAAAAGATGAGCTTTTTTGTAACAGGAACACTTGGTGTCTGAGGTTTTATAAGAAGATGGTCAGTAAGAATTAAAAATTGAATTACACTCTCTTAAGCAGATGTGATGTTTTGAATGAAAGGAAAGAAATTGCTCCCACAAATTTGATCTTCTACTGAAAACTGGTTACCTTGATATCTGCTTTCAACCGATTTTCTCTCCAGGAATATTTTAATGGTATTCTTTCTTATGACAAAATTTTCCTCTGCTATTCTCTAAACCAATTTAAAAAAAAAAAATTCTCCCTGTTCATGCTGCAAGAATTTTGTCATGTAGCTGTTGTTTTTGATAACCACCTGAAATGAAACTTGAATGAAAACTGGCTAATGTGAAGAAAAGCTTTTGAAACCTGGAAAGGAAACACACAGGTTAAAATAAAATTAAAATCAATTATGTCACTTCTAAAACAATTCATGCCTCTCTAATTTCAACAAGAGCTTCGGTGCATCCCTAGGAGGAAGAAATCAGGCAAAGGATGCAGGAAAACTGCATGGATGAGCAAGAAGCTTCTTGAAAAACTCAGATGGAAGAAGGAAGTTTACAGAATGTGGAAAAAGGGACTGGCCACTTAGGAGGAGTATAGGAACACTGTCTGAGTATGCAGCGATGCAAAAAGGAAGGCTAAGGCCCATTTGGAATTAAACCTGGCAAGGGAGGTCAAGGACACTAAGAAGGGCTTCTTCATGTACATCAGTAGTAAAAGGAAGACTAGGGAAAGTGTAGGCCCACTGCTGAGTGATGTGGGTGCCCTGGTGATGGAGGATGCAGAGAAGGCAGGGTTACTGAATGCCTTCTTTGCTTCAGTCTTTACTGCTAAGGCCAGCCCTCAGGAGTCCCAGATCCTGGAGGTAAGAGAGACAGTTTGGAGAAAGTAAGACTCTCCCTTGATTGAGGAGGACTGGGTTAGAGATAATTTAGGCAAACTCAACACCCACAAATCCACGGGCTGTGATGGGGTACACCTGTGAGTGCTGATGGAGCTGGCAGATGTTATCTTTGAAACGTGATGGAGAACAGGAGATGTGCCTGAGGACTGGAGGAAAGCTAATGTCATGCCAATCTTCAGCGGCGGGGTTGGACTCGATGATCTTCGCAGGTCCCTTCCAACTCCTACCATTCTGTGACTCTGTGATTCTGCGATTCATGAGAGACAAACACCCTTTATCTTTTGAGATAGGAATCCTAGTAAGGAAGGCCTTCTCTGTAATTTTGATGCTATGTGACAGCTAAACAAATAGATTTGTGAACTGTAATCTTCAAAGGGTCCACTATTACAACCAGGTCTAAATTTCTGTACACACAGGTCAAAGGATAATTCTATCAATGTTTTATACATCAATAACTACAAATACATGTCAGGCCTTTTCTAGGCTCTACTTCACCTCTTTAAGCATATGCAGTCTTTTAACCTATTTTTTTAAGGTAAAACTTTCTAGTATGTTCTACATATTCCAAAAATTAAAAAAAAAAAGTTCCACAAGTTATAATGATAATTGGGAGAACTTTATTTATTAAAAATTATTAAGAATTTATTAAGATGATTTTCTTTGCTTCTTTTTTTCTTTGGCATCTTTACAAAGCCATTTGAGAACAGAACATTTAATGAAATAGCAACTAAATTTTGCTCCCAAGAAGGTTGAGCATTTTTTTTTAATCAGTAAATAGCAACAAAGAAGTCTGTGAGTATCTTTTCTACTGGGAGTATCAGTTTCTGTGTTTACACTTGTGCCCAGGAACTGCAGCTTGGTGATGTGTACTGCTCAGAAACAGACACATTGTGTTGTTTTTATTGATAGCACTTGAACACTTTTTCACTTCCATATGGACAAAACCCATCACAGATTGCCAGACCCTGCTGTGTGCACTAGGTTGTAGACCTAGCTCTGATATTGCTTTCCTCATGTCTAAAGTAACTCAAGCACATTCTCCACATGAATCACACTGTCCGTGTTGCTTCACTGGTTTGAAGTGTGACACAGTATATATATCAAATGCAATTTAGATGGTGTGTTTTGATATTTCATTGGCACAGGAGCTAAGAACAATAGAATTGCCATAACAGAACAGAACCAATGGTCCATCTAGTCCAGCATCCTGCCTGAGGCAATGCTTGCACGCTTCAGAGGAAAGCACAAAGGCCTTGGCATGCACACAAAATTTAACCATGGAAGGAAATTGCTTTTTGATTCTGTCTGTTGCTCAACTAATGCTACAAAGCATGAGCATTACTTGTCCCTGTAATTGTCATCCCAGTCAGTGGAACTGTGCATGATAGTCTAATTTATAAATGTCTGATCCTTTTTTGAAATGTGCCATGCAATGTTGTGAGGGTTACTGTGAACATATATGCAGTGTTGCTGTGATTAAGATTATTTGTTTCTTTCCATTCATTATTTTTCAAATGGGCAAAAGATCTACCAGCAGATGGTGCTGTTGCAGAGAGCTATGGTTGGTTCTGTGCTACCCAACATAAGGACAATTAATTCTTTAAAGGGTGGTTTATTGTCAGGTGTAATACAGTCCCTTTGGTTTAATGAAGAGAATATCTGAAAAGTTGACTTTCCTTCTTAAATATGGCTAATTTATACATTTTTATTTCTTAATTTCTGTTGCAGCTCATGGTCAGTGTCCATGAGCTAGCGAAAGTTCCTAGCAAAAATGTTACGGATAAGTCATGTGGTAATGATTTTCCTATCTCAAAGCAGATGAACAGAAATTTTACGTTCAACAGACTAACCAGATTATCTCAATATTTTGCTATGCCACAGCAACGAGCAATAGTACTCTAAACATAAAGATTCACTCAGCAACAGGTGCTTTCTACCCCATTCTTGTGCTGGAGAAATTCAAAATCATTTAATACCATGTATCATACATATCTAACATGTTTTTACTGTTATGTTTCTCTACGTCCATGGGTTTCAGACCTCAGGAATTTAAGGGCAGAAGAGGAAAAGGTGGCAATGGCAGGCAGCAGAGAAGAACTCAAGAGAGAGCATAGAAGTTCTGAATAAGCTGAAGTAGTGATGAAGAATGAAGGTGGCTACTGGATGTTATTGAATATCTGGTAAATAAGTACTTTGACAGAAGACCCCTAGGTTGTAGCTATTCTCATCTGGTTGGTCTGTTCCTCTTGAAGGGGCTGACCCCCTCACCCTGCTGTGTCCTCCTCCCTCTACAGTTAGGACTAGAAAATGTCAATCTGTCTTCTCTGTTCTCCCTTAGTTCAGTAAATGATCAAAAATTATCAGTGGATTGACTTGAAATGAGTGCCTAAAGGACAAAAATCATTCCCTTCTGCTGATACCACCATGTAATAACTTTAGGAAGATGTGTGGGGCAGGTTAATGCCTTCTATAATCTCTTGAACTTCTGTTGTGGGATCCAGCAGAATCTATATGTCAGAGTCGCATGTCCTGGGACTCACTATTTTATTTCAAGATGAACTCTTGCTTGAATAGTAATCTGGTGAAATGGGAGAAAAATCTGATTGTAGGGACACAACTTGAAATATAAATCCAAATTGCTTGTAATCAAGTCTCTTTCCACACGCAAAGAGTCATAGAGATGCTAAATTACTGCTCTGCATCAAGTAGAAAGATTGGAAAGGAAAAAAATACATTACTTACTAACCAAAACTAGTGCCAGCAGTTATATAGACACAAATTAACAAGATGAAAGACATGTAAAAATTACTGTAAAAATAGCAGCCAATCTGCTTTAATTCATTCAAGTCACAACAGTGAAAATAATGATTATCAAATCCCCTATATATTTAGAATTCCAAGTTTTTCAAGATGATCTAGAGACAAATAGCATCTGGTAGTAACAAAGTTAAAATGAATAGAAGAATTAGAGTAATTAAACCCTGTGAAAAAACTAAGCTTACAGAATAGACACAAAATATGTGAATTTCATAATCTGCAATAATGGATGAGAGACAGTGAGTTTACTCATTTTTTGCTGTCACTGAATCAAACTGAATCTTGGCCAGGCATCATTCAGTGAATTCTAGTAAATCTTCACCAGTCACATGTTCTCCCCAAATGCTGATTTCATGTCATATTTAACAGATAATTTAGCAGAATAAAACTAGTGGGGGGAGACACTTGAATGATTTGTAGATTTGGTTTGGACAAGTACCCAAAAGATAAATACTAGGAAAAACTCTTTAGAGCTATTTGGACTGCACATCTAGCAAGAAAATATATATTTTTTTTTAACATGACCACTGATTACTGGTTCATCAGTATGAACTGATTGTTCATAGCTCTTTGGTAGCATTGCAAGTTCCATGGCTCCATATGTATAGTGACTCTTTTTTCCAAAAACAATGTAAAGTTTCATTTTGATTCCTAACAATGTGGGAGATGTAGAAATGTGAACATCCTTTCCTTTCTAGTATACAGAAACTTTGGGATGTGTACGTGCTACTTTAGGCATGCAATCCTCAAGTGCGTCATGGGACATGTATTTCTTTATTCCCCTAACAATTCCTTAACTATCTTAATAACAAAGTAAATCTTATAGAATTTTTCTAAATTCTTTATATCTGTAATAACTTTCACCTTCTTTCTCTTTTCCGTCCACTTCTCTCCACAAACCACACAAAGTAAGGAGTGTATTTCG
The DNA here is from genome assembly GCA_003993805.1 of Himantopus leucocephalus. Classification (NCBI taxonomy): domain Eukaryota; kingdom Metazoa; phylum Chordata; class Aves; order Charadriiformes; family Recurvirostridae; genus Himantopus; species Himantopus leucocephalus. The sequence goes on from RSEF01000002.1 coordinate 13,729,553, forward strand.
TTTGATCCTTTAAACATACATCTGCATCACACAAAAATCATATTCAGTTTCTCTTACAGCCACTTTTTAGAGACAATAAAAAACCTCCTAGGAATATGAAGTTCGGTACAAAATTGACTCTTTCTGATACTTTTTTCTGGACAGTTTCCCTTCCTCTAGTAAATATTGAAGATCTTAAATGAACACTTTAGATGTACAGTCCCTCCCATCTAAGGCTGAATTTTCTAGCGTCTTAACAGTGTACTGTGGGTTGATGTGCTATGACCTTAGAATATTTGGAAAAGACCATTAGAGAAAACTCCATATTTCATTTTTGAGTTGGGGTTGTTCAGCCTGGAGAAGAGAAGACTCTGAGGAGACCTTATTGCATCCTTCCAGCACCTAAAGGGGGCCTACAGGAGAGCCGGGGAAGGACTTTTTACTAGGGCATGTAGTGATAGGACAAGGTGGAATGGCTTTAAACTGGAAGAGGGTAGGTTTAGATTAACGGCAGGGTGGTTGGAACTAGATGATCTTTAAGGTCTGCTGCAACCTAAACCATTCTATGATTCTATGATTTTGTGCTATGATCATAGTTGGAAAATAGTTAAGAACACTGTAGTCCAAATTTCTTTATTAAGAGTCATCATAAGATCTGTGGTTTTTTAACATATATCTGCAAGATTTTGCAGACACAGAAATTTATGTGGATATGGATTATGCTTTCAAATAAATATGTGTAGCAGTTGTTGGATTATTTTTATTCTCATAAAGGGTTATGACTGATCTGAACTACAGTTTAGTTTAAGCTACAGTCTTCTGATATTTACAGAGATGCAGATAATAAACTGTTATTCCCTAGGGTATCACTGTGATTAAATTGTAGATACATTACTTTTTTATTAGCTTACACAATGTAACATTATTTTTATGTCAAAATTCTTTCTAAATTTGAAATTAGCTGGTCCCCTGGCTTCAGGTGATTTTGATAGTCCCACGCTTATTATGTAAAAATAATGTGACTATCAGGTGTGTATTATAATTTTGTTATTGACCCCATTTTCTTAAACCTTACGGAATATCTGTTTCACAGACAAGATTTCAGAGCTGGCAGTTTTTATTACATCTTTGTGGGATCAAATTCAACTTATGACTTAACATTGCGGGTTTAATGTGATATTTATGGAAGGACTGAGCCTTAATATGACTGTTACGGTGACGGAGTTCTAGAGGATCTGCTTTTAACAGCTTTCAGACAGTGAAATCTGGCTTTTATAGCAATGTTCAAGTAGCTATAGAGCTTGAATGGTGGCAACTTCAAAGCTTTTGCAAAGATCAAATGAGCTTCAATGCAAACTCCCTTTGTTGACATTGCACATTCCCTCATGGAAGAAATACTGAAGCTGACCCTCACCACGGACTTTTTTAAGTGTCAAGATGTTTTATGGCCACAATTATTTCATTTCAATATATGTTAGCAGTTATTGTCCACCTCCTTCATCTTCTTTCCTCCTCCTTCAACATTCAGAAGACAAACAGTGTTAAGGTTCAGATTGTCTCACCAAATCACCTTCCTCATCATCTTTTCTTCTTCTGTTTGAAAGCTTTTAAAGTTCACCACTAGTTTTCAAGAAAGAAAAGAAAGAATATGATTAATATGTTCCATGCAATAGTGGCATCTGATAGTTGCTTTTAATGATCAAACTCTCCTCATGTAGCAATAATCTATAATCACAATAATCTACAGTAATTTCTTTATTTCTGGTGAGGTTAGATCCTTCCATATAACATTTTAAAACAAGGAAAGGAAACTTTGGGCTACTAGTCATCTTCTATTCTTTTTTGAATCAGAGCCACTACATTGCCTGACATGATATACTTCTGGAATACAGCATGTAAGTTACATTCAGCAACATTTAGCCATCTTTAGGACTTATTGTCATTTATCCTATTAGCTTTCACTACCATGTTTTTCTCCAGGATAAGAGAATTATTCCCCCTACCCTGGCCTACGATTGGTAAATGTATACTCTTTACTGGTTTAAGGAAATATTTTCAGATTCTTGTCATGTTAAAATAAATTATTTTGCCTATTTTTAGATAAAGGGTTCTGCCATGGTTGAAACTGAAGCACCTTTCATGTCCTTTTTGGTATTGTCCTTTATTGGATTCACCCACACTTCCACATGCAGCCACATAGCTGTTCTCACTCTTAATTTTGTTCATTAATGAAAATGGAAAGCTACTTTAAACTTCAAGTTTAAATCAAAATTATTTTTAGTATAAATTGTATGCATAGAATTCTCTGATCCTCAGTGACATCTTTTCATAGAGCATTAGCATAACAAAGAAGAATAAAAGCAGCTGGAAGAGAATGGTTAAGAATTTCTTTGCTGAAGAATTTGAAATGAGGCAGCTGTAGATCCCAAGGATGTTAGAGTGTCATTTTCTTCTGCAGCTATTTAAAGGACTTTTAATAAGAAGAGAGAAGAGAGGAACAGAGCATCAGTAGTTCCAGAAGTAGACAGCAGGCAGGATCCATATCTTATAATTCTGCACTGACATTTTCTATTAGCTACCTATTTACTATTGACTACTGTAAAGTGTGTAGTAATGAATTTTATAGTTCTAAGAGGTCTAGGACAGAAAAAGATCTCATCTTTCTCTTCTGTTCTAACTGGAGAAGTCTTCTAGGTTTCTCAGGAGTCGTGTTCAGAGTCATATAGTTTAAAAATGCTAATGCAACCACCTCGGTTGAGGAGCCTTAGTGGTGAAGTTATCTTGAATAAGTAATCAATAAACAAGTTTGTGGCTGATAGATAGAGCTCAGAGGGTTGTGGTTAGTGGTGCA
>RSEF01000002.1:13750883-13761475 GCA_003993805.1 Himantopus leucocephalus
GGGTTAGAACTAGGTGATCTTTAAGGTCCCTTCCAACCTAAACTATTCCATGATTCTGTGATTCTATGATATTGGGGAAATGTGTGACCTGAGATGCAACATTTCAAACTGGAATCACTGTGGTCTCTGCTGGATTTTTAATCTATGGCTGTAGAGTGTGTAACTCCTTACTTGTTTTGTGATTGCTTTTAATGAGTCAAAGTTTTCATTGTAGATTATCTTTGTTAATTTTTCTATATTGTGGATCCCATAGATTTGGGATTCTGAAAACTATACATAGATTGATTCCTGATACATGAGCCACAGATAAAAGAAATAAAATACAGGTAGCTGAATTTGAATCAAGCATGGCTTTATCGTTGTAGAGTCAACAGATCATGAAATAAACTGTCAGATCCTTTTTCTTGGATGATATTTTAAATTGTAAGCTAATAGGAAGTTGTACATGCTAAAATTAACATGTAGCTTCTTTCAGTAACAGAATAAAAACACCCTGTGCACTAAGCTTGTCTGGAGTGAATTAATTATTGTTTAGTTGTGTTCAATTCTTAGGGAACTTACAAAATAATTTTTGAAGTTTGTTGGAAAATAATCTTTTCTATTCAGTGACCATCGCATAAAAATAAATGCCCCTTCTAGCCTTCGTGCCTCACAAGGTAGGCCATGTCCAGGCTACAGTTCCTAACATTGTTATCAGTAGTTTTACCAAAATGTAGTGCTACAGCATGTACCTATAGCACAATTGCAGCCGAGATGAGAATGAAATATGTAGAAGTAAATCCTGTAGCTCTTCCTTCTTCTTTTCCAGTCCCAAGAACACATCCTCATGAGTTCTATGCTTGACTAGGAAATAGGTAATCAGAAGAATTTGTCTGTGTCTTTTTTTTTTTTTTAAATGTAGCTTTGAATATGCAACTCAGGGGTATAACATAAATTTGCAAGTTAATTCTTAAATTAAATTTCACTAAGATTTCAGGTGTGACTCTTGAATTTCCAATCATCTGTTTCCCATCTTATTCATGCTAACATGTTAGTGTGATCATCTAAACTTTCAACTGCAATATAGAAATTGTACATTCTAACCTTCATTTAAGGAATGAGAGCATAATGTGTGTGTGTGCATGTTTGCACATGCACATGCATGTGTATGTATATACACGCAAACATACAGTAAGATGCAGGCCATTTGGCATTTGGTCTGTGCTCTGCAATACCTGCCAGGTGGTAGATGCACCGTATCATAATATTTGTAGGAATGTGGTACAGCTGAGAGTCTATAATGTCAGTTCTATTACAGGCATGGTGTCAAAGTGGGTCTTGCTTTCTCCATGCTTCTTCCCATTCTGCCAGGCTCAGTTAATGGCCCCTGAGGAAATTCACCCTTGCTGAAAGCCAAGAGTAGTGTTTTAATCTGTCACTAATAAGAAGTATTTAAAATGTCTTGAAGGAAGTTGCCAGTAGTTCCTGTCTCTTTTCCAGATGCTGTTGAGTCTTACACATTCTGTCATCCAGTCCTTCCCAATAAACCATTACTACTGGATAATAGCCAGACAGCTGATGTACTGTAATCACTGTCTGCAATGGTAACTCCCAGTAGCCTTGTGTCTCTTTGTCTGACCTTTAAAGTGTATTGATACTGAGAGCTTAAGTTGGGATCTTTTTGCATTCATTCCTACCTAATGTAATGTAGTGTAATGTATTTAATGTAATGCTTAAACTCAGGATTCTTCAGAACTGCTATAAAAATAATGAGAGTATTAATTACTTGTGAAAGTAAATAGTGGTTTGGGTTTTTTTTTTTCATTAGATGCTTCAGCTTCTGTAGTGAAGGATGGATGCTGCTTGATAGAATTTATCCTTGTCACAAATTGTCAACCAGGTGATTGTGGATGGGCTTGATCTTTTCTGTACTAGAACAACACAAAGGAACCTCCAACCTGGAAGATGCAATTGCCAGAAGATCTCGCTTCAGTTGGGGAATTTTCAACTCACAAATCAACACAGCGGTTTCTCAACTGCTCTTTTTTCAATATTAGGACAGCAAGAATGACTATGATAAATGAAATTGGTAATGTCTATGTACTGCTGGCTCTCTAAACTGTTTTAATTGCCCTTTCATGGGGCTGCTAGTTGGATGTTTTTATCCCAAACTTCATTGGGACTGATCAGAATTATAGTATCTGGCAATTTTTTATGTCTTTGTTCAGTTGTGCTTAGTGTTTCATAGCCTCAGAGGGGAATACAATCTCATTACTTCCAGGTCATACCTGAGCCAGCTGCTGAAGATGTGATTGGATCTTTGGTATGTTTAGCTCCTAGGGTCCTTGGAAGATCCTTTTTCCGTAATATGATCAGCAGATTATCTCCCCATATAGCCTATATTGTTTTCTGTACGGATGCTTATAATCTTCTTTGTTGGTATGTAGGTTGATGTGCAAATAAAAAGATCCATCTCAGCAAGAAATTCATCTGAATCCCAAAGCTCTGCAGAAAAAGCAAGGACAGACGAAGTCAAGTCATTTTTAATGTTTAGCTAACATTTGCCAAAATATTTTTCACTGTTTGACCAGTTCCACTCAACAGGAGCCAATATCCTCATGTTGTCAGTAACACGCGCAACTGCACTAATCAGATCTTTCCTTGCACTGCAATTCCTTTTTTGCCTAGCCTAGCTGGGTTCTCCATCAATACAGCTGATTGCTATGGTTACAGACTACCTGCTGTATGTTAGGCCTGAAGAGGCTGTAAAAAAAATATTTTACTCCAGATACGTAAATATTAGCCTTTCCTTATTGGAATATTACACACATTTATTTAAACCATAGTTTATGATTATTTTTCACACCAAAAAAAAAATCATTTTTGGTACTACTGCATGGGCATTTAACAATTAAAACTAATAATGACTTTTAAACAAACAGCAGTACTTTGACAACATGGAGTATCTTTGTTTCTCTTTGATCTCTATGATGACCTGAGAAGAATTGTGTACAGCCAGGTAAACACAGAAGAGTATGATATTTTTGTCGTTTTCCTTCAGGTTTTTGTTGTTATTTCCTCATGTTTTGAAGGTGGGAATGCAGTTGGTTGGAATGGTGGAGCTGATATCAATGTGCGTAGTACAGATATTGTTGTGGCAGGAGCTGGCAGCAAGAATGAAATGAAAGAAAGCATCCAGACTTCCTACTCTTTGCAAAATAAAGAACATAGTGGTCCATTGAGTATCATTGCCAAATATATTTATTGCTTTGAACAAACCTGCTTGTTGCTTCTATCTCCTTACATTCCTACATGCAAAATTTTCAGCAAGGGAATTCAGATCATTTCCAGGGATGGGTAGAGAAGGGTGGTTAAAATGAAATACTTCAGTCCTGTCAACTTTCTCCGATCCGTCATTACCAAGGCAACACATCAAACCTGTCCTCTTGTCCAGCCAAGCAACCTATTTTATAGGTACAGAATGTGAGCTATGAAGATAGTCTTTAAAACATTTGAGACCTCTTTTATCAGTTCAAGACCTGGCCACAGGGAAGAACAATAAAGTGTCAAAAATATTCACATTTATCCTTAAGTACACTGTACTTGTTCATTTACAAACTGGCATGATTGATGTACAGTTCAAATGACTTTCAAATTATATTTCATTTTAGACAAAATACTAATAGCTACAGAAATGCTTCTGCTTGCAAACTTTATCAGTGATTTTCTAGACTGGTCAACTGAGGCAAAAATTGTGAAGACAACTCAAATCCTGGAATAAGGAGGGATTCTGAGAAATACTTGAATTCTTTAAATCAGATTTTGTACCAATGCTTTTGACACTGGTGGGGTTAGTGAGATTATGTATTTTTGTCATGCAACAGGGATATATCCTTCTGTTATATTTAAGGGAACCTTTGATTCATTTGGAGAATTTCAGTTCAATTTTTAAGCTTGATTTTGGGTGAATATGGATTTATTTCTTTGCAAGAATAGTGCAATTCAAGGTGAAAATAAAGAGTAAGGCAAATGGAGGTCAGAACTTCAGCTCAGGTGAATCATCCTGGTACTCTTAAATTCATATAGTGTCTTTCTACTGTTGGGCAGTGATTTACATCTCTAGCCCTATATGGTTCCCAAAGCAGATTTTTCCGCTTTTCTCCCAGCTTTACTAAATGTCATGTATTTGTATATTATGTCCATATGTTCAGCATAAGATATAAATAAAAGTCTTAAGAATGGAAGAACTGAATATTTTTATGTCTGTCAGTTTACCTAATTAATTTAGCTCTTAGTGTAAGGATAGAATATATTTTACAGCATAACCAGTTGAGAGGAGACACAATATATATTAATCTCAGATTTTTTATAATGTTTGCAATTATCTGTTTATTTTATTAATATTCAAGTGTCAAGTCATTTAATTTTGCATAAATGTGCACTTGTTAATAGCTTAGTAGAACTATGCATAAGAAGTAAACAAACTACAAATTAAGGGTCTTAACTACAGCCATAAATCCTTGCAATGTAGTAACAGATAAATATGCTGAATGCGAGAAAAGCTGAGAAAGAAATGTTTAAGAACCTTTTTGCATGTAAATAGCTGTAAGTACTTTATAGACAACTTGCATGTCCAACCATTCTTTGCCTCTTACTGAACCCTGAAAATACTTGTGGGTATTATATTACACATCAATTTACAGCCATACTCTTAATGTGATATTATGACAGCATTATTATATTAAGCATAATGTAATAATTGTAAATTTACAGTACTATGTATAATATAAAAAACTGTTGTACAAATCAACTGTACTTTAAAAGTCAAGTCATCAAAATTTTGATTGCCCAGTCAATTTCAAGACATCCTATAAAAATCAAAACTGAAATTACATGAAACTCAAATGGAAATACAATGACTTTTTTACTTGATATCAGCATGCCTGAAAGCTTTGGCTGCATAATACAGTCCTCTACACTCTGGGCTACTGAAATCTTGAGAAGCAACGGGATCACTGTGGTCTGTGGAGAGCAACCACTGAGCAGGCTTCAGCAGCAATGAAATACTGTTTCACTTCATTTGCAGACTACCACAAGAGTGCAGAACCTTAGTTATTCTGATTTCATTTCTATTTTTGACAGGTTCTAGCAGTTACAAAATCTTCTCACTGTGTCTCTGCAGCCAGTCCACATCTATCGTGATGTCACTTTGGGAATTCACTTTGAGACAATGATTTTTTTTGGGTGGCTATCCTGATTTGTCAGCTTTATCTCTGACTAGGGTATTTAGACATCAGTAATGGCAGTCTAATGGCACACGTGCATCTCAAGATGGTGATGGTCTGTTTTAACAGAAACTAAAACAAGTCAATAGACAACATTTAAGACTGGTATTCAACAACAGGGGTGTGGTTATCTTTTCTTTTCTAAGCAAATATAAGAAGACTTATATGGGTTTTTTAAAGCCTGTACTATTATAGACAAAAGTGTTACCTAATTGAAACCAATTAAAAGTACAGTTTTCACAAGGCATCAGAATTTTAGTTTGTAGAGCAAATATTAGAGTTCCATGATACAAAAAAAAATAGTTTAAAAGTAACATCATATGTGTATCTTGTAAATGAGCCCAGTGGTTTTCAAGGTTTCAAGACTGTGCCTTGTCATACAAGTTAAATTTACTATGAGAAGAGGTTAAACTACTCACTTCTAGGTAAAAGTAACCCTTTGGTACAAATAAAACACACATAAACATTTGACAGGGAAACCCCGTCTCCTTTCCATAGGAAAATAGCTAAAAACAGAAAAAAGTTTCCATTAATTTCTTTAACTTGAGATTTTACTGTTTACAGGTGTTTGTCCTTTTATTTAACTTAGTTTGATCAAACAGATGAACTAGTCTTCTGAATTGCACTAGATTGCAAAACACTTTTTAGTTACATGGACTCTCGCTAAAAAGTAAGTGAAAATCAAAGATTTATAGCTACATGGGTTTTGCTTAGGTCAGTTAGGAATTCTTACCGTTCTTGTAAGAGAGTAAACAAAGACCAAACAATATGTTTTTCTTTTTACAAGTGTATCTTCAGGGGTCAACAAAAATAAAAGGAAGAAGAATGTAAGGACACTCCCAGAACATCAACTGCTATAAATCAGGGATATATAACTAGTATACTGTATTCAGTATAGTACTGCAGGCCACACTTACTTATGGTGTATGACTTTTAGAGTCAAATTAGATGATTTTCTTTTACTAGATTTTTACAGCTTTTACTAGATCAATTGGAATTGCATATTTCATTGAAACTTTATGCAGTTACAAATAAAACCACAATTTTAAGAATCCTGGGAATCTCTTAGGAAGGATATCATAATCTCTAAAGAAAAGCTGTGGTTTTATTTTAACTGCAAAATTCAGAAGATTATTCATCTTTACACTCTCAATATATCCCCTTCAATAGTACTGCATAGTATCACCATACAGCAACACTTTCATCAGCAGATGCAATGGTCTTTGTGAAGCATTTCTAAAATGCCAACCAGCCTCTGTAGCAAAAGTTCTTTTAAAATATTCTCAAAAGAGTGCAGGCAAAAAAACCCAACAAAACACAGAAGTTGGAGCCAGCAGCTAAATAATAGTTTTTAAATAGCATTGGGAGCAAGCCAGTGTAACAACTGCTCTTGCACAGAATTCATAATCTGTTTTATCCTGTGCTGAATGTCATAAACTACCTTTCTAAATATGCTCAAATGTGCTGCAAGCTTATTCAAGAACATAACATGTCTAAACAGCAGTATTATGTCACCTTTTCATTTAAATTTAGAGAAATGCTGAACGGCATTCTCTAAAATTCCTTCTCTCTAAAACATGTACAAAAGTCTGGATGCACACAAATTTTGTCAGAAAAGATACACAGTGCACAGACTTTTTTCTGTCGTGTCACAAGGGATGCCAGATACATCAAGCAGTGATAATAAAGGATTATAAGCCTTTCAATCCTGTGACAAACTGGCCTGTGGTGTGTTCTGTATGTCATAGTGTCTAGAAGCAGTGGGAAGCAGAGTGCTACATCTACTGCTGTAGATGTAATCTTCTCCTAAAGGTGGACTGTATCTATCTCACCTTTCAGAGCTGAATGAATGCCTATGACATCACAGGACATGTTGAACAGAAAATCTGGAGTCCACAGTCCAAAGCAGGGCTAGCTTCAAAACTAGATTAAATTGCTCAGGAGATGTGTCCAATGAACTTATGAAAGTCTTCTAGGTTGGACAGGCCAACATGTTTCAGTGCTTAACCACCTGCTTTGCATTCCTTTTTTTATTATATCTGATTGGAATTTCCCTTGCTGCAATTTTTGTTTATTATCTCTCTTCTTCTTGCTCCCTTTGTCCTCTTTTCTCCAAAAAAGACTTGCTGCACCTTTACAGCCAACAGTTTGGAAACAAAGAACAACAATTAATTTTTTCCCATTACTCTTCTGTTCTACAAGCTTATCTGTGGCTTCTCTCTATGCGTTATATAGGCCCAAACCCATGCTCAGGGAATGCCTGAGTAAAAATCCTTTATCTATGAGAGTGTGGACTCATATCTTTATGTAGGATGGACAGGAGGGGTATACAGTGTCAAGCCTAGTTTTTTCTATTTGCCCCTTCTGTCCTGATGGTACTATCATATTATTGCAGCATATCTCATGAGAGGGACCACTTTTTAGCCACCTTAATGAAAATGCGTTTTGTACCCACGAAGAGCTCAGCCTGCCTGTAAAACAGAGATGACAAGTTTAGCCTAGTTACAGTGATGCTAGATGTAGCAGAATGGACTCATGAAACTAGGTTATGGAACAAATTAAACTTGGAGTTGCTTTTAGCCTAAGCTCAGTCGAGAGGCAAATACAAAAGGCAAGAGTTGGCACCATATTTCCAGGTTTCTTATGAAAGAAGGTCACTAGAAGCTCTATTATGTTTATAAAAAGCATAGGTGGCAATCCATCTTTTTAGCTGTCTGCAGAGATGCAGGATGTGAATACATGCATACATACTGCTCAGGAGGTATTTTTCTCTAATCGTCTGTTTTCTGCACAAGATCCTGTTGGAAAATAGATGTTTTTACTTACACTTATATGTCTGAAACTTTAAGGAATCTGTATCCAGGGTCATTTCCAAAGAGAATGATTCTTTTGAGAAGAATTTTCATGTTGTGTAGGCAAGAACAACCATTTGCTATGTGAAGTCTTCAAAGGTTAAAACTGCCTGAGCAATACCATTTTTGTAACAACTACTGGATTTTTTTAAAATATGTCAGTCCAAGCACAAAAAAATTAGACAATATTTTTCAAATGATTCATGAAAAAGACTGCATATAGTATTAAGATAGTAGACAGAATCTGCATTTTAAAGAATTTTTAAAATGCTTTTAATAGAGAGGAGGAGAGAAGGAGGTGATGAAACTATGAGCAATTATTAGTTGAATAAATATCCTGTATTTTCTCCTGTATTTATTCTGATGCCAACTGAGTCTGAATAAAAGGAGCGTTACTGGCACTAACATATGGCAAGTTCTGAGAGTGTTTACATGATTGCCACACCAATTATTACTAAACTTTTACGTAAAGAACAAAAGGCATGAATTTTTTATCCAATTATGTATTTTTCCTTTTCTCAATGGCTACATGAATAGTTCTTTCAAAAGGATTCTTTTTTTTCTTTTTTTTTCCTAGCAATGAACAATAAGGCCGTGTCTTCACCACGACGTTACATTGATCCAGTTTGTTCTGTCTAATTGCATTGATTTAATGTTATTGAACTGAAAGCTCTTACTACCGCTGTAATGCAGTCTTAAGGTGGATTCTTTCATAATTGGTACATCTACATGCCTCTTTTTTTCAAATTCAGCCATCATTATGTCCTTTCTTGTAATATATTGTGTGCAGCCTATCACAACCAATAAACTGTCAGCCCAGGAATGCTGCAACTGAGAGTAAAAAATCACAAACTCCCATAGTCCTTTCCAAGTATCGGTTGGCAGCATAGTACGTACCATATAGTGTACTCAAAATATAAAGGAGATTGTACACTATATGGAGTGTTATAAGGCCAGGGCAAGAGTGTTGGACACATACGTGCACACATGAAGAAACATAATCTGCCAGTTGTATCCTCTTCCCATGCCCTGCACACTAACTACGACACAGCTTCCTAAAAGACTGTGCCATTTCCATAAGAAGGTCCTACAAAGGGAAAATATCTGACAACTAACAGACTCCTCTTGTAGGGGGTTAGCAGAAATGCCACCTTGGATTTCCGGAGGGTAGACTTTGGCCTGTTTAGGAGACTGGTTGACAGAGTCCCTTGGGACAAAGTCCTGAAGGACAAGGGAGTCCAGGAAGGCTGACCACTCTTCAAGAAGGAAATCTTAAAGACGCAGTAGCAGGCCGTCCTTGTGTGCTGAAAGAGCAGTGAGTGGGGAATAAGACCAGCCTGGCTGAACAGAGAGCTTTGTCTGGAACTGAGGGAAAAAAAAGCAAGTTTATGACCTTTTGGAAGAAGGGGCATGCAACTCAGGAGAACTACAAGGATGTAGGATTATGCAGGAAGAAATTTAGAAGGACCAAAATCCAATGATAACTTAATCTGGCTACAGCCATAAAAGCCAATAAAAATGTTTCTATAAATATATTAGCAACAAAATGAGGGCTAAGGACAATCTCCATCCTCTGTTGGATGTGGGGGGAAACAGTAACAAAGGCTAAGGAAAAGGCTGAGGTACCTAATGCCTTCTTTGCCTCAGTCTTTAATAGTCAGACCAGTTGATCTCGGGGTACCCAGCTCTTGAGCTGGAAGACAGGAACAGGGAGCAGAATGAAGCCTCCATAATCCAAGGGGAAATGGTTAGCGACCTGCTACACCACTTAGATGCACACAAGTCTGTGGGGCCCGATGGGATCCACCCGACCGTGCTGAGGAAGCTGGCTGAAGTGCTCACCAAGCCACTTTCCATCATTTATCAGCAGTCCTGGCTAACCAGGGGTGCCCCAGATGACTGGAGGCTAGCAGATGTGATGCCCAACTACAGAAAGGGCCTCAAAGAGGATCCATGGAACTACAGGCCTGTCGGTCTGACCTCGGAGCCTGTGAAGATTATGGAAAAGATCATTGTGAGTGCCATCACGCAGCATGTACAGGACGACCAGGTAATCGGGCCCAGACAACATGGGTTTATGAAAGGCAGATCCTGCTTGACTCACCTGATCCCCTTCTGTGACAAGGCGACCTGCTTAGTGGATGAGGGAAAGGCTGTGGATGTTGTTTACCTAGACTTTAGAAAAGCCTTTGACACCATTTCCCAGAGCATTCTCCTGGAGAAACTGGCTGCTCATGGCTTGGATGGGCATATGCTTTGCTGGGTAAAAAACTGGCTGGATGGCTTGGCCCAAAGAGCAGTGGTGAATGGAGTTAAATCCAGTTGGCGGCCAATCACAAGTGGTGTTCCCCAGGGCTCAGTGTTGGGGCCTGTTGTCTTTAATATCTATCAGTGATCTGAACGAGGGGATTGGGTGCACCCTCAGTAAGTTCACAGATGACACCAAGCTGGGCGGGAGTGTTGATCTGCTTGAGGG
>RSEF01000002.1:13762475-13785271 GCA_003993805.1 Himantopus leucocephalus
TTACTGAACAAAATTGGTCCTGTTTTACCTCAAACCAGGATAGTGGTGATTCTTTATGTCTGCACTATCTAAATGGCCAAAATATAAATAAAACCAATAAGTATTCCATACAAGCATGGATGCAAAAAACCAAGCTTAGCTTTGTGAAGTCTACTAGGAGACTTTTCTGTCTGTCTAATTTATCTGGGAACCACCTGAATATTGCATCATATGTGCTATAGAACATTTTGAAACATGATAACGTGGAGTTTTCATTAATAACACTCATGTCTTGGAATGGTCTACAGCCCTTGTTAAGAACATTTTTGCAAACATATTAAGAAACATTTTTTTTCAGTGCCTCAGTAAAAACATGAATTTAAGTATGCATACACTTTTCTCATAGTTCAGTCCCTCTGGGTATTTTAATCATTTGTCTCAGCAAATAAAATAGACACTGTTAGGGGTATTCTGAGCTCAAATTCTGTCCAGTTCCATAGGTTTAAGTGTATATTTTATACATAGATAGTCTGTAGATATAGGGGTTTTTTTTAATATTTTTTATTTCACACTGCTTACAGTGACATATTTCCTAATCTACTGGAAATATTGTCCTTTAAGGGCCAACTGCTGTTTCTTCTGATATGCTTGGACATTTTTTCATTGACATCAAGATTGGATACCTACCGTACATACCCTCTCCATGGAAAAGGTGGAAGTCCTGAATGCCTTCTTTCCCTCAGTCTTTAATAGCAAGACCAGCCTTTGGGAATCCCAAGTCCCAGAGATCAAGGGAAAGGGTTGGAGTAAGAAGATATATTTTTGCTGGAAAAGGATCAGGTCAGGAAATACCTAAGCAAACTGAACATACGTTAGCCCATGGGACCTGTTGGGATGCACTATCAGGTGCTTTAGGTGGCCTTGCTTGAGTAGGGGGTCCAGATGACCTCCAGAGCTTCCTACCAGTCTCAACCATTCTTTGGTTCCTCTATGTTATAGCGGTACTCTTCTGGTTGGCAGACTTAATAATTTCTTTTCTTCAGAAAGAAACCTGTAGTTTATAGTTAGAGATGGAAAGTGGAAAACATTGAACTATTGATCCAAATAAAAATAAAAGTTTAGTTATTTGTCCTGATGCAAAAAAACTTATATCAAATAAAAATTGATGCATTCTGAGAAAAAGTGCTCTGTTCTTAATTGCTTTTTTTTACTTTTTTTTTTTTTGGTAATAAAGTAGTGATGCACATTTGTGTGCCCTCAGAACAGTCTTCAGAATAATTTACACAGTCTTCCTACCTTTCCCCTCCTCTTTTTGCGAAGATATTTTCTGTTTGTCTGATCAGCTACCTTGGCCAAAGTTGGGTTTCCTTCCTAATTCTTGTTAACTGATTGCAGATGAAGTAATATGTAAATGTCCATGATCTCATTCTGCCTTCTTATTTGTCATTTGTAATGACATGTAAAACTCTTATGAGCGTGCAGGCCATAGTACGAGACCCTTTTGTCCTGAATGTTTAATGCCTGATATACAAGAGAAACATTATTGTACTTGGGGAAATCACAGTAACAAGTTGCCATGATGAGCGATGGATTCTACACTGACTAGACTTGCTGAACAACAAGGGTTTGTCAGAGCAAGGGAGAGTTCAAACTAAGAAGGAGCAAAGCAATTAGATCTGCCAGTACTTACAACCAGAAGACAAAAGCAAAAATTCAGTTTGATTACTTGAAAACAGTGCAGTCAGTAATGAAGGTTTGGAATCATAGAGTATAGAATATCTCCAGTTGGAAGGGACCCACAAAGATCATTGAGTCCAACTCTTTGTTCCTTGCAGGACTACCTAAAACTAAACTATATGACTAAGATAATCATCCAGATGCTCCTTGAACTCTGACAGGCTTGGCGCCGTGACCACTTCCCTGGGGAGCCTGTTCCAGTGACTGGTCACCCTCTCAGTGAAGAACCTCTTTTTGTAATGTCCAATCTGAAGTTCACCTGAGGTAGCTTCATATCATTTCCTTGTGTCCTGTCACTCATCACCAGAGAGAGGAGATCAGCACCTCCCCGTCTGCTGCCCCTCTTAAGGAAGTTGTAGACTCCAATGAGGTCAGCCCTCAGCCTTCTTTTCTCTAAGGTGAACAAGCCAAGTGAATTCAACCACGCCTCATAAGTCTTGCCCTCGAGGCCTTTCACCATCTTTGTCATCCTCTGGACACACTGTAATAGTTTGATGTCCTTCTAATATTGAGGTGCCCAAAACTGCATACAGTACTCGAGGTGGGGCCGCACCAGTGCAGTGTAGAGTGGGACAATCAAGGGGCTAGCTATGCTGTGCTTGATGCACCCTAGGGTGTGGTTGGCCCTTTTGGCTCCCAGGTCACCCTGTTGACTCATATTCAACTCAAAATCAACCCAACACCCCAGATCTTGGACTAGATGATCTCTAGAGATCCCTTCCAACTCTGAAAATTCTGTGATTCTGTGATCCGTGATCTCTTTCCACAGGGCTGGTCTACAGCCTCTTGTCCCCAAATTTGTATGTATAATCAGGATTATCCCGTCCCAGGTGCAGAATCCAGCACTTGCTCTTGTTAAATTTCATATGGTTGGTGATTGCCCAGCTCTCTAGTTTATCCAAATCTCTCTGTAAGGCCTCTCTACCTTTGAGGGAGTCCACAGCTCCTAATTTATTATCATCAGCAAACTTACTTAATATACATTTGACTCCTGCATCCAGGTAATTTATAAAAATGTTAAAGAGAACTGGCCCTAAAATTGAGCCCTGGAGAACCCCATTGGTGAGTGGTCACCAGCCTGATGTAACCCCATTTACTAGAACACTTTGAGTCCAACCCATTAGTCAATTGTTCACCCAACATATGATGGACTTGTCTAGCTTTATGCTGGACATTTTGTCCTGAAGGATACTGTGACTGCACAGTTAGAGCAAAGAATCACGTTGAATGATTCAATATTTCATAACAAATGATATGTGGTGGAGAGGAAGCATGTAAAAAGGAAAATGTAATTGTGAGGATGGCAGAACCAGGGGAGTGATGCAATAAGGCAAATGATGCCCTCTTTTCTCATTAAAATGAAAGCCAAGAGGGGCACTTCCCTGAAGATGAAACAGAAGTCTAATATCCAATACTCTAAATGTCAGGTGTACTTGCAGCTTTTTAAGAAGTTCCTCTGTAAAAATGCTTTGATGTTTTTTTGGTTTTTGTTTTTTTTTTTTTTTTAATAGCTGTGCCTTCACACATTGTGTTTTGCAGAGTCTGAGGTAAAGTGCTGAGAAGCTCTTGTTATGGGTAGGCAGCTGGAAGTGGACAAGGAAAACAGTGAGCCACATTCAGCGCTGTAGAGAATGAAGTAATCTTATGTGGCCACACATTAACAGGAGAGCAAATAAACAAATAAAATATTCAAAGATACATAGGAATTGGTCAAATAAAAGCATTACCAAAGTACTGTGAACCATAACAAATATCTTAATATATTGCATGTATATTCCTGCTAGCAAGTTTGTGCTAATGGTACCTCTATTCTGAACTGTGTGTTATTTTCTGTTTTACAGCACTTCAATAAAAGCTTGTGCAAGGCCCTTATGATGAGAAATGGGCAGTAAACAAGTACATTCAACAAGTTAGCCTACAGAGAACTGAAAACATGAACAAATTCTTAAATGTGGATGGCATTTATTAAAAAATAAGTGAATAAATAAAAAACCTCAAAGTGGAAGACGGAAAGGGCTAAGCCAATAACAAGACATGGACACGTAAACAAAACAAGAGAATATTAAATTAATTAACAACCAGTGAATTCACTAGAGACAAAAACAATTATACACTAAGTACAACCCAAACAAAAATAAACTTCACCTGTCATTTCTATGGGGCAAAATTTAGGGCCATGATCTAAGGCCATGTTTGAAAGGTCAGAGGCAGCATAAATAGTTATCTTCTCTTCCTCCAACTTCACCCTTACACTCCTGTTTTACTGGTTGCCCCTTGGCTCTTCTAACCTTGCTGTGAACTGTGATATAAGGTGAAAAAATGTTTTTGTCTCTGTATCTCCTACTATTGCTTCTTCCCTTGAAGGGAATGGTCATAGGAATTATTTTTTTCAGGAGTTACTGGGAGAATAAAGACTGCAAAAAGCCACTCACAATTTTTGCTGATATAGAATGTAAGGAACATGGACTAAAGCACTAAAATCAGTGTAACTGCTGTTGACAAGTCAGCCAAATCCGAATAAGGGCTTGTAACTGTCCTCTAACTAGGCTTAGCATGTGAATCAAAGATATGTAGGCTTATGTAAAAATCTGCCTACTGCTCCGGAAAAAGTCAGCTTCAGGACTCCTTGTTGCAGCAACTCCTTCCATCTCATTTTAATGAAAAATAAATTTATTATTTTTTTCCTTTTCTTTTCTCTTATTTCATTTTCTTTTATATATTGTATATATTTGTATATATATATTATATAGAATACTTTTTCTTTTTTCGTATTTCATTTATTCTTTTGTTTGTTCTAGGAGAAGAAGAATTTATTCTTAGTTATAGTTAGCAGTTCTTGTCCTGCAAAGTCTCTTTCTTACATTAAGCCCATTGTCAGTTTTGATGATGGTTTGGCTTACACTCCTCCGCAACTTCCTGAATTTTTAATTTCCACCAGGTCACCCAATACGGCTTTTTACTCTGTCATGCAGTGTTTAGGTTTCCAGACCTAAGGCACAAATATCTTGACAGGGAAGGACATGAAATGAGCTCCCATTTCTTTGAGTTACTGCTGCAGTGCAAGGGCACTCTAAATCTCTCATCATATTTTGGAATAACATATCAGCTCATGCTCAATGCAAACTGTACAAAGCAGTAAAGGAGGAATTATTTTAATTTTTTTTTCTAAGGGACACGTGTTGTTAAGTTGCTGCATTAAACTATCGCTTGTGAAATGAAAACTAATATGAACATCTGATATTAAGAATGACACATTAGACCGTGTTCTGCTTTTAGGCCAAGAAACTTTTCAATGACAGGAAAAAACCCTGACATAGCTTACCCACATCTGTTAAAACATGTAGAAATTGAAATTCTCCTGAATTCACAGCCTTTGGCCTTCCATCAGAAAATTTCTCTGCATTTTTTCTGGAAGAATACTGAAACTGTCGTGAACACATCTAGCGCATCCTTGACTACAGGGCTTTTCCTCACTATTGGAAAATTTTCATAGTCTGAATTTGATCTCATCAGTTGGATATGAC
This sequence comes from Himantopus leucocephalus, assembly GCA_003993805.1. NCBI lineage: Eukaryota > Metazoa > Chordata > Aves > Charadriiformes > Recurvirostridae > Himantopus > Himantopus leucocephalus. The sequence goes on from RSEF01000002.1 coordinate 13,767,716, forward strand.
AGTCAAAAGAAAGTGGTTAAAGGGGTTTTGGCAATGATGAGGACACAATGAAAGTGTGTATTCAGATTTTGAACTGCTTTGGAGTCCAGTAATATAGATTCAGACATCATTTCAGTGGATAGAGAACCTGAAAAGTCTTTGGAAATTATGTAGTTTGGAAAAGATGTGCTGAACTCTCTTTGTCTGCTCAAAGATAGTCATCTCACTGTGGCCACTCTGATTAACAGAGACTGAACAGTGGTCTTGTAGGGGCAGCAGTGAACGTTTCATCGGACACCCAAATACCACTCCATCATTTTGAGAATAGTTAGCTTTATGCTGAGTTGAACTGAAGTTAGATTTCTTACGCTTAACTTCATTCTGGTACTGATGCATCATGCAGTATCTCTGCACAGCAGTGCTGTGAAGAAATAGTGTGGCCAGCACTCAGCACTTGTAAGGCCACACCTGTGTTCAGTTTTGGACCCCTCACTACAAGACAGACATTTACATGCTGTAATGTGTCCAAAAAAGAGCAACAAAGCTGGTAAAAGGTGTAGAGCACAAGTCTTACAAGGAGCAGCTGAGGGAACTGGGGTTGTTTACCCTGGAGAAAAGGAGGCTCAGGGGAGACATTTTTGCTCTCTACAGCTACCTGAAAGGAGGTTGTAGCAAGGTGGGGTTGGTCTCTTGTCCCAGGTAACAGGCAATAGGACAAGAGGAAAATGCCTCAAGTTACACCAGGGGAAGTTTAGATTGGACAGCAGAAAAGATTTCTTCACAGAAAGGGTTGTCAAGCATTGGAACAGGCTGCCCAGGGAAGTGGTTGAGTTACCATCCCTGGAGGTATTTAAAAGACATGTAGATGTAGTGCTGAGGGACACGGTTTAGTGGTGGACTTGGCAGTGCTAGGTTAATGGTTGGACTTGATGATCTTAAAGGTCTCTTCCAATCAAATCAATTCTATCATTCTATGATTCTAACACTCCCACTCAAATTGATGTCGTATGCAAACTAACTTACTGACAGTGTACTTGATCCCCTTGTTCAGATAATTGAAAAGATATTAAACAGAACTGCCGTTGTCAGGTTAGGTTAATGGTTGGACTTGATGATCTTAAAGCTCCCTTCCAACCTTAGCAATTCTATGATTCTATGATTCCATACTGACCCCTTGGAAACGCCACTTGTGACTGGCTGCCAACTGGATTTAACTCACTTCACCACAACTCTTTGGGACCAGCCTTCCAGCCAGTTTTTTACCCAGTGAAGAGTATGTCCATTCAAGCCATGAGCAGCCAGTTTCTCCAGGAGAATGCTGTGGGAAATGGTGTCAAAGGCTTTCCTAAAGTCCAGGTAAATGACATCCACAAATCCAGGTGACAGTCTCAGAAGAGTAAAAAGCATATGGGATCATAAACGGTAATTGTTACACATATATAGCTCTACAGTTTCTTGACTCCAAGAACTATTCTAGGAACCCCAAAATCTCAGAAAACTTTGTGGCTTCTGAAACCTTGTGTACTCTGAGTCATCTGACAAGGCTTTCCACCTGGCACAAAACAGATTTGGGGTTTCTAAAACCTCCAATGCACCCAGAGTGTTCTTCTTCTGAGGTGACAATAGAAACAAGGCAGTCTTTAGTGCTGGGACTCTCAGAACCCCAGAGGTATACCTTTTTTGAAAATGAAACTGGAGGTTTCATTAGAATTGATTTTGCAGGGCATTCAGGTTCTTGGCTCCTTACCATGGATGACTGGATTATCACATCTTTGACTGTATAGTCTGCTGGCTCTGGACTTAATGGCCTGAACTAGCTTGTGCTGGGGTTACCACTGTATGAAAAAACATGAAAACTCAGGTTCTGTATCATGAAACCTGCTTGCAGTAATATCCTGTATGTGATAAAAAAAATTAAAGTTAACATAAGAAAGCTGAAATTGCTGTCCCTCACCACTGTAGAGAGGATGCAGATAACTCTTTCATTCCATATGTATAAGGTTGTTTGAATAAATCTAGTCATGTTTCAGCATTTTTTGTTGCTATGGAAAGAGATGTGTATTCACATGGTAGTTTTACCCTCAGATTAATCCGTCCTGATTTTCTGATGAAAGCCAAATGAGTCTTCATAAAGAGTTTAATTTTTTTTCCTGTTAATTATAATAATCTTACATACTGTTTTAACAAAATTGCCATTTTGCACAAAAAATATAAAATTAAATGCAGTTTAATACAATGTCCACAGTAATGGCAAGTTAATATCAGTAGCATCTGATATCTCTGCACCAGGCGCACCTACAGAAGATTTAGTCTAGCATACAATCTCCTTATCCCTAATGTAACACTCCTTTCAACTTAAAATTTCCATATAAATAAAGATAGATAACATGCTGGAAAGGCTTAATATTCCAGTCAGAACATAGTTCCAAACCTTAGAGCAGATTTGTGAAACTTTCAAATGTTCTACAGCCTTGGAAGGTCTGTGATGACAGCCTTGGAGTCAGGACCGTATGCCCTTCTGTCCCATAGACATCAGTTTTTCATGAGGCTACAAAAACCAAAGCAAACTTTGCCTTTAATCTTGCATAAGAGGTTTCCTGCCAAATGAGCTCCCTTTATCAATCCACCCCGAGGTAGAAAGCTCTATAAAAAAGGAACAGATGAGTAGGATGTCACATTAAAAGCAGGTTAAGAAGTGCACACACAAGCTAGAAAGAATTTCAGAAAAACAATCCCAATATAACTGTTATCACATCTGACTTTTTTCCTTACACTGTCAGTGAATTACACAGACCACCCTAGAACTCAGTTGCTGGTTTGACACAAGCAGTACATCATAAGTACTTTTTCTAAAAAAAAGTACTTTTTCTAATTTCTCTTGTGAACACAACTTCAAAACTATTCTTCTGCCTGTACTGATTTAGGAGTTTTTTTAAAGTTACTTTTCCCCTGTTACTGGATGCAAAATGTACTTTACTGAATCAAGCATATGCTAACAAATTCATTCTTTCACATTAAAAAAATGTGTTTTAAAAAAGCAAAAAACCCCAAAACAATTTAAGGGTAAGATTTCAGAAGACCAGATTTGACTGTTCATCATTTGGAGGAGGTATTTAAACTTATGAAAAAGTAAAGGCAAGGCATGAAGTCTAAGTTCTGCCATTACTTTAATTCATATTTTGCAGCTCCTGCCTGTCATGTTTGAAATTTTGATGGTTGTTACTTCTTTTACCCTTTTCTTCTTAATTCACTTATAAAATTTCCATGTTTATACAAATGATGTTTTCCTGATCTCTAGACTTTTCATTTCCTAACTCTTTCTTGCTTTAGCCAATATCATCTTCGGTTTTCCTTTTGTCAATGTTTGTGCTTTTTTTTTCTGAACTAATTATATTAATTTTGTTTTTTCCAATTGCTGCTGGAATTGTTTCACATATAGAAAGGCCATTGGATGGTATTTTTCACCCTGACTTTTGGCTTTTGCCACACTACAGAACAAAATTAAAACAATCACTTTCATCTTTTATCTCAATAGTTGAAATATATTTTGTATATGTCTTAAGTCAGAAATTATCTTGTTGATACCTCTGAATAGATATGTTACCCTTGCTAAGTATTTCTATGTATTTTTCCACAGTAGAGTGCAATGATTGAAAGACCAAATGTGTTTAGCAAAAAGAGTGAATTTCTAATGTTTTTGCTCCTGTCATAGTCCAATAAATGTATACACGACTTAACTTATAACCTTTCTCACTACCTTTTGCCTGCCAGTCTAATCCACACAGAGATTATCTGAGTAATATTTTTCTATTATACTGAAGATATGAATTTATCAATAAAATATTCAAAATGTTTTAAGAAAAATATAACGTATTTTTGTGCAGGGATATTTGGGGCTTTTTATTTATTAATAATGTATTTGTTCTCATTAAAAAAAGCAAATGTTATAGAAGATTTGTAGCCATCCAGACTCATTCCTGTTTTCATTAAATCTCTTTTGTAAGTGGAAATGGACCCGTAAGGATTTTTTTTGTATGTTTATTTGTTCTTTTGTAGCAAAACATATCCATAACGTCTTAAAAAGCAACAAAGTTTTGTGGATATCTAGCAAGTGTTTCACAGACTTCAGTGATTTAAAATAACAGTTGTGTACTGAAGTGAAGGAAGATGCGATTCTGACTTCTGCTATGCTACTCACTAATTATATCTGTCAGAGAGATGGGAGAGTAGTGAAGAGAGTTTGGTGTAGTGAAGAGAATGGAGGAGAAAAGAGTGAAATGAAATTAGAAGAATCAGCTGGAAGCAGTATCCTTTACTCTCAGAAAGATTCTTGGATAAAGGTGAAAAGTGGGAAGTACACATTCAGTTTTGCCTGTCCTAGGTATCTAGCCAATGTTAATATTAACAAGGCATGAATTGGAATGCATAAACTAATTTGAACTTATGATTTCAGAAAGAATAGTGGCTATTCATCACTTTCAACCAAGCCCTTTGCACCTTCACTGATTAATATGTTAATTTTATTAAAATATTTTATTTTTATCGTATTAGTCTTTATTCAACATTACATTAATATGTTAATCTAAATAATTTTGTGGTTATATAGCATTTTTTTCCTTCAAATATTAACTCAGAAGCTTCATTTCGTGTTGACATGCACAAATAGCAACTCTAAATTGCTAATCTGACTCTAATCAAAGATGAATTTGACCAAAATTTTTAAATGCTTTTTAGGATAAGATTTAAATTGATTAAACTTTGTAAGGGAGAAAAATTTCATCTTTTGCATTAACTTCTACCTTCTAATTTATTTTATGATGAAATACACTGTAGCATATAAGTCTTAAAAGTATTTCAATAAACATTTTCTTTTCCTAGTTTAACTTTTGTGATCTCCTACAATTCTTTAGGATTAATAAGGGACACGACTGGAAGAAGCTTCATATTCACAGGCCATAGTTCTCAGGGTGGTCTTTTCCACCCTGATATCTGCTGGAAGGAAAGACAGCAGGGCTTAAGCAATATAGATTTCTAGAATGCATTGACAACAACATTCTGACACAGGTGATTGAGAAGCCAACAAGGAAATGTGCTCTACTGGACCTGATGCTTACAAAAAATGAAGAAGTTATCATGGATGTGAAAGTAGAGGACTGCCTTGGCTGCAGTGACCATGAAATAGTGGAGTTCAGAACCCTTAGAGGAAGAAACGGGGCAAAAAGCAGGACCATGACCCTGGATTTTAGGAGAACAGATGTTAACCTCTTCAGAGATCTGATTGGAATAATCACATGGAGTATGTCACTAGAAAGAAGAGGAATCTAGGAGATCTGACTGATATTCAAAAAAGGCCTTCTCCAAGTTCAAGAAAGGTTCATCCATCAAACAGAAAGTCACACAAAGGCAATAGGAAGCCTGCATGAATCAACAAAGACCTCCCGACTGAACCAAGAGATAAGAAGGGAGTGTACAAGAGGCAGAAGTAGGGGCAGTAGGCCCTGGAAGAGTGTGAAGTTGCTGTTCAACACATGGAGTTCCGTGGAGTGCAGTCATGCAGTTAAGAGATCAGAAAAGCCAAGGCCATCTTGAAGTTGAATCTGGCAAGGGATGTGACAGGCAACAAGAAGGGATTCTACAGGTACTCTACAGGTACATCAACAGTAACAGGAAGAGTAGGGACAACGTAGACCTGCTGCTGAATAGAGCAGAGGACGTGATGATAGAAGACATGGAAAAGGCCGATGTACTCAACACCTTCTTTGCCTTAGTCTTTGTCAGTAAATTGGCCTTCAGGAATCACAGATTCCTGAGAGTAGAGGGAAAGTCTGGAGTGAGAGAGACTCTCCATGAAGCAGGACCATGCTAAGGAGCACTTAAACAAACTGGATGTACAAAAGTCCACGCAGCCTGATGGGTGCTGAGGGAGCTGGCTGATGTAATTGCAAGGTCACTCTTATCTTTGAAAAGTCATTGTGATTGAGAGAGGTTCCTGAAGACTGGAAGAAAGAGAATGACACTCCTGTCTTCAAGAAAGGCAATAAGGAGGACGTGGAGAACTACAGGCTTGCCAGCTTCCCCTCAGTCACTGAGAGGATGATTGAGCAACTAATTCTGGAAACCATTTCCAGACAAGAAAATGATTTGGAGTAGTCAGTTTGCATTTATGAGCGGAAAATCATGCTTTATCAACCTGATAGCCTACTACAATGAGATGACTAGCTTGATGAACGAGATGAGAGCAGTGGGTGTTGTTTAGCTCAACTTCAGTAAGGGTTTTGACAGTATCTTCCATAACAGTACAATAGACAAAGTACAGGTTAGATAAGTGGACAGTGAGGTGGATCAAAAAATGGCTGAAAGGCTGGGCCCAGAGAGTTATGGTCTGTTGAACAAAGTCCAGTTGGAGGCCAGTCACTAGTGGTGTGCTGTACCGGTGCCAATACTGTTCAACATCTTGATTAATGACATAGGTGCTGGGGCAGAGTACACCATCAGCAAGTTTGCAGATGATACAAAACTTGGAGGAATAGCTGGTAGCCCAGATGGTTGTGATGCCATTAAGAGGGACATGATAGGCTGGAGAATTGATCTGACAGGAATCTCCTGAAGTTAGTCAAAGGAATATGCAAAGTCCTGCACCTGTGCAGAAATAACCCCAGGCACCAATACACATTGGGGGCCAACCAGCTGGAACGCACCAGTGCAGAGAAAGACCTTGGGGTCCTGGACACCATCACAAACCGACCATGAGCCAGCAATGTGCTCTTGTGGCAAAGTAGGTCAACAGCCTCCTGGGTTACATTAGGAAGACCATCACCAGCAGGTTGAGGGAGATGATCCCTCCCTGGTGAGAAACATCTGGACCACTGGGCCTAGTTCTGGGCTTCTCAGTACAACAGACATATACACATACAGTGAGAGGCCACAAAGATAATTAATGGGCTAGACTGTTGTACAAAGGGGCTTTTGTACAAAGACAGGTTGAGAGACCTGGGTTTATTCAGCCTGGAGAAGGGAAGGAGGGCACAAGGAAACTTAGCAGTATTTATAACCAATAGATGGGAGTAAAGAAAATGGAGATAGACTCCTCTCAGTTGTATCCAGTGAAAGGACAAGAAACAACGGGCACAAGATGAAATATAAGACATTCCATCGGAACACAAGAAATCACATTTTTATTGTGAGAGTGCTCAAACACTGGAACAGGTTGCCCAGAAAAGTTGTGGAGACATTCAAGGCACTACTGGGTACATCCTGGGCAACCTGCTCTAGCTGACACTAATTTAGCAAAGTGTTTGGACTAGATGATCTCAAGAGCCCTTCCAACCTCAATCATTCTGTGATTCTGTAATTTTATCCATTGTATTCAAAACAGTATGAATTTCACACCACACAACAGCAAGATTTCTAGTGTTGATATTCACAACAGCAGCTTTTGAGAACCAGTTTCACAGTGATTGCTGATTTGGGTTTTTTTTCTCCCCCTTTACTTTATAAATAGTTCCTGTCCAGCTCCCTTCAACTAACAGTGTCAGTTCATTTTAAATTTCAGTGAAGCATGCCTTCAGGTTCAGTTGCTGTTTAACAGTAGTCTGCCTCTACAATGAAATAGCAGTAAAATAAGTGCCCTCCCAAATAAGTCTGTCATATAGATAGCAAACATGATATATTATTTTGTCTGTTGTTATCTTTTCGGAGAAAAGGAGTGGATGGTAAGACAGGATAATGTGCTTCATTCATTAACTTTTGGGAAACTAGCTAGTTTTCAAACACCTAACATATCCAAATGCCTCTTAATTGTTTTTCAAAGGCTTTTGGAGAGTTTGTACACTGTCAAACGGAAAAGAGATTCTGCAGGAAGCAAGCCCTGTCTTGTGGAATCTGTCAGCCACTGAATTATAGCTATAAATAGCTAAAGTACTTGATATGCTTTTGTGTAGTATAGGTTACTGAAGTCTTGAATTTGTTTGGTGACATAGGGAAGGAGTACAGTTTATAGATTAAAAGCCAGGAAGGTAGAGAGAGAGTTTTTTAGCAGGAGGGATAGATTACATGGCAAACAGTATATAGGAAACTGTTAAAGACGTAAAAGAAACTATAGGCACAAAGTTTAAGGCTTACACAAAAGCGGCAAAAAATTGTACAGTTTTCTTTCAATAATGAAGCAGCAACTTCAATACCAGACTAACAATTATTTAGTCACCCTCAAGTTTTCTTAATTTAGACATGAATTTGAAGACTAATTTGGTAAACTTATTTGAGCTGTACCCTTCTCACTGGCTGATTTGCATAGCTTCATGTTTTCCATACATTCTGACATTTGTTATTTATTAATTAATACAATCTACTATTATGAGGCATGCCATACTTTGTGTTTTAACCATTTTTCTCCTTTATTTTTTTCACATATGAAAAAAAGACTTTTAAACATTGTTAACTGTTTCACTGATTTACTTACCACCTTTGTAGTGTTTACTTTCACTATTGTGCAGATATTGTATTCATTATTAGATATTAGAAGTCTATTACTACTCATTACTACTATTTTTACCTCTATTATATCTTAATATCTTTGGACCCTGAGAACCTTGGAGATTTCTATGGGTACTTAACTTTTTAATATAACCAGTAAAGAGCGGGGTTTTGTTTGTTTAGTTGGTTGGTTTTAATAGTCAGGACTTGAAGCAACATTTGCTGAAGTGATGTATCTTGCCACATGTTCATTAGTAGACTATGCTGTCTTGACATAGCTGATGGTATTATGCTCCATGTGGAACAGGCCAACAATCCACTAATGTATTCCCTCTGCAGTTCATTACTAGACCTGAAAGTTTGAATCAATATCAAAAAGCTTGCTTTAAAACTAGTACATTTTGACATATTTGATTTTTTTTTTCAAAAACAATTATTATCATATTTTGATCTCCCAGGCATCACATCCTTACCTGGGAATCGTTGGAAGTCAACAGAAAGACTCCATTGATTTCATCTGACCCACTGTGTGACAAGTTCAATAACTATTAAAAAAATAATTTTGACCCTGTTTGTCTATAAAAATCACAACTGACTGGAGTTAGTAAATATTTATTACTCAAGCTGAATATATTTACATATGTACATATATACAGAATACAAATATAGTAGCACACACACACACGTATATATTTATATACACCTATGCATATTATACCTCAGAGAATTAGAAATCACTGACAACAGCCTGATACATCTGTCTTCTTTTACATATTAAAATAAAACTTTACTAGATTGACTTTTATTAGGAGCACACTTTGAAAGTTACTGCCACTACTTATCAGTCCGTATACACAGCTGTTAGTCCTTAAAACTTATATCCCAAAGTAACTGTATATACAATACCATGGAGTCGGTGCCACCTAGGTTATTCTTAGTTGCTAAGGTCAAGGTTATCAGGCTTGAGAACAAAGAAAGTTGAGCTGAAGCAGAAGTGTGAGTATTCTTTTTACCTAGGTTCCCTCGCTCAAACCTAGTATTTCATGCTGCTTGCCCCTCTTCAAAGATGGGGAATCTCATCTACGCCCATTGCTGCTTATCTTGGTTTTCATTTTCCTTTCATCTTCCTCACACATTGATTGGGTTGTCTTGCTTATTTTCAGTGCCTTATGCTAATCTTGGGGCTTTTTTGTTCTCTGTCTGGCATAGCTTTTACTTGGGCCACTGTTTACAAGTTTTTCTATGCCTCCTACAGACAATTGCACACTTTGTCCCTTTGTTGGTCACACCATTCACATACATATGTGAAATATGTATATATATATACACACATTTTGTTTAGCAGTGTTACAAAATGCTTATGTACTACTGTTGATTATCACCAACTTTTTCATCAGAGGCTTTCATGGACGCCAGGAGGTTTGGAAGTGACACCTTTTGCAATACTCAGGACATTAAGGAAAAGCTTAATCTTTCTGGTCAATTTACTTTCTATAAGTTCAATCTTTTCTCAAAGCATTGTTAAAATACCGTTTTTAACAACAATTCACTTAAGAACTTTTTTTACACTAAACTAGTGTTGACTGAGTTTGGATAATTGGACTATCAAATGATGTTTCTTTTATTAATTCAGGAAGGATTCCAAATCTGTCCCAAAATGCAAGAACTTCATCCATTTGTTATACTTTCTCAGTTGCAAAGTTTTTTGTTTTGTGTCTTTATAATTAGTAGTGTATTAGTGTTAAAAAATTATGTTGTCAACATCAAGTAGCTACTAAGCACTTCTTCTCACTGTATTCACATTTCAGGCTCACAGATGCATCATATGCCTTATGCTACTTAAGTTTCATTATTTCCTAAGTAAATTGGTTTAGAGACTATACACATGAATAACCACTGCTAGGAAGGTAAAGCAAGGTGTGGTACAGATGTAGTCTAAATGAAGCAGAAAAATAAACAAGCCATGAGTCACACAGTTGCTATACTATGTGATGTTAAATATAGCACCCAATACTAGGACACTTTGAAAGGACATGGAGAAACACACAGCCAGAAGTTAGAATGTCACAGTGTGACAGTGGTTACTTTTGCATTTGCAAGTAAATTCAGTGCCTACAGACAGAGCTGTAACCTGCTTTTATTTCAAAGTGTCACTGGCCCAGTTTAGTCCTGAATTGCGCAGTTGCTGCAGAGGACCTAAGCACAGATACTTTTCCCAGTATCTAACAAAACAGCTGGACAGTTGGGGTTTTTTGTTTGTTTTCTTTTCTTTTCTTTCAATACCAATCCATCTTCAGTAAATAAATATTTTATCATGTCCTCAGAGAAATTTAACACACTTCATAATGCAAATGAAAATGGATCTGTAGAGGTTCCTATTCAGACCTGTAGCCTGAAGTCACACAAAGTTAGTGTCTAACCTTCTGAATCTGTTTAGTCTTCCATTTCTTCCTTCCATCAATAGTGCTCCCACACGATTGCACACCAGTGCTCCCTTATCGTGAGAACATTTCAAGGTTGAACATACATAACTGTATACTTATTTTGCTTTTTACACTGCAAGTCATTCTGCCATTGTCAGGTAGTCTGCTGACCTTGCAGAAAGCAAATGCTCGCTAAGGCCGATGAGGGATTCGTGTAGTTTTCATCCCACCCGACACTCATCTTATAACAATTTAAGTATCTGTCTTATTTCTTATTACTTGTATATAAGTAATTGCAAATCAGGACTATATGTCTAACATTAATACTGTATAACAGCAATACTCTATAAAATGTGTATAATATAAATTTCCTAATCAGATTTGGTGTCTCTTCATTTTTTTTGTTATATTCTTTCCTGAACATCCATTCTTGGCCATTCTCAGAGACAGGGTTTTGTGCTAGATAAATCATTGGTCTGTCCCAGTGCAGGCATTTCTATGTTCCTTAGATACTCAGCATTTTCTTGCATGGCTTCATAATCCAGTAGTCTTCACATCCTATTATATGGGTACCAAACAATTGCAGAACTTCTATCCATGTCAAGAAACTTCAATGAATAAATTATTTTAAATCTGTAACGGCCAGGTAACTTGTTTTTTCTATAAGAAATGCTATTAAGGTAATCTTCTGATAAGTGTCTTTCTCCATTATTTTGTGTTACTATATTGCACAAAGTTAAACTTTTTGTAAGTTAGAGGAGTGGCAATAAGTGGAAAGACAAAACTGTAAAGTGAAGTTGAAATTCATTAGTAAGGGAGAAGTTTTCTCCAATTTTTGCCTGATTAAGGTATTTTTATTAATTAAACATGGAATGTTTGCAGTTTTTCTTAGAAGTGCTGTGTAAGCATTGTGTATATAATTTTCTTCGAGGCTGCCTGCTAAAAACATTATCTGTGACTTTATTGTTAGTAACGAAAAGATATTACTCCACTGCTATAACACAAAGTAAGCTTTTACTTTATTACTTCACCACATTAATTAATTTATTAAATATTAATGATGAAAAAGCTATTCAAGTGATGTTATATAGACAGCTTCAGCATTGCTAACATGTTATTACCCCATTTATCAGCAGCTATGGATAAGATGTACGAAGCAATATAACTGGTAGATGAGATATGTTCATACCATATGTTGTTAATCTAGTTAATGGAATAACAAATACATAGCTGGCGCTATTAGATATGCGACTTAACAATATACAGTTATGTTGAAATATTTTATCTTTCACAGACAGGATGATTACACTGTCTTTTTGATCTCAGATAAAGAATGGTGCATGAATAAAAATCTTTTTAGAATTATAATTATGCCAGGTTTTGTTTGCCATACAAGACATTGCACTGACAAAAGCTCTATACTAAAACAAATATACTGATTTTTAGATAAATATTTTGTAAGGTTATATTAAATGTAATTAAAACTTCAAAATAATTTATAACTCTTTACATATTGAATTTTACTTAATCCTCTTTAAATTTTCTTTGTCATCCTTTTGTTACCATTTAGTGCACTGCATCAATATGAATTGCCACCTTCCTTCTGTTCCCCTGAAATAAATGTAATAAAATGTCAATCTTCTGCGCTGAAACTTTACTTGAATGTCAATTTTGGAAGTTGGAATTTGTTTTTCTAACTTCAGTATGTCATGGTTATTGACCAAAAACCTTGGAGGCCGGAGATTAAACTCTGCTGTATTTTTCATTCATTGTATTTCTTGTACAATTCCCTAAACCCTGCTTATTTCTTTTCCTTTACCAGTATTGTCTTTAGTTAGTTTTGAAAGTGATGTATTTATGAAGCTATGATTTATAAATTAACATCTTCTATTAAAAAACATGTTAATTATTTTATTTGTTCTTTTAATAATTTAAACCATAGGCAGTCAACTCTATTAAGTGGAAAATTTGATGTTTAAGATTTCAGATTGTAACTATCCTTTTGAAAGCTCCTTCAAAACTTTAATTAATTTAAGCAAATAAACAATTCAAAGGGAATATCAAAATCAATGCTGTAAATATTTTAAGGGTAGTTTTTTGTTCTACATATTCCAACTAATTACTTCTGCTTATCCTATTTTCTACTGGAATATTACATGTATTTGTAATGTGACATGTTTATTAAAAAGTTATCTGCATTCTGCAGTGTAATAAGCCTAATCACAAGATGTGGGCATGTATTAGTCAAAGCACTGTTTTGTTTTCCAAACTACATTGTGCATAATTTCAGATTATTTTACTTTAATTGGAATATTGTTTGTGCTTGAGTATCACGCTGATTTATATTGTGTTATGGTATTAGCAATACACTTAATAGCATTTTTCCAAATAGACACATTAAACTCTTCTGCATTCTTACTTCTGGGGTAGCATCATCATGTATGAAATGGAGAGCTAGTACAAATATGGGTTTGAATATTTTAGTAGGGGTCTTATTTCTAAAAGGAATAGTTAATGTAGTGTAGGAAACTTGCAGTGGCAGAATTATGCTTCTGTTCCATAATTTTTTTTTTAAATACCATGCAACTTTTATGCAAATAGATTGATTTTCAAGAAAGCTTTTATTTAAACAGGGTTGGGCTTTTTTCACTTGGATTTGAAATATGGCCTGTGGCAGGAGTGGTGGTAGTGTCAACATGTTGTTTTTTGCTGCCAGAAGAAGTTGTGCTGAAGGACTGTATTCTACTTTGACCAGTTACTGAATAAAGTACATAAACACAGTAACCTGAAATTCATCTTGCATCTCCGTATTCTAGGAGATCACTTCTAGGACTAGCTTGCAGACTCAAGCTCACTCTTGTTCTCTGTTTCTGTTTCTTTCCAATTTTCTTGGCTTCTTTGCCACAAAATCTCATCACTTTTTTTCCCACTACCATTTTTTCCTAGTCTAGTAATTAAGGTAAAATTTCACAAGGAATTTTTTAAATCTTTGTGAAAAGAATTAAGCGTAGGACTTAGGTCTTCTCTTTCCCTTATGAACATTGTAACTGAAGTGTTACATACAGACTAATCCTTTATCTTTATTTTGAACACAAGTAGATATTTCTAACATGTTTTGTCGACAAATAACCCCCATGGTTATTGAAATCATTGATGTGACTTCAACATCCCTTCTATGACCGTTCTGCCAACACCTACTGTGAAGATCTTAATTGGCCTTAGAGTCACATAGGGAACAATTTGCTCAGATTTACAAAGATTGTGTCAGTCTTAAGCATGTGCATCAGACGATCTTTAGATACCTGAGAAATTTTCCCATGAAACAGATTAAATTATGGAAGTGGGGATTTTCCCAGTGTTTTACATTCTGCTTGAAGTTCACCACAGAAACTTAAATCTCATGTCGATTTGGATCTAGCTTTATAGAGAAATTTGCAATGCGAGTCATTGCAGTGCATTTCCAAAATAATTCACTGTCACAGAATCACAGAACCACAGAATGATTGAGGCTGGAAAGGATCTCTGGAGGTCATCTGGTCCAATCCCCCTGCTCAAATAGGGATGCCTAGACCCAGTTGCCCAGGACCGTGTCTGGATATTTTTTTAATATCTCCAAGGACAGAGACTCTACAACCTTCCTGATCAACCTGTGCCTGGGTTCAGTCACCCTCACAGTAAAAAAGTATTTCCTAGTGTTCAGAAGGAATCTCCTGTGTTTCAGGTTGTGAGTCCTCCCACTTAGCACCATTGAAAAGAGCCTGGCTCCTTCCTCTTTCACTATCCCTTCAGGTATTTATGTACACTGATAAGATCCCATCTGAGCCATAAATTTCAAAAACCTTTCTGAAGTGCAGGTAGACAACATTCACTGCTCTCTCCTCATCTACCATGCCAGTTGCATCCTCACAGAAGTTTAGCAGCTTGGTCAAGCATGAATTCCCCCTGGTGAAGCCATGTTGACTACACCTGATGATTTTGTGTGTGTCTGGCAATAGTTTCCAGGATTAGCTCCTCCGTCATCTTCCCATGGATCGAAGTGAGGCTGAGTGGCCTGTAGTTCCCTCGGTCCTCCTTGTTGCCTTGCTTAAAGATGGGGGTGACATTTGCTTTCGTCTAGTCTTTGGGCACTTCTCTCAGTCACCATGATTGATCAAAGATTATTGAAAGTGGCCTCACAATAACATCTTCTAGCTTCCTGGGGACTCATAGGTACATCCCAACAGGGCCCATGGACTTAACTACTGCCTCCTAAATAGACAGTAACCTATGGGCTGGGTATTCCCCTAACAGATGAGAGCACCTGCTTGAAGTCCCTACTCTGTCAGTTTGTGCATACAAGACGACTATCCTAATTAGGCTATTTGGGATGGGATTACTGGTCTTTGAACTTTTTCTTCTCTATATAAAAATTTTGAGTATTCACTGAAGTGGGGAACTGAACATGAAACTTTCATTTCCCAGCTGTGTGCCCTAGCCTCTAAGGCTGTAATGCCATTTTTTCTCACCAGTAGAATTAATAATTTATTACTACAAAGTGGAACAGCTCCAAGAGGAAAGATAAAAGCTGGACAATATTCTCTCTTGATAAAGCTATTAATCTCAAATGAAAAGTGCCCAAGTTCTGATCACTCACTGGTCTGAAGCTACAAGGAAGGGGAGGTGGACCACATTCTCCTCCACTGCGTTTTTCACTGCCACTTCAGTGATCAGTACAGGTATGCAGACGTCAAAAAACGTAGTTTTGTTGAATTAATAAATTTTGGTAAAAAAACTTAAATTCTTCAGCAGCTGAAACTAAACCAGCAAAATAGAGGTAATGAATTCCACAGCAGATTGAAATAAGTATTTATTCCTTTCATATTGTATAATGTTGCATATTGCCTAAGATTGTGTTTCATCATTCTATGTGAAGTCCTATAGGCTTTCTGCTGGCACACCTCACCTTATGAATGCCCTGCCAGTACCCAAATACTGTAATCTGGAGTACAGCATGTTTCTGATGAGTAGAGCACAAGTATGTGTTCCCTTGCCTTTTTATTTTTACTGATGTTTGTTCCTCTGGAAATAACTTTTTCTTCCTTTGCAACATGTTAATATTGTTCCCACAGGTCAGTCCACACACACTTCATTTCAGAGCTGTCACTAATCAGCTATTCTCCTATCTGCCTTCGAGCAGTTGACTTTTCTGGTCTAAAAGTAACACCTCCTATGTAGCCATGATCTTAGTTTTCAGTGTCATCTTGAATTCTCATCCCCTCCTCCAAAATGCTGACAGTTGTGCAGCTCACTAATGGAAAAAAAAGTCTCTATCCATACTGACTAATTAAAAATATTAAAGTATGATGGCCCTGTAACTTTACACTATGTATCTTAACCATGTTTCTCTAACTAATTTGCAAGATATTTGTGAGATAATGTACTGTGTGAATTACTTAATTCGAAGACAGCAAGCTCACTACCTAGGACTTCAGGAGAGCAGACTTTGGTCTTATCAGGGATCTGCTTGGTAGAGTACCATGAGATAAAGCCCTGGAGGGAAGAGGGGCTTAAGAAAGCTGGTTAATATTCAAGGATCACCTCCTCCAAGCTTATCCCAACAATGAAGAAGCTAGGCAAAAACACCAGGAGGCCTGCATGGATGAACAAGGAGCTCCTAGACAATCTCAAACACAAAAAGGAAGCCTACAGAGGGTGGAAGCAAGGATGAGTAGTCTGGCAGGAATACAAAGAAATTGTCCAAGCAGCCAGGGCTCAGGTTAGGAAAGCTAAAGCCCACATAGAATTAAATCTGGCCAGGGACATCAAGGGCAGTAAGAAAGGCTTCTATAACTATGTTAGTGACAAAAGGAAGACTGAAGAAAATGTGAGCCCTCTCTGGAAGGAAACAGGAGACCTGGTCACCTGGGACATGGACAAGGCTGAGGTACTCAATGACTTTGTTGCCTCAGTCTTTACTGGCAAGGGCTCTAGCAACACCACCCAAGTCGCAGAAGGCAAAGGCAGAGACTGGGAGAATAGGATGCTGCTCACTGTAGGAGAAGACCAGCTTTGATACCATCTAAGGAACCTGAAGGTGCACAAGTCCATGGGACCTGCTGAGATACATCTAGGCTCCTGAACGAACTGGCAAATGAAGTTGCCAAACCACTGTCCATCATAGTTGAGAAGTTCTGGCAATTTGGTGAAGTTCCTGCTGAGTAGAAAAAGGGAAACATAACTGCCATTCTTAAAAAGGGAAAAAAGGAAGACCCAGGGAACTACAGGCCAGTCCATCTCACCTCTGTGCCTGGCAAGATCATGGAGCAGATACTTCTGGAAAATACGCTAAGGCACATGGAAAATAAGGAGGCAACTGGTGACAGCTAATGTGGATTCACTAAAGGCAAATCATGTCTGACAAATTTGCTGGACTTGTACGACGGAGTTACAGCATTGGTGGATAAGGGAAGAGCAACTGACATCATGTACCTGGATTTGTGCAAAGCATTTGACACTGTCCCACACGACCTCCTGGCCTCTAAATTGCAGAGACGTAGATTTGACATATGGGTAAGGAATTAGCTGGATGACNCCAATGATGAGTGGTGCTCCTCAGGGTATGACATTGGGACCTGTGTTATTTAACATCTTTGTTGTTGTCATGGACAGTGGGATTGAGTGCACCCTCAGCAAGTTTGCTGAC
>RSEF01000002.1:13786271-13798568 GCA_003993805.1 Himantopus leucocephalus
AAAAAAAAAAAAAAAAAAAAAAACCAAAAAAAAAAAAAAAAAACAAAACAAAACCCCTCCAAAACCAGTCTTCTCTTTTGTTGTCTTTGGTTTTGTTTCAGTTTGGTTTGGGTTTCTTTTTTAGATTTGTTAGACACGAGAAATCTTAAGAATATCTGTAATGCAAACTAAACTCAAAGGAAATTGAGTGGAAAGAACACCCGTTAATATTGCAGTAAACACATAATTTTTGTATCAGTAGGTGCCTTTATTTAGATTGGGCTGTAAATCTCAGCCTAGAACAAAATATGCTTGAAATTATTTTAAAACAGAAGTTACTGCCTTTGCTGTTACTGTACTTTTTAATAATTTAGGAGTAGCATTATGTAAATTACACAAGCCTTCCTATTTATAGGACATGTTAAGTTTTAAATTACTTCCCCACAACTGTGGTATTTCCTTGCAAGGTTTTTTTTTTTGTTTTTCCTTTTTACTACCTGTGTAATATTAAAGACTATAGAATGTGTATATGTCATACTGGAACTATTATGGTTTAGTTACTATATTTTAAACAGGTATATTCTTTTGTTTGGTGGAGTTAAAGAATTTATCAGTGATTTATTTCATAGGAGAAAAGATTTGTATTTTGTACATTTAATGTATGTAAGTACTAAACTTGGCAGTCCATCACTTTAGCTAGCCAACTGTTAAACTGTTAACTAAAACAAGTACCTTCCACCATAATCACAAGTACCTTGACAGGCAAAAGAAGTTTTGACAATTGATTCTCAAGATTTATGGGTTAGCTCAGTTTCTGGACTATTTCTAAATGGTAGTGGTTGCAGCTGAGAAAGGTGGACTAATAAATGGGTTTTAAGTCATGCTTCTGTCTTTAATTTGCGGGACTCTCTGGCCATGGTCTGCTTCAGGTCGTGAAGTACACTGGTTATATTTTACGCTGGTTGCTGGTGAATTTTGGCTGCCAGAGGTCACTTGTGTTCGTACAACCTCCAATCAGAGTGCTTATTCTAGGACTGTGGTAGGTATGGCTCAGCAGCAGGAACAATGTCATCTGAAAGCTTCAGACAGAAGGCAATTGTGTACTGTTGGGGAATGATGTGTTTGTGGCTACTTTGAGCTGTTGCTCAGTTTAATGGCTCAAGATTATTGTCTTTGAATGTGACCATGTTATTTCTGAGATAAACTCAAAGATTTAGTGTTGTGAAAGACAGCACAAGTAAGGGGTTTATGGATTACATGGTAATGGCCTGGAGTATCAGAGACCATGACCTGTGAAGTAAAGATCTACATATCTCTACGTTTGAAGCATTACAGGCTTCCCAACATTTCAAGGCATATTTAATATAGTCGTGTAGATGTACTGCTCTTGTCCTAGTACGTTACACTGGAAGAAGAAATTTTGCCAATAAAATACCTCCACTCCTTCAGCAAATACCGAGCTTAGAAACAGCTAAAAAGAACCCTGTAGCCTCTTGGATTCCAGGGTTTTGGAATGCCACAGACCATGACTGTGGAAGCAAAGATCTACATACTTCTACTCAGAAGCATTACAGGCTTCTGAGGAACATCACAGAAGATATGTAATACAGTAGCGCAGATGTACTGATCTTGTCCTGATAGCATATGATGGAAAAAGAAATTTTGCCTCTGAACAAACAAAATAAAATAAATAAATACACACCACCACCATCACCACCACCCACCACCCCCCCGCAAAAAAAAACCACAAATAAAAAAAAAAAAAAAAAAAAAAAAATAGAGGGAAAGAAAATAAAGGANTTTTATGTCATCCAAATTACAGAGTTTATTTGTTAACTCTTATGTAATTTGAAGACAGTCACAAGGAATTTTTGAATTCTAGCCCTCCAAAAAGGCACATTTTCCTGCAAATAATAGTGTGTATGTGTATAGATATGTATATAAAATACGTATATATGTGTCCATATGTATAATATTATAATATAATTTGTATGTAAGATTAAGGAATGTAGTTCTTAAAGAATGAGTGTAACTATTTCAATGCACTTAATATTTTGGAGGAACTGCTTCTATAATTAGTGGATTCTATGATTGAAACTAGTCCCTTAAGTTTTTTTTTTTATTTTGAAGAAGGAGATAGGTAGGTACTCTAATAGTATAATATTGTATATATTTGTGCAGTAGCATGTTCTGATCTAATACAGTATTACTGTTTAGAAAAATTGTATCATATTTTCTTCAGGTATCTAGAATCATTATTGTGATTATATGCAATAAAATATGTTATGTAATTAAAAGTAAATGGAACAAACCCAAATTGTTTTTTTTAATGATTTATTCAGTTCTTGTATTTGACTGCTTCTTATCTTTCCTTTTGAGGATTATAGGCTCTTACATCATTACTGATATATCTGTTTACATACTTGAATAAAGACATTGTTTAGTAATATTTAGACATTTTCCTTGGTTTGTGTGTTTTGCTATATAGTGTTTTAAGTGTGAATCTTTATTCAGGGTAGCACTTTAAACATGTGCTAAGTCATTAAGCATGCATTAAAGCCAATGTTTATCTTTAAAATTGATGGTGCTTAAGTATTTCTTGATGCTTGTCCAAGATGCATAGTTTTGATTTTTCTTTTATATGGTTAGCATTACAGTTATTTATTTAAAGCCCTGTCTAGCTGACTAAAGTGAGGAAAACTTGGCTCAAACACAAAATAGTGTTTTAATTTTACTCACACTCCTCTGTTGCAGTGGTGCATAGTGGAACAGGATGTAGGCATGGGAGACGAATACCCTTTTGGGGAAGGGAGTGCCTTTCAAATAAAGATTTCTGCAATACCGTTTGTAACCTTGCTATGAAAATTATTGTCTTCAAAGACAATTGAATAGACATTATCAAGAAGGTCTGTAAAATACCTACTTTTAAATTAATTTCAGGCATTATGTAAAGCCATGTAAGTAGTTGCAGATTACTTTAGTCTTTGCTGAATCCAAAAGAGCAAAATAAACCTTTTCCTCTGTCACAGGCAAAAGGAAGTGATAATTCAGAAAGATTTTAAATAATTCTTACATTATAAAAAAAATACTGGTTTTACTCGTGGCTTTCTTTTGAAGCTGCTGTTCTAATCCTATATGTTTATCAGGATATATTTATTATTCAGGACTAAACGCATGGTTAACCCGGTAAATCTCTTTTTCAGTAACAAGCATATAATTACATTTCATGGTTATTATGGTAATTCACAAATACCATTGTAAGACTCCACAAATAATCAAATACGGCAACATTTTGTTAGCCAAGTTCCACAAAGACTTCATGAAATTCTTTGTATTTACATACTTGAATCACTGCAAGCAGTGTATTCAGATTTACATAGACAACATGTAAAAGTCTAAAGCGTCAGTGTTTCAACTGTATTTTGTAGATATCAAATTATAGCACCCTTCAGTCTCAGCCCTTCTGAAATGTAAGCCACTTTTTTTAGGAGTTTGCCAATAAACACGCAAGTCCCTTTTCTATATAAAGAGATAAAATATACATTGCCAAATAACAATAAAATGTATGGTGCATAAACTTATAAAGTTGCAGTGGTGGTACTGAGAAGATGCTTTCTGTCCATAATTTGTGGGTTTTTTCTTGGGCTTTTTGCCCTTTCTTGCAGGTAAATTATGAATTTTACCAATTTTTCATGTAAGACAGAAACTGGAGAGTATTCACTAAGAAAGTATGTGGTTGTATTATGAATGTATTCATGTGGAAAGAATTGTTGGATTTGTCATTTTGAGAAATAAATGCTTATATTTTACTCTGGTTTAGAAGTGTGAACATTAAGCCAAATCAACATTTGTAGACTAATACATAATGAAGGCATGGCAGGTCTGGAGAATTTGTAACGAGAACAGAGTAACTGCCCTTCTTTACAATACACTAATACACGGATAGGATACATGACAAGCAGAAATGTGAGCAAGAAACAGATAAAAGACAAGTATGTATCTTTGGTAGGCATATGAACGTTTAAGTTTAATGCCTTCCTATTTTATTAAATATTTATTTTTGCTGACAAAACTATTCAGCTTTAGCCTGTTTGCATCACAGATACTTTCTCTTCATTCTAATTAGACATTTGGAATACAGAGCCTACTGCTGAATGAGACACCAGAGTCTTTATAACTGCACATATATGAGATACCTGAAACAGTCCTTAGTTTTTTTTCTCAGGTGCCAAAGGGGAGAGGTGACAAAGCTGAACTTTAAGAACAGAGGGTTCTTAAAAGGACAGTTCTGACTAGTCCTTACCTAGTGAGGATGAACTTTTCCCTTCAGAAAATGAACCTGTTCCCTGCTCTTCCAGAATTCTGCAGCCAAATGGATAATGCAAACAGTTGTTCTTATCTCTGAAATAACCCATTCACAAAGAATCCCAAACAAGCAACAACAATACCACCCCCCACCCCCTGCCAAAAAAAACCCACTGAAACCTCAAAACCCGGACTACCAAAAAACCTCTCTACCAACCAACCATCAACAACAACAAAAAAATCAAACCTCCCACGCATGTTGTGCATTAATAGAAGCAAGCTGTGGACTTTGATGAAAGGAGTAGCTTGTGCTTGTGTCTTCCCTGTTTGAGGAAAATGGCAGTGCTGTGAAGAACTGTCAGTTTTATAAAGTTAAAGGTCTTTGTCTCCACTTTCCAGGGGACGTTGTGTGAGGGGGGTGGGTGAGGGTGTTCTTTTTGTTATGAAAACTGTTTCACTGAGGAGATAACTCTGTTTAATAGATCTGTTTTAATCTGAGACTTAGCGTGCTAACTTTCTTTTCAGTACAGCTTGTCAGATGAGATTCACTGCTTTTCTTTGGCATCACCCAGTTCATCGTTGAAAGCTGTGCTTTTAGCTGTCTTGGCATTTGAGAACTTTTTCCAGCTCTGCCACAAGGCTGACTCTGGCTGAGAGAATTCTTGCTGTTTTTTTCCTAATACAGGATTGATGTGAAAACACTGCTACTCGTGATTTTAATCTTAAGGCATAGTGACATCTATGCAAACAACAAAGCAACTTTTGATTTTGGCAAACTTAATTTTTTGTTTCACATTGGGCAACTTCAGGGACTTTCTGGTATGTTCTGAAGTAATAAATCTTTGAGAAAATGTCAGTCTCATTCTTTATTCAGAGAAGTAAGCTTTATAGCTCAGAATTTTTTCCAATAATGGTGGATATTGTAGGAATAGATCTTTCTGGCTTACCGTGTTGTGGGTTTATATATGCTAGTTACCAACTTTTTGCGTCTCCAGATAGGTAAACACTTAACACCTATGTCAAACAGCAGAGCTGACATGCTACTTTGCTATTTTGATATTAAGTGCAACAGATTTGGAGAATCGGTACCCAATATTTTGGCTCGTCATGTTTCTGGCATCCCTTTCAACTGATGTGCCGAGGCTATTTCTTTCAGTGTAGCCTAATAACTTCTTCTGTCCTCATGCTTTGCATAATCTCTTGTGTCTGTTTAAGTGGTATGGAAGCAATTAGTTTATTATTTTGGCGAACTTCCTGAATAATGAGTAAGGTAACACAGCATCTGAAGGGACGGGTTATAGCAGAAGTTCATTTGATCCATGTGAAGGGACCAGTGGAGCTTTCACTGTTGCTCAGGAGGTTAAGTGTTTGACCATTGGACTTAAATTGAAGATTTGACACTAGTATAATTTGTCAGGTGTCTGTGAGCAGAGAATTCCAATGTGAGGTTGCAGTTCTGGGAAGCAAACTGCCATTTAGGCACTTTTCTGTCAAATGAGTCCAGGCAGTGTTTCTTGTGTTAATTTACTGCTACTTGTATCTTTTTAAGTGGGCGCCTGCCCCTGTCAGGAGCTTTGGCTGTGCTCCCCACCAAATACTGTGTGTACGCCTATGTTACTTTGGAAAGCTCAGGAAAAAGAACTATTACAGTATAATTTGTCCTTTGAAGAGGCTAAATTTTAACTGGCTGCATGTTTTACATTTGAGATAGAAAAATAATCATTCTGAAATGAATTTACTTTCTGTTTCTGGTTTAGTAGCTGTTACTTTTACAATGCTGTTTTACAATCAGCAGCAGTTTAATCTCTGACTAGCACACATTCTGGCATCCACATAATTATTGTAGCAAAGCACCCTTCATTCTGCATCCTTCATATTCATCGGTTGATTGCACTGTCATTAAGCAAATTTCTGTTTTAATAGATGCTGATCATTGTCTTTGTTTAGGAATGAATTAATGTTTCCTCTTTTTAAAGACAGTGAAAATTTATAGTATACAAAAAATATTGGATAACCTATAACAATGTGATTTTGCTTTTTCTCCCCAGGTATGAATGCTGCTGTGCGCGCAGTAGTACGCATGGGAATCTATGTAAAAGCCAAAGTGTATTTTGTTTATGAGGTTAGTTTTTGTTTTATTCATTCTGTATTTGTCTTCTGACTATACTTGAGTTTTTGTGGAAACCTCATGGAGAGTGAAGACTATAAATTAAAAATGTTGCAGATATCATTCCCTTTCATCATATCAATGTTTAAGTTCATATTTTTTATTATTGTGGAAAGTACTGTTTACAAGGTATGTGTAAAACTATTTCATTTAAAAGTGTTTTTTTAATATATGGAATTCTTCATGTGAAGCTTGAAAGAAGCTTGAAAATACTGAGAAAAGCAGAGGTGGTTGTCAGCCACCAGTGAGCTATGTATTTGTGTACTTGTTAGATGTTTGGCCCAAAATATTGTACTTTGTAAATACCTTCCTAAACCTAGTTAAATTACTAATTCTTAACCCTTTGATTTTTCCCCAGTTTATTTTCCCAGGGTATGATAAGGATGTACCATTGCCCTCATATCACAGATTACCCAGCTTGTTTTTGATCAAGAGTACTGTCAGGCTGGTGCCTCTTTCCTGGCTTATGGGTAGAAAGTTGTAAGTGAAAAAACTCCAACCAACAAACAAAAAAGACCCCACCAAAAAATCTGCTCCATCAGTAATGTGTCCAGACATCAGAATTTTGTGGTGGAAGCTTATGACTGCATGTGCATGAAGATTCTTAACTTCTGTAACAATTATTTGATATGAAAAAATGATAAGACAAGTTTAATGTAAATACCAAAATAACACTATCTGTGTATGTCTTACTGGAAGACTAAGTTGTAGTTAGACTTCCGCCTGAAGAACAGTTTCAGTTTTCATAAAATTTGTGAATTAAAAAATACAGTAAATACGTTTAGCGAGAAGTCATTGTGTTCACACTGGGATTCCTGTACAGCTCCTTAGAAGTTTGACATGATTACAAATCGTAATAAACATTTGGTATGAGGCAAAACTTGGTAGGCAATATTCCTTAATGTTTAATATAAAAATACAAGTACTAGAATTCATAGAAGTGCTAGGAAAGTACTTTGATTTTAGTTTTGTGCATGCAAAATGTACAATTTAGCTTTAAAAGGTAGCTATTTATCTATTCTCTTTCAGTGTCTGCTTATTCCTATAGTTCATTTACTAGAGAAATGTGAAGTATATTGAAATGCAAATAAGCAGAGCACTGTGCTCCAAAATTCTTTTGTACTACAGTGCTACAGCAAGTAGCTCTGAATACTTAGTGTGTGCTAATTACATGGCCAATCTCTAGAATTCCTTCAGTGTTCAGCTGTTTTGCGGGCTTGCTGAAATGGGTCAGATACTTTTGTGGAAATAAGGAAGGTTTTTTTGGCTGTCATAAAGGCCAGAAGTTGAATTTTATTTTTTTTTTTTTATGTTTAACTTAGAAATTACCATCTTTGTAGTTCATCTTACAGCATGATTACTTTTGTCACCTTTTAAAAACTGTTTTGTATCATAAAGTGTATTCAATGATAAATTTCCAGAGAAATTTGTGTATTTCTGTTTTTCTGAACATATGCATTCAAAAATGCACTGTTTAAGTTATCATGTTCCTCTGTTAATTGCTAGAGTTTGCCAATATGAAGTCACAGATATTTCTGAATGAAAATCGATTGTAAAAATGAAGTCAATGTTGGACTTTTGAGTTTCCATTATATATTGTCATTCTATCTTCATTGTAACAGTGTAGTCTTGGAGAAAAACACACATTTCACTGTAAGTATGGGTAATGACTCTGAAAGAGATCTTTGCTTCTAGATTAGTCCATTCAGTTCTATGTTTCAGGAAGGACAATGCTAAACTTTTTTCCTCTCTGACTCTGTGTTAATTAAAATATGAAGTCAGTTTTCTTTCACAATGCATATAAGTACTTCAGAAAAACACTGTTGCAAGCTTTGAAATGAAACTACTATTTAATTTCAGCACTTTGAAATAGGGAACAGATGCAGGGACAAGTGTCACGGAAAGTAAAAATCTTAGGGTAAGGCTTGTCACTAAGAATGCCTATTATAAGCCTCTGCATGATGTATACAGAGGAGATGTATTTTTGTATATACTTCAGGTTATTTTATTTAATACTTCTAATAATGCCCTTCTAAATAAGAGTTCATCAAATGCAGACTTCAGTGTGTTAAGTAATGAGAATAATATATTTTTAGCCCACATTTTGAGTAGGCATTTTAACTAGACACACATATGTCAAGGTAAAGTGATGCTTGTATTGAAGCTGATCTGAAAAAGTGAAGAAGAAACTTGAATTGGCAACATCTGAAAGGTGAAAAATGTTTTCTTATTTGGAGCCAAAAATGGAGTTAAAGGTCTCAGCCTTTTCAAGCCTACTTTGCTCTATTTGTCATATGCTCTTTTTCTTCTGTAAATTTCACTGTCATAAGAACTTTTTTTGGCACTGTGAAACCATCTGTTTTCTACAGTTGTGGCCACAAGTAGCTCCATATTCTAAGTAAAATAATAACTATTTACATTTTCTTTCCTAAATCCATTTTTATGCATTTTGTGATGAGAGAGAGATTACCAAGATAAATAAATAAAGATTGGCAATGAACTATATATAAATTATTTTCTAGACTTTTTAGAGTTGGGTTGACCAAAGAAAGAAACAGGTAGATATTGGAATTCATGGGCTATTTGGACATACTTTGATTCCCAAGAGGCAGAAAAACCCAAAACAAACTCGTGTGAAAATTAAAGCTATAAATAGTTTATATAAAAACTATAATTTATTATATTTAACCCTTGTATCTTAATTCATTGAAGTTAGCACATTAGAAAATTTTGATATTAATTCTTGGAAACAGTGCTTACTCTATACAGTTGCCCTAGTTTCATATTTTATTTGTGTTAACATCTTTTAGTATTTAATTTTAGTATATAAGCAGTCTGTAGTCACCTTCACTGACTAGCGTCACATTATTCCTCAAATCTACCCCAATCTGAATTAAAATTTGAATACCCATGAATTTATTTCTCTCATGCTGTGAGGATCTAGGAGATGGAAGTACACGTAAAAGTGCCAGGCTGCTCTAGGAGGCTAGTAGTTTAAATTTTTTTGTTAATCAGAAGTGACTTAAGTTATTCTTAGTTTTTGTTTTTGTTTTGTTTGGGTTTTTTTTAATTGAGAATGAGAAGAAAAAGCGATGCCTCTTATTTACGGCAATTCATTTTAGAAACTGAGGTCTTAAATATAATATAATACAAATAACCTGCCCTTTTTCCAGGATTGAAGCACATAGTTCCCAGTGGATGCGTGCTCTTACTACTAAGCTATGGAACTTTTAGATTCTTCATCTTGATTAAGAATCTTTTTCTCAAGAGGCCAGCATTGGAAATGCAATGGTACGGCAGTCACGGATTTCTGTGAGGAAAACTTCATGTCTTTTATGTGGTGGTTTGTGCACTCAGTGATGCTAGTATTTTGCGTTGTTGAGCAATAGCTAAAAAACCTCAGTAAGTAAACTTAAATCACTGTTAAAGCTCCAAATGTCTCACATGTAACATATCAGAGATGGGCTGTTCATTTTCGAAAGCTTTGGTTTGTAGAGTTAAGACTGGAAGCAAGGTTTGCTGTCTCTGCCACTCTCTCCAGGAGTTAGAGGGTATATGTATGTACCCTGTGAACATACGACCTACAGAGATTTCCTCTTGTTTGTCTTTGAATATTCAGATTTTAGGTAGAGGAAGGAATAAGCATAAAATGGGGTTGAACTTCAAGTATAAAGTTTGCTGTATTTTTGACAGTTTGCTTTTTTCCATTCTTGCCCCCTAGTTTTAGTATCTTAGTACCCAAGCTGCTAATTTTAGAATCTAAGTAAGATTATTTTTTTTTTAAATGTAAATTGACAGGTCCCCTCCTTTTATGAAGGTCTGTATTCGCATCTTTCAGTAACCACACAATTGTAAGTGTTGAACTATTTGATAAAATTAAATTCCACCTTTAAAATGGATTGCCCTGTCCTCAGGTTAGCATCAGTGTTTAAATAACTAAAATGATAAATGGAAATCGTGATCATTGTTAACACTTCAGTTGTAATTGGTCATGTTTTTTTCCCTATAGATAGTCTAGAAAACGATTTTAATTCTATGGGTTTTGTATCTCTTAATGGTGTGGAAGAACAGCGTGGAAATTCTAGGTGCATTCTTCAGAGCTAGCTTACATACGCTACTTGGCAAGCAGAACTGAGTTAGGAAAAGCTAATGTAACAGCTAAAATGGATCAGACCTGTTCCAAAAGCTCCCTATCCTTACCTTGTTGTGGGAGGAATTGTTAATATTCTCGCTTGACTACACAGAGGAAGTAGAACCAATATGGACTCCTGACCTGAATGCATGAGTTCTTTCTGCTTTAGAGATGCATGGTGCAAGTCTGTCATAGCTCGTCCTTAGCCTAGCTGTAAGGTGTTTCAAATTTTACAGACAATTTCAAGTAGTAGTTCATCCATTTGCTTTTCCCTGTGCTTTAGATTTGTTAATAAAGTACAAATTGGGAATTTTCATCCATAAGTCTCATAATATGCATATAATTATGTATATATTTACTGTATAGAAGACTTTCTTGGATCTACTTTCTTTATTTTTCCTCTCAAGTAAAAATGGAAGGTGAATGATTGGAGCAAATAGGTGAACTGTGTATATTTTTTGTCAGCTTGTAGTATAGCTTACTATAGTCGGTGTTATAAACTGAGTTGGGATGCAATGTCACACTATTTGGGATTTGTTGCCTATGAATCTTTGCATTGTTGTAGTTGCCAATAGGAACACCGATAGGAAAAGCTTCCAATCTATTACTGAGTGATATAAGGAATATCAGATTCTTTGCTTTAAAAACAAAAAACAAGCAAATTTGTAATAAGTGAACTTACTAATTTATTAGCTTTCATCAAGCTCAGTTGGATCTACTGTAATGTTTCTGTCTGAAGATCTTTACACTTTATCTGAGAAAGAATTTTTTTTTAAACTTCATATGTAGATTAAGCGTTATTTCTTTTCCAACTTGCTCTAATTTTGAAGGCATAGTGCAAATAATGTCTTAGCTTCAAGTCATTATGTGTATACATTATTATACAAGACAGTATGTGTATACATTAGATATCAAAGTTATCTGGAGAGTGTACATAATATTGAAAAGAACTGTTGAATTACAGAAATTAGAGATATAGATTGTTTTCCACCTAGCTGTTTCTTTACTATTACTTGATCATCTTATATGTAAATTCATTAGCCAAGTCTCACTGAGCAGAAACTGTTATGCTTTCCCCTTGGAATCTGTACTAGAATGCTAGAAAGCTTAATCTGAGTAACTTGTACTTTTGCTTAGTCCAGGTTATCTTTGTATTCTTATCCTATCATGCTAGTGAGGGGCTCCAAATATGATATAGTATTCATATAACATATATAGCTTTTTAAGCCAGTGTAGTCTTAGTACATTTCCAAATTACTGCTTGCTGGATAAAGTCTACATATAGTCTAGATTGTGCCAAAGTAAGTGTCTCCAGTTTATAATGTCAGTTTAGCTGTCTTCTGAACTGTCTTATATTACTAGTTCCACCTGATTTATGACTGAGAACTCTAAAACTGGATATGTACAGTCTTGCAAGAACTGCATACGGAAGAAAGGTTAACTAATTGTTCCTCCGCATGATTACCCCTATGTACACATAATCTAAAAATGGATACATAAACATGGTCATGTTTATTTTTGTTTGGTGTTCTTTGGGGTTTTTTGTTTTGTTTTGTTTTGTTTTTCTTTAACCTGGCATGTTTTTTTTTCCCTTTGGATTTAAATACATGTCAAAATGTTGAACAGTAACTCCAGTTTTATTCTAGTGTCTGTATCAGTTAGGTTTTTCCAGGTTAGAACTTTGCTTTCTTTTCTTTTTTTTTTTTTTTTTTTT
>RSEF01000002.1:13799568-13814189 GCA_003993805.1 Himantopus leucocephalus
ATGTGGTTTTGTCAGGTTAGGTGAATGGTTGGACTAGATGATCTTGAAGGTGCCTTCCAACCTTAACGATTCTATGACTCTATGATTCTATGACTCTATGATTCTATGAATATTCTCCAAGACAAGGCAGGGTCTCCCAATTCATCAAAACTTGCCAACTGCACATTTTAGGTTTTCTAAAATATTCTAAGAGTTATTGTGAATGCTATTATATAGAGAGCCAACTTACGAAATGGCAGGAAAACAAATGTGAAGATGATTAAACTGTATACAAAAATATGATGTCCATAAAGTATCTGGCTATGGGAAAGTGTTGCTTGTGTGCTTACTGTGGTAACACGTTGTGTCTACACTAACCGCAAATGCACAAATTTCTCTTTTAAGTTGCAAAGTTATAGTGCTTGTGGCCTTTTGTTTTGTGTTGTGTCAAGCTGTGAACCTAGCCCCTGTAATAACTGAATCTTTGCAGCTAAACTTTGAACGACCTTGTACTTGGAAAATGTTTTTAAATCCTGTTTAGTCATTATAGTTGTTTAGCAGTTAATCCAAGTATATTGTTTTTTAAGTAAAGTTAGCTTCTTGTTGCCCACGTGTAACAGGGAACAAACGGTCAAGGGGACAATGATAAAAATATTAGGAAACAGATGAAAAGTAAAAAAGACAGTTATTAAAAGGCGGGGATGTGGAAAAAGTGAAGGCTACATATTACATAGTCACTGGATAATTTAAGGGAAAAAAGAACTAAAAAACCCTCAAAGGAAAGAAAGAGGTAAAAATGTAAACATGTTAGAATTGTGACAGGATGGTCATTATGGTTAAATGAACATGTAATAACACACAAAGATAAATAATTCAAAGTGTAAGATCACGAATATGAGATGATTCAATATACAAAGAGTGATGAACAATAAAAATTATAAAGGATGTTCTAAGGAGAGACACTGTATTGATCAGGTAATTGTGCCCCCTTATAACTGGACAAAGAATACTCACGTGTGGTCTCTCACCTTTAACTTTACATTCGTAATTGTGCAGATAACAATTGCAGTCACAATAAAAATACTTTTATATAAATTATATAAAAATAGGTATTTTGGCCTTGAGTAGTGTAGTCACTTTCTTCTGCAAAGGGATTCTAGAGCACAGTGTGCTGCAAAAAACAACTTTCATGGGTTTCATCCATGACCAAGGACGCTGGAATCTTTCTGGTCAGGGCCACAGGTGGAAGAACTGGACATTTTAATGTATGTTATAATTCACATGGTATGTAAACGTCCTTTGCTTCTCTGCATGCACACACAGTATGAATTTTGTTTCTTGTCATAGTGGTACATTCAGGGCAACATTTCTAAAATCTGCGCAAAAGTTACAATGGCGGGAAAAAGAAAACATACTTCTGTGTAAACCATGTATGATATTCCTACAGCAAGATACTGACATTGGTGAAATGCAATTCAATTGATGCTTATTACCAGGCTAAAAAATATCCTCACCTCATGTTTCAACTCCTTTCATCATTTGCTTGGGAAAAATGCTAGTCTTTTAGGAGTATTTTGATTCCCATGTAGGCTACAGGAAACACACAAAGATTTGCTTTGGCAAATGCTTTGTTTAACCCTTTATTTCAAAACCAAGTACTCTGCATATCCTGATCTTTAATCCAGTATATTTATATAGCAGCACCAGCCCACATATTTCATGTGCTATAACAGATCTTCTGTGCCATTCTTAGCTTTCAGTTGTAGGCTCTCAGATCCAACTTTGGAAATAATAAATCTGAATAATCTTCCCAGGTGCCAGGTGAGAGACAGTCTGGGTGCTTGTGCATTATAAAGAGCTATCATGACCTACTCTAAAACGAGGTTTCTGACTCTTGACCTGCAAATGTTCGTACCTAATTGTCTTGGTTTGAGCGACACAGGACTAATTTGTCATCTAAAGCTTTGGAAAGCGTTGCTTTTAGAAGACTCTAGTGTCTGAGTTTCTGAAAATATTTACTTCATAGCCAGCTACAGTATATGGGTTTCAAGGTCTCAAGTGTTTTTTGAGCTTGCCAGGTGTGGGGATGAGGAGGAGCAAGACCCAGGCACTTGACCCAAGCTGGCCAGCAGGATTATTTCATACCATGAACATCATATTCAATATAAATTAGAAAGTTTGCTGAGGAGTTTTTCTCTTCTATGATGGCAGCAATCCAGAGAACTTCTTGCCACAGCACCAGACTGCTGAGCCTTCCCTTCCTCCCGAAGCCATAGTGTTGGCAGTGTCCAACATTTGCTGTCCACGGCTGGGAGTGCACAGCTTCCTACGGATAGAATTGGCTGAGTATAATCCTTCTGTGTTTTATATTGGTATCAGGATCAATATTGGTTCTTTATTGTTATTAATGTTAATTATCTAGTCTTATTCTATTAAATCTGTTTATATTTCAACCATCAGATTTCCTTGTTTTTTCCCCCGATTCCCCTTCCTGGGTGGGGAGGGGTCATCAGGTGACAGCATAATTGTCTGAGCGACAATAAATTGTTATGGGTTTCTCAAACCATAACAGTAATTCAGAGAAAAGAAAAATAATTCCAAAAAGGCACACTACATCTTACTAAAATAAAATACACTGGAGCCTCAGCACCCCTCAGCAGGACACCCAGAAACGTTGGCACCGTTCACGTGCCAACCTCCAGCATCTCCACAGGGATGTCAGACAACGCCAGCTGCTCCTCCGGCTCAGGAGGGGCAGAAACCTGCTGGATTCCCAGCCATTTGCAAAATCCTGCGCTTAGCACCTTGGCTGGAGAGCAGCCGCTCCGGGGTCGCGCGGACAAAGTAAGGCTCCAACCCCACGCTGGGCAGGTGCTCGCAGGCCCTGCCCGTCCGAGGTGCGAGTCCCGGCCACTGAGGGCCACGCTGCTTTCGCATCCCCCGCGCCGCCGCCGAGCACCCAGCCGGCCCCTGCCAGCGGCACCCCGCCGCGCGAGGCCCAGCCGCTAACGGCCGCCAGGACCAACGGCCCCGCGCGCGGCAGCCAGCCCGCCGGCCGGCCGGTACCTCAGGCCACGGCGCATGCGCGGCCCTGCCGCTCGGGCGGGCAAATTCAAACATGCCTCTCGCCCCTTCCCTTCCTCGGGGTAGCCGTTGCGCTGACGTCATTGCACCGCGTCCTGCTTCTCTGCGGTTTCCGGCGCTCGCCCGCGCGGTAAGTGCAGCTGAGAGGGGGAAAGTTTTCATTTGTGTGGTTCACAGCACCGTTTCTCTCCCCTTTCCCTCAGGAGCGGGCGGGCGGGCGGGCAGGGGCTTTCCGTCCCCTCTCCGCCAGGCGCGGACCCTCTTCTCTCGTCGCCACCTCTGCGGAAGGGGCGAGAGGCTCTCACCACGACGCCGGCGATGGCTTCGGGGCGCGGGGAGGCAGCGGCGGCGGCATCGCGGGTGGCAGAGCTGGAAGAAGAGCTGCGGAGTTTGGCGGAGGAGCTGAGCCGCTGCCAGGTACCGGAGAGCGGGGCCGTCCCCTGCGGCCGCGGCGGTGAGGGGCAGCCCCCGGCGGCGCGGCTGGGGTCGGGCGGCCACGTTCCACGCCCCCCCTCCGGGAGGCCTCTGCTGCCCACAGCTCGGAAGCGCCGCGTCCCGCGTAGGACCGCGGGTTCGCGTCCCGGTTCCGGCGGACCGGGAGGGCAGGACCCCTGGCGCTCGGCCCGTGTGGGGCGGGAGGGCCGGGTGGCCGCCGCGGCGGGTCTCCGGGTGTGTGTGGGGGGTAGGGGGGGGATTCGCCTCAGCATCCACCACGCCAAGGGGGATGCGGTGCCCACCTGTTGGGCGGCCGCCCCCGGGTCCGGCATGGCGCCTCCGCGGCCGCTGTGGAAGCGGCAGCCCCGTGCGCGCCGGCGGCGGGGCGCAGCTCCCTGAGGTGAATTAAACGGCCCCGGGCTCCAAGGAGCAACCCTTTATTTGCCTGATGTGCAATGGCAAGAGTACTGACGTGCTGCCTGGTGCAACTCCTGGAAAAAAGGAATGAACAGGCGGGGTTTTATAGAAATGTAAGTCTTGAAGGAACCTTTAGCGATCACTTAATCTCTCCGCCTACCTTGCAGTAGGATTGAGTATACCTAAACTGTTCCTGGGAAGGAAGGCTTTATGAATAATTATGGTTGTACCTTCAGAAGTTCCCCCAGACTATCTCCCTGTGACCTTCCTTCACAGGTACACTTCCCTCGTTTTCCCAGTTGGTTTAGCTACATTTCATGAAAATTACAAAATGTTGGTAATGTGATGTCTTGTCATAGAAATCTACACTAATTCTCTGCCAAACAGGTGGATTACACTTAGGGGATACGGCAGAGAGGAAGGTGACATCTAATGCTGTGGTTGCTTTCTTACTTGCTTCCTGGTAGCCAAAACAGTATTTTCTTGTGGGACGTGGTCTGGTTAAATCCATGAAGGCCTGGCCTGACACAGTCATATCTGTGAACAGCAAATAGCATCCACGTTAGGGTTAGTAGCGGTTTGGTGCTTCAAGCAGCGTTGGTACACCTGGCAACTGGCACTGGATTTCCTCTGTGGGTAGAATCCAGACTTCTTGCAAAAACTTGTTGCATAGGAGCACTATGGGGAGAGGGAGCTGTCAATGAAAATCCTTTCTGGCTATACCGAACAATGAATGGTTTGGGGATATCTTAAATGTCTTGTGGGAGAAGTTTAGAAAACTCTTTGTGATAATAGTTTAGTCAGTTTCCTCTTCTCAATATGCAGATGTGCAGTATCGGACAAAGTTTGGTGGAGGCAGAAGGAAGGCCCTGTGCTCTGCTCATTTTCTAGTTGAACATAAATTATATATTGCTAAAACCTAGCAGCATGAAGTATTTTTGAAGGGCATTATAAATAATAGAAAGTTTGAAGTAAACAGTCCGAATCTGAATTTCTAATCACTTTGATAATGTAACTTGATGTACACAAATTGTAGTTAAGTATCTGATTTCCCCTTGAGATTAATTCAATTACATGTTCATTTCTACTTGTTCCTTTATGAACTCATTCGAATCATTTTGAAGTCAGCAACCAGAAAATATTTTTAAGTTTATTTCTTTTAAGTCTTATGCATACTATGTTGCCATTCTTGTATCTTTGTCTTGTATCAGATTAGATAGTTTTCTGGGAGGGAAGCAAGTGAAAAAGAACATGAAAGTAGTTTCTGTATTTGAAAACAGAACGCAGTCAGTGTTCTGCAGTAATCTCTCCAGCTCTAGGTAGAATCCAATACATACCATCCTTCTAACAACAGGAGATGCATGTCTTCGGGATTTATGTCAGGTTATTAATAAAATTAAAAGGAAAGTGAAGCTGTAATCTATAAGCAGAGATTCTTTTCTGAAAGCGTTGCAGTATAGACATCTACATGCTTTACCATTTTACTAAACCATCAGTAAATGTAGAGAGACATGTTTAAGAATATGTTACATAAAGAAAGGGGAAAACAGATTTTAATAAGTAAAGGAGGTGATAACCTAGTCAATTATGAAGCTTTTCCAAAGTAGGATTTATCTAAAATAATTAACCTTTTTTTAAAGTTTTTTTGAAGTTACTCTGAATTTGGATGAGAACTAAAATAGGCTTTATTAAGATTCTTCAGCTGGTTTAAAAGTCAACTGATAAAATTATTCAGGGAAGGTTAATCCATTTTCCATATTTCATGTGAAAACTTTGTGCAAAGACAAGCCATTTGAAAACATAAACATATGTGGGCAATGTTAATGTTGTGCTTTTCTAATTTCTTGACAGTTGAAATACAAAGTTTTTACAGACCAACTAATTCCTTTAGTGGAATTATATTTCATCTGCTGTCATTTCCTTAGTTTCATTTGGATGTGAGATCTTCTTTGTTTCTTGTCTTAAGTCATCACCTAACATTTGTAGGTCTTGTTAATCAGAGTCGTGAAACTGTTTAAGTTGGAAAGGACCTCTTGAGAGCATCCTTTCCACCCCACCCTACAGCAGGTTGCCCAGGACAGTGTCCAGTCAGGTTTTGAGTATTTCCATGGCTGGAGACTGCAGCTCCTCAGGGCAACCTGTGCCAGTGAGTGAAGCCCCTCACAGTAAAAGTGTTTCAGCTGCTATTAAGATTTTTGTTGTGTTCTTATGTTCTATTCTGCTGGGTAGGGTTATCTCTTTTGGAGACTACCTTAGCAGGCATTTTGGATAGAAGTGTTTGG
Source organism: Himantopus leucocephalus (assembly GCA_003993805.1). Classification (NCBI taxonomy): domain Eukaryota; kingdom Metazoa; phylum Chordata; class Aves; order Charadriiformes; family Recurvirostridae; genus Himantopus; species Himantopus leucocephalus. The sequence goes on from RSEF01000002.1 coordinate 13,805,766, forward strand.
TAAATGCCTTTAAAAAAGACATTAGTGAGAGGGTGTTCGCATTTAATCCAGCAACTGGGTAAGATTATCTAAGGTGGGTTTTTTTGATTCTGAGTATTACATTCACAGACCCATAAACTGCACTTCCAAAACAGACTTCCCAACTGAAGTCTAGTTTAATAGTTTAATGGTGTAACAGAACTAAAGGATTAGCCTGAAGTATTTCTTTAGGTATTAGCATTTTGTATATTTTTTTCCAGAGGAAAAAAAACGATTTATCAAATGATTGAGGTTGAAAGTTTTAACTGGTTCTAGGGAACACTGAACAAGGTTATAGAAATAGAGATGTATATATCCAACAGTTATCTAGCACCTGAATAAAACATGCAAAGGTTCTTTTCTACTTTTCCACACCTCCTTGGACTATTATATTCACTGTCTTATAACTGCACTTCTGAAACCAAGTCTCTCCACTGGGAACTGGAGTCTATTGATGATATGGCATCCATTGGCTAAATATATAGAAGCCTTCTCTGGCTAACGGAGCTCCTGAGTCTTAGCAGAGGTATTGTGCACGATAACTTTGCTCTAACCACAAGTATCCCTGGCATCTACTTTTGGCTGTTTTCTCTTTTCTGCAAGGGGTTCCTGGAGTAGCTGATCATTTTTCTCATCTGGGATGCTGGCCTTTATGTTCAAACCTAGGTTCTTTTTCTTCTTCTCTTTTCTTTTGTCTTTTAAGGTAACACAGCAAGTAGGGGTGCCTAGAAAGTCAAATATATTTTGAAGATCATCTTTTTTTCCTCTCCATTCTTTTCTAAAGCTAAGATTCTGCTGGTAAGTCTTGACTTCTGCAGCTTAGGTTTGCAGTGTTTGGTATTTTCTTTAATACTCCTAAGACATTGTGGGAGCTCCAATCATAACAAGTAAGATCTTGGAGGAGAGCCTGTTAAAAGCACAACAATTTTATTGCTGTCGCTCTGCAAAAACTCATGTTGTCTTGTAATCCTGTGCTGGAATTTGCAAAAAATGAGAAATCCAAATTAAGAAAATAGTCCAGAGCTCCCAAATTGTCTGCTGAGGAGACTTGTATAATAGCTGAGAAAGTAAAAAATAAATCTAAAGCATGTTTGCCTCTGTATTATGCTGTTTTGGGAAAATTATTGTTGTGTCTGCGATACCACATTGTATCATTATTTTGATAATCACTTAATAAACGACTTTTAATTTCAGTGCTCCTCCTAATTTTACTTGAGAGTTACTTGAGCAGTTGAGTAATTGTCCTGAAAACAACTGCAAAGGAAACATGGATGACTTTTTTTTTTTTTTAATTTTTGTTTCCTTTGGGACCTTGTTCCATTTCTGTGACTGGCTTGACATTGTTGGGCGGCAGTGGAAAGGCAAAGGTCAAACAGTACGTTATGACACATCTCATCTCTGTTACTTGCTCTAACTGCTGCGTTCTGTTCTAGGGTTTTATGCTGCTGCCTAACACCGTAATATCTCAAGACCCTTCCATGGAAAATCTTCAATGCCTATGTTCTTATTAATCCCTGGAGTTTTTGGCTCTGGTTGATATTTAAAAGATCTGGTGCATGTTTTACCCCCGTCTCATTTTCTCCTGTGATTCTTATGTTTTGAGGGTGGATAGAGGTGCTGTTTTTGAAAGCACAGTTGCACTGGGCAAAGGAAATCAGAGTCGTTTGTTTCTGTTTTTTTTGTAAGGGGAATGATTTGCTGTATCTCTGGAAGCTCATTCTGTTAATGCAGTTTCTGGGCCAAGAGTATTTTTCTTTAGGTTTCATGTGCTTTCTCTTTAATCTTCTGTATTTCTTTAAGCCATCTGGTGACTATATTTTAACAATTGATTTATTAGCATATTCCGTCATTGGTTTCTTGCAGTCCTCTTTCTTTGTGGAAGATATTTGGTGCAAAACAATGTGCATTCCCAAAGCAGAAGATACGTATTTGGTGTTCTAGCTCTCAGTCTCTTAACTGCTGAACTACAGATGCTTTCACGCCTCGTATTCTGTAACTAAAAAGTTAGGAAAGGTCCTATGGTGGGAAACTTCATCAAATTCTCACTTTGAACAAGACAGTGTGATTTGAGACTCTGTTTTCCACATTCAGTTGAGTGTCTTATGTTGCTGGAAATACAAAGAGTTGGAAGAAGCAAGCACATCTTCTGTTTTCACTTATGCCATTGGTGATACTCACAAAAGGACTTTGGTTTGATTAGGTTCATTTAATATTTTCCAGCCTAGGATTGCTTTCTTTATTTGTCAAAAGTGTTGTTTTGGGTTCAAACAAGTGTCTTAAACTAGCAATGGATAAATTGTTAAAAAAAACCCCCCATGGTCTTCATTTTATTCATTGCAGCTTTGATTTCACAGGTAACATGGTATCTCTTGCTGCTAAAATAAAATGTTATTTTCCTAATTGAGGACTTACTTTCTAACTTTGTGGTTCTGCAAAAACTAAGAGTACCCTGTCTCTTTTTTTCTGCAGTTATATATACTGTTTTTAGGGAGCTCTTGTTAGTGTTATCTTCTCTAACTCATGTGCTTTTCCTGTCAATGATGGTTATAATGCCTACTCCTTTGCTTTGTTAGGAATTTATAGGTGTATATAGCTGTGACTAAGGAACAGGTCTGTCAAGAGTACACCATTGCATGGTACTCTGCACAGTTTGTACCCCTGACTCAGAAGGTACAGTCTATCATCCTCCAGTGGTCTGCAGACCATAACGTTTAGTCAAAGAAACCATACTGCTGTTTATGATTTTCAATTTACAAATGTGGTTTATAGATTAAAAAATAGAAAATTCTCCACTAGTCAAACAGTTAGGAACTGATCCGTAATCTGTCTGTAACTGGTCTGCTGCAGCAGATTTGCCAGCAGAATTTCCACAGTTTCTGTCAAAAGGTGATAAATACAAATGCGAAAGAAACAGATCTTCCTGTAGTTGCTGTTACTGTTGCTTCTCTTCATTGTCAAGGATTAGAGAGAAGTCTGTAAGAATGGACTATGTGTGTCCATAGGCATTTGTGGGCAGAAGACGAATAAGGTAGGTGAGCTGTTACTTTGTGGAAAGTGGAGTGATAGGGGCTTCAGCTGCTGCTGGCTTTGTTTTATGTTTTCTGGTCACTATGAAAAGCTGTGCATAGAGCTGTTCTGGTCTTCATGCCTTATTTTATACTCTATTTGCAGAAAAAAACCAGTCCTTTATGGATAGCTGGACTGTCTTGTTTTGATCACTTTCTGGTTCAGGGAGGGATGTAAAATACTCTATTTGGTATCACTAGCATTGATAACAGATAAGATTGCTATAACAAACTCTTCTTATGAAAAATATTTCATTAATTGGAAAAACAGACGCATTCTTTCATTATGTACCAATTTAATATCCAGGACACCCATTGAAAATCTAATGTAGCCATGATAACATTGATTTATAAGTTGTTTTAACCTCCCTCCCACTTTATTTACAAGTAAATAGGAAAAATATCTTAAATAACAAAACAAAGTATTGCATTGTTTCATGATACATAAATAACTATTTGATATGCACGTTGGTAGCATATATTAGAAATGTTTTTAAATCAGTAGCTGAGAATTGAAACTAATGTTAAATTAAAAAAGCCACGGTTCTTCCCTAGTGGTGTGTTTTTATGTCGACGTGGTTCTTAGTCTTTTGACTTTATGACCAAAATTTAAATGTTTGTGAACTACCAGTATGAGAATTTGAGTATGTTAGTATTTCTTCTGGATGAATTGTTGATATCCATACTGTCCTTTCAAAATGGGGCAAAGTGTTTAATGCTCCCATTCATTAAATGCTAATTTCTTTTATTAGTGATTAAACCAAGACCACATATTTATTGGTGCCAAGGGATGCCAGCTGTTTAGTGGTTTGGGTGGTTTTTTTGTTACTTTATACTCTTATATTTTGCCATAAGGAGTCTAAATCACATGAGTGATTAGTACAGGTGTTGTTAATAAAGGCCTTATTCTTTGTGTATTATAGACAGAAGTAGTGTTGTTGAATAGCTAAGTTTGTTTATTTACTCTTGCTTTTTTAACTTTTGATAAATTTCAACTAACTAGAATGAATTTTTGCATAACTGGTCTTTCCTTCCAAAAAATACTTGTTTGGAATATTCGAGTAAAATTGAAAAGGAACTGAGAGATTAAAAAAAACCCAACCTAAACAAAAACGAACACACACACACATCACCATCAGCCCCCCAAACAGTAGTTTTACACGTAATAAAGTAGTTACGTATTCACAGTACATCTGCATGCAAATATTTCAGATTGTCCCCAGCATGTGAGTGGGAATCTAAAATTTGGTATGGAAATCATAGAGCCATAGAGTGGTTTGTTGAAAGGCACCTTTCAAGATCATCTACTCCAACCCCCCTGCCACGGGCAGAGGTGTCTTTCAGTAGATGAGGTTGCTTAAAGCCCCGTCCAACCTGACTTTGAGTGCTTCCAATAATGGAGCATCCACAAGCCTGTTCCAATGCCCCACCGCCCTTATTGTAAAAAATGTCTTCCTTATGTCCAATCTAAATCTACCCTTTTTCAGTTTAAAACTGTTGTCTGTTCTGTCAGTACAGGCCCTCCTCACTACAAGTCTCTCTGTCTTCCTAACAAGCCTACTTTAGGTATTGAAAGGCCTCGATCAGGTCCCTCGGGAGCCTTCTCTTCTGCAGGCTGAAAAAACACAAGTCTCTCAGCCTTTCTTCACAGGAGAGGTGTTCCAGCCCTCTGATCATCTTCATGGCCCCACTATGGACCTGTGTTGACAGGGCCATGTGTTTCTGGTGCTAGGGTCCCCAGAGCTGGATGCAGTACCCCAGGTAGGGTCTCATGAGAGCAGAGTAGAGAGGGAGAATCATCTCCCTTGACCTGCTGGCCATGTTTCTTTTGAGGCAGCCCAGGATATGGTTGGCTTTCTGGTCTGCAAGTGCACGTTGTGGGCTCGTCCGCCAGTATACCCTTCTCTATATGGTATAGTCCTTCTCTGCAGGGCTCCTGTCAATCAGCTCATCCCCGAGCCTGTATTGATACCGGGGGTTGCCTGAACCTAAGTGCAGGACCCTGCACTTGGCCTTGTTGAACTTCATGAGGTTCATATGGGCCCAGTCCTCAAGCCTGTCGGTGTCCCTCTGTTGCATCCCGTCCCTCTGCTGTACAAACTGCACCACTCAGCTTGGTGTCATCTGCAAACTTGCTGAGGGTGCACTCCCTCAACCCCACTGTCTATGTCATTTATGAAGGTATTAAAACAGTATTGGTCACAGTGTGGACCCTGGAGGGGCACCGCTTGTTACTGGTTTCCATTTGGACATGGAGCCCTTAACTGTAACTCTTGGTACAGGGCTATTCAGCCAATTCCTTATCCACCTAACAGTCCATCCATTGAATCCGTATTTCTCCAATGAAGTGGCAAGAATGTTGTGGGGAACTGTATCAAAGGCTTTATAGAAGTCTAGGTAGATAACATCCTTAGCTCTTCACTTACCCACTGATGCAGTCACTCCATTGTATACAGCCATTAGTCAGGCATAATTTGCCCTTGCTGAAGCCATGTTGTCTGTCTCAAATCATCTCTGTGTCATCCATGTGCCTTGACATAGCTTCCAGGAGGATCTGTTCCATGATTTTACTGGGCACCCTGGTGATCCTGGCTGATCAGTAGTTCCCAGGGTCCTCCTTTTTACCCTTTATAAAAAACAGTGTGATACTCCCTTTCCTCCAGTCACTGGGGACTTGATCTGGCTGCCATGAGATAGGCATAAGTGAAAAGGTACCTTTTAAGGGAACAAGAAATTGGTGTTTCTCAATAAAGTTGTGTTTTATGTGCAGAGAAATAGGCTCTTGCTTGTAATTTTTCCAATTGCCCTGACAGTGCTTCTAGAACACACGGAGATGTCTACATTTACGATGTAGTTACAAATTCAGCCTGGAGGAGAATGACTGTAGCAGGTCTGGTTTTCCTGTCAAACTATATTTTGATTCAGGAGGAGGTATGCTGTTCTTAGAGAATCACTTCAGATAATCTTGTTCTTTGTTGTTATTAAGTGTCCGCTGTTTCAACTACTTCAGGTACTATTTAGCTTATGACTTGGAAGATGTGCAATATTCTCCTATTTGTCCACAATTTCACAGGATTTAGAAAGTACTACAAAGTCATTTCGGGCAGAGTTGACGCGATGGACCCAAATTCTACTTGATTAGTCATGGTAATTCAGAGTGAATATACCCAAATATATGTGTATGGTTATATCGTTTGTAAAATAAAACTACTTGTGCATTCGTGTGTTCTCCAATGCATTGAAAATCACAAATGCATCATGATTATATTAATCCAGAGCATTATATTTAAACAAAAATTAACTCTGAGGCCTATGCTGAAACTTTTAGATTATCCTCAGATAAGTGATTGGAGTCTTAAAATAACTGTCAGAACTGTAGCATTTCTAGAAAGCAGTTATGTGACTTAGGAAATTCATGTCCTTTTCCATTCTGTGCATCTTCCATCCAAATTAGTTCAATGACTACAGTTAGTTTTAATTGAAGTTTAGATATTTATAGCTTGAAAGGAAAGCTCACAGGTGAGTTATCCTATCCTTGATCTATAAAGGGATTAAAGCAAACCCTTATCTCTGGAACTGAACCCTTTACTTTCTTATATCCTCCCCTCTTTGAAAACAATTCTTACATCAACGAAGTGTTAGGTTTTCAATGTTGAGTACTTAGAAAAAGGCAATTGTTGGTGTAACGGCTGTACCAGTGAATGAAGGCACGCGAAGTAGCCTGACTGTGCGTTCACCAGAGAGCAAAGGAACTAATTTACTTTTAGCTATCCAGTGAGGGTGGCATTGTGTGTCATAGGCCCATTTCTATCTCATAACTTCTTTCTACCTGTTTAACGGATGTTTATTTCTGTCCTGTCCTCCTGTAATGGTACTGATTTGACTTCTGTGATGTTAATTCATTGACTATGTCATGACAGGCCAGGAAATATCTTATATTTTTTGTCTGTTGATGCTACAATGAGACAATTATTTATGGCAACGAAGAACGTTGTAATAAAACTTCAGTTTTATTAACTTCAGGTAATAAAACTTCAGTTAAGTGCATTGCTGTCTTTTTGTCACACTGATGGAACGGTCTGAGAGTCCGTTTATGAAATCATGTGTAATGACAGCATCTTTTGTATGTCATGTAGTATTTTTTCTTACACCACTATTACTGCATCAACATTGTAACACGATAACATATTATTTTTATGGTGCCTGTTTGCTTTCAACGAAGTTCAGAATAAGGATGCAATCTCTGGGGGGGCTATGTGCATATATTTATCTACACACAATTTCTTATATTCTACATGTATGTGTAAGTAAAGCAGTTAACCTTTTCCTGTTTTTGATTCAAAGGTATCTTTGTTGCCAAGACTACCAACAAGATCACAGGAAATTCTATAAATGGAAAATTATGGCTGGAAGATACTTAAAACTATTTTTCTGGTATCATAAAATTACACGTTGGTTGCATACCCCTTGTACTGCAACATCAAGGAGTTGGAGGGGAAGAGGGGAAAATACACTTGTTTGCTCATGACGTCTATTTTGAAGCTATCAGTCTGGTTGGGTCACATATAACCTTCTTACAGATATCTACCTGGCAATTAGATGTAACAGTGCGTACTGTATGTGAGTGATGTCTGTGAACTTGAAAATAACCTAATGTTATCTTTAAAACCTGGTGCGTATAAGGCACTAAGATTTCTTGTGAGGTACTGATCAGTCTTCTAGTGACTTTTTAGGTTGTTGAAAGGCATAGTACCTCAAAGATAGGTTCTATAAAGTCTAAGAGTGTTCTGTACTGTGCGACTCAGCAGGACTGGGTGGGTTGTAGAGAGAATACTTCTTATTTAGGAATATAATACGTGACTGGAAATCACAAAAAACCACTGGCACAGCAGGATCAAGAGCCTGTACTGGCAGCATACAACACTAGGTTTAAAATTCTTATGAGACATCAAGAAGCAAGTCTGTTGCTTGCATGTAAGGTGTATATGTCAGCTTGATTAAAGGCTTGAGCTCTTTAGTCAGAGGTATACTAGATGTTAGGGGAGTCCAAAACAATCCATATTAACAATTTTTTTGCAGATGTTTTAATACTTAAACCAGCTGTTTTATTTCATGCTTTTTTTTTCCTCCATTCCGTATCGTATTTTGCATTTCCATATGAATTCTTCCAGTCTGACAGTCATGCGTATTTCACTTTGTATTGAAATATTCACTTCATAATACAGAAAATTTTCGGTATCTGATTGTTGTAGAGTTCTTACTAAAAATTACCAGTAAACCAATAGCTCCCTCTGTCCTCACAACTGTTTTCATTTTCCCTTTTGGGAGTATCTGCTGATTT
>RSEF01000002.1:13821464-13831871 GCA_003993805.1 Himantopus leucocephalus
GTTGGGGTTGTTCTGCCTGGAGAAGAGAAGGCTCCGGGGAGACTTCCAGTATCAGAAGGGGGCCTATAAGAAAGCTGGAGAGGGACTGTCTGATTGTACTGTCTAATTTCAGCTTCTAAAACACACCTGAGAACATGCGGGCAAAATCATAATCCCACTGAAGTCAGGGGCACAACACCTACTGTGAGGGAGGAATTAAGATTTTCTGACACCACTCGTGATTCAGATTTCTTTTTCTTCAGACTTCATCCTTGAATTATGAATGCATAACAGTACAAATAATAAATCTATAAATCAGAAATTTTAATTTAAATTTTACTCTTAGAAAATGGCAGTTTATCTTCTCAAAAGTTTTTCTTCAAAGGAATAAATTTTGATTCATCTCAATGACATGGTTTGTTTTACAGTCAAAAACTCTCATAAATAGATTCTTCCCTTCCAGCAATTTAGCTGTACATTCAAAATTGAGAAGCAACAGGGAACAAAAGACCTGAGCCCTATCTATGTGATTCAAAGCACAGACGTATGATCATCCTAACCAAACAAGAAATCTCGGGTTTTTTTTCTTATTTTGTTCATACTGAAACTGCTCAGCTCTGCAGAATATTAGACATTTCAGGATTGACACAGGCAGAATAACCATGTTTTATAAGGCTGTAGTTCTTTCATGAGGTGAGATCTACGCTTAAGTCCTAGTCTTAATTCAGTGCAGGAAATTGTGAATACCAGTTTTCTCATTTCCCCTTAATCCTGACTGAATGTGATAATTGGAACTAATTTTGGAAATCAGGAAAATTCACACAGGACTGGGAAACTATTTTTACCCAATTCCAAATACAGGATTTGGGAAATATATAAATGGAATAGCTGCATGTAATGGAGGGGAAAAGTCTGCTTTTTTCATTTCAGTAAAAATTTGAGGTACTGGTTGAACAAATTCTGTGTAATTGTAAGCTTGGAGAGATATGAAGGGTGTTGTGAAATGGAGTCATCTGTCAGGCCTATGGTTTTCACCAGGTTGTATGAATTGAAGACTGCTAGTACTTCAAATTATTGTTTCATTATTTTTGTTATTTAAATTACAACAAATTCCCTTAAAAACATTAACTGGAATTCAGTGATCTGTTTTCTTTGAAACAGATAATGATGCTGAATATTCCACACAGAGCCTTTGTATGGTATAGGAACCCAGCAAAACAGAAGCATACATAAGAAAAAACCCCAGACTTATTAATACATTTTGGCTGTGATATACAGATTTGTCAGAACAAGATTCCTATACACATGCAAAGATTGAGGTTCAAATGACAAGTATTTCATTAGCTGTAATTCATACCCCGGAGCGCTTGATGATATTTTCTGGCTGAAAATATGCAATTATTATTTAGAAATAAAATGACTTCATGACATTACAAAATTACCTCTGTAAAGTGGAGAACAGATGACTACTAGATGTGATGACATGCCTTTTATTCTTTTAAAGCTTAAAATGATCTATTCTTAAATTACAAAATACAGCAGAAGCATTAAATCATATGGCAGACAAAATAATTTCTAAAGACGTTATCTGGCCTGTTTTAAATCTGACTAGAATTTGGCAACAGGTCAAAATGGCTCTATTAAAGTGAACATATAAGTATAGGATCTCTTGTAGAAAGTATACCAGGCAAAAAGAAGTTAAACCTGAAATCAAATGAAAAGAAAAGGAATATTGATGTTGACTTTAATGAAGTTGAGATTTCATCCGGGAAACATTATAGCTTCATCATGTTTTTTTTCCATTTTTTGGATGGAAAAAAAATATTTCTGATTTCCTTCCTGTGTTTTTTCCCTTTTCTGTAGCGATTCAGCTGCAAGAGTCCTCATATTTTGCTACAACACTTGGACAGTTACTTATTTGGAAGCAGTTAATTCCCAGGATTAGTAGCAACTTTAACAAAACACAGTTTCATCCAGGCAACTTGCATGACATATTGAATGTACAAACCTCCTTTAACATAAAAAATAAATTATTGTAATACTCAAATACCTTCAGGAATGATATAATTTCTTCTTCAGATGATAGAGATTTGCCAGTGACTTTAATCAGAGGAAGGCCATTTTGAGACCTTTTGAGTATTGCAACAAAAAGTATAAAATTTCTCATGACTAGAGCTAAAAAAACGTTTTGCTCCTATTTACTCGTTCAAGTTTATTATTATGATAAAGAACTTGTCACCTTTATACTAAATAATAACAAACAAATTGCATGTATAGAAGGTATACATTGCAGGTATAAAACAAAGATAAACATTGAAAATGATTTCTATTCTGTTTTCATGACCAGATTATGTGATCATAGCGATTCTGAATATCATACAGACATAAGTTCACCTATTAAATCATACTTCGTATGTACACAAAGTATGTTTATCTTAGATGATAAAAATTTATAAATACTTGTTTTTTGCAGCAAAGATTTCAATTTGTGATGAAAAGTGAATTAATGTCATGCAATAGATACCCTGTGTTCCACCCTAGCTTCCACTCTAGGCAACCATATTATATCCAACACTGATCCATCTATATCCTGTACTGATCGTCCACTCAACAAAGAAAAGACCAGAAATTAAAAAAAAAATCTTACCCATCAATCTGTTTTCCTTAAAAAGCTTGTTTCCAACAACTTTAGAGATAGAAAAATGTATCTTTCAGTATGCAGCATCTACTGAATTAAAAGAAAGTGACAGTATAAAAAATGTGAAAGGGAAAAGATGTCTGTTCTGCAGCTGTCTGCCATTCTATATCTTTCTCATCAGGTGATAGACTAATATTACTCCTACTAATGTATTATCTATTTTTTCAACTCTTCAGAGTTTATCTCGTGTCAGGATGATACAGACTCAACAGGTTATTTACACTGCAAATTAAAATATTAAAAAGTTTAATCTCCTGCCTACATGTGATGAGATTAGATTGGGCAACAAAGGGGTTCATGAAAATTTGGAAAATATTTTATTGAACGAATTCTAATAATTGCTCACAAATTTTTTGCCACCAATACTCCTCTGCAAATATCTGACGTTTGATGTTCACAATTTGAGCTGTGCCGTTATTCATCTATTTCATATAAGGTTGGTTCACTTTATTATCAGCTGAATTTCACTTAGTTAATTTTTAATTTCTTTAGGAACTTGTGTGTGTGTGTTAACAAGACCCATTTATCTGCCACAGGTGTAAATGGGAGATGAAACTTTACAGGAAGTGAATTTTTAATTATATTTCTATTAATAAAAAATATAGCATAGTGTTATATATAATTTTAATGCATTCTGAATTCTTCCCATGCTTGATCAAAGGCAGTTGCAGACTGATATACATACCGTGAAATGCTCAGTTTATCATCTGTGACTTATGAGGCACGAACGTGTTTCATGTCAGATGAATATAATACAGTATATAAGGAGATAAAGAACCTTCTTTCCACATTATGACAATCAAATAGTGTGTCAAGGAAGCCCCAAGTGAAACTGGACTCCCCATAAGCTAAAAGAAATGGATATTTATTTTCTTAATAAACCAGATATTGCTTGAATATTTTAGTATTATTTGATATTAACTGCAAAATGAACATAGTGGATAGCATGATCAAAAAACATTTTGTAACAGACATTACTTGAAACAAGGATTTTATATCATATGTCAATATGTTACTATTGCATTCATCATTTCTGCATGCAGCTGGTTATTACTGCTATATAAAGAACAACTATATGCAGATGAACAGAGAAAATTATGTATTCAGCAGGTCATCTCTGTGTGCAAATTTACCCTTTTTAAAGAGTGCGATCACAGTAATTTCTAGTGCAAATTAAATGCACAGTTTAATTATTCATCTTTTCACTGGTCATGAAAGATCAGGTCCAGAAGTCAGTCCTTTATCACTGATAAATATCTGCCAGGACTGAAAGGTAGGGTTCCTTGCCGTGCTGGTTTTAGCTGGGATAGAGTTACATTTCTTCATAGTAGCTTATGGTGCTATGTTTTGGACTTGTGATGAAAATGGTGTTGATAACACCGGGATGTTTTAGTTACTGCTGAGCAGTGCTTGCACAGCCGCAGGGCCTTTTCTGCTTCTCATGCTTCCCCACCAGCGAGCAAGCTGAGGGGTGCACGAGAAGTTGGGAGGACACACAGGTGGGACAGCTGACTCCAACTGACCAAAGGGATATCCCAGACCGTACTACATCATGATTAGTAATAAAAGGTGGGGGAAGAAGGAGCAAGGGGGATGCGTTTGGAGTAATGGCATTTGTCTTCTGTAACTGTTATTTGTAACGTGTTTTCCTGGAGATGGCTGGACACGTCTGTCAATGGGAAGTAGTGAATGAATTCCTTATTTTACTTTGTTTATGCATGCGGCTTTTGCCTTCCCTGTTAAACTGTCCTTATCTCAACCCATGCATTTTCTCACTTTTACCCATCTGACCGTCTATCCCATCAGACCAGGGCTGAGTGAATGAGTGTGTGTGGTGCTTATCTGCTCACCATGGTTAAACCACAACACTTGCTTATGAGCTGATTAAATACTTTCCACTCACTTAAAAGTGGAACTCAGGCTCTAAAAAATGCAATCAATTAGAGTGCTCCTATACAGTAATTCAGTGAGGAGAACCTTAATCCAGAGTACGTCAGAGCACAAGTCACCTACATTTCCTGTCCCAGATCCTGTTAAATCTACTGTTATTTGACTGAAATATAAATCTCCTCTCACTAATGGAATGCCTTACCCTAATTGTAAGAAATCCGAAATTCAGAATGAAATTTTCAGAACACAACAGTCTTCAGTCACATCTGCCTGTGACTTTGAAGAACCTTTCAATTTCACTTTACTGCTGAGTATATCAATATACCAGATAATTGTCATTCTCTTGGTGCAATCAGAATATGACAAATAAACGTGTTCCATTTAGTTCTGCTTTGGTTTGATTTACTCTAACAAAAGTGGCAAAAAATGTACTCTCTCTCATTTTAAATTGAGCAACAGCAGCTGTGCAGGATTAATGTAGCAGGAAACATTCCAAACAAGGATTCTTTTAATGCCATGTGTTAGGGAGATCTGTATTTTCTAGAAATGGTAAAAAAAGGAGAAAAATATAGGTGAAATTTGCAGTTTCCTTATAAAATGTGTGATGGTCTTACCTTATCCTTCTGCAAACTGAAAGTTTTTCAGAAAAGTGCCTGGATGGGGCTTGTTACAACCTGCTTTTCAACAAATTTTAACCTGCAATTAAGCAGGAGTGAGGGCTATAATCAGAATACTGCACTCGTGTTATATTACACTGGTTATACATGGTTATATTACCATATATATATTATATTACTATATATATATATTACCATATATATAACTAATACATGGTTATATTACCATACTGTCTTTCAATAACTTTTCTACCCTTGGTCTCCTAGACTTTGCTCCCTTTGTCCTAGTTGTTGTCCTGCATCAGTTTTTGAATATACCTAATGAAAGTATATCTAAAGACTTATTTTTAAGGATACTACTTTTAATGGGGTACAGATTATCAGATACAGACCGTGCAGGTGAAAAAAGGAGAAATATAGCAACCAAGTGAACATTGGTTGCTGCTCCATATTTTTAATAGTTAGTTACATTAATTAACATTCATGTTTTTTAGGAACTGATTTAGACATAAACTATTGGTTTAGCCAATCATTTCACTTTCAAAAACAGTCTCATTTTTAAAGCTACCCCAGACTTCTTATCACTTGATATAATCAAATGATTGGAATGAAGTAGTCCAAAGAAATATTTCCAGAACAATTCAAAAGACTGCATTTAAAAAATGTGTTTTTGTATTTTTCTGAGAAAATCCACTGAATACTTTGCTGAACAGTAATAGACTTCATCACACGGTTAACTCTGGTGAAGTACTTTGATGCATCAAGACAAACACTTGTGTGGCTGAGTTTTGCCTAATAGGTACCATCAGACAAGAATTTCATCCATGACTCAAGAATATCCTTTAACTTTCACTCAACTTTTAAAAATCAATTTAGCTGTCTTTTAACATGTATGTCTTCAAAATTGATGTATATGCCTAGAAAGTTTGATAACTATATTTTTATAAATTGAGGTGTAAATATTCCGTTGTATGGTTTCTTTTATTTTCTTCAGTCAGTTTGAATTTAGTGGCTCACACCAGTGCAATCACACTGCTGAGAAAAGCATGGAATGTTTTCTTTTTTAAGTTATGAAAACAGCTATTGCACTGCAGCAACTTCTTTGAAAAAAAGTCAATTTCTTCAGTGTTCTACACTCAGCTCACCTTTTGTGGTTGTAACTATTCCCTGATATGCCAATTCCTGATAAGCTCATTAGCAAAATTAGCTTCTAATTGTAGCTATATTCCTAATACTGCATAAACATACTTGTTTGCTATTATAGACAGAATTTTTCCTTTCCTCAGTATGTCAACACTGAATTGCACAATAGTATTAACATTTGTAGTACTGTGTTCATTGCGGATCCAGCTTAAAGATTCTACCTTTTCTGATTTTCAGCTCTGTTCTTTCCTCTTCTCTTCCCATCTGATTATCCTCCCCACACCTAGTGTAATTTTGGTTTTCTAAGCATCCATATTTAAAAACAATAAACAACAGAAAATGAAACCTGGTTTTGGAGGCTTTAAAACATCTGAGTATTTAACAGACACAATTTAGAACATAGTCACATAAAGAATCAAATTGGCAAAACTAGGAAGTTAATTGCCTTTAATCTGTGAGGGGTGAAAGAGAGTGCCTGCAGGCTAGGGAAAATGCAACAAAACCCCCTTGTTTGGATCTGCAAGTTACTGACGAGAGAGGTAGAATGTTTCAAGTACAGATAGCTTGCAACACTGGTTTTGTGTGAATCTGAGATCAATGAAGAATGGTGTTTATTCCTGCAAAGAGTAATAATTGACCTTGTTTCTTACCCCTCTTTGCAATGGGTACCATAATACAGATAGGACTTCTTGAGATCCTGAGTGGAATAGGGAAAGTAAATTGGAAAAGTATTGTTCAATTCCTCTTATAAAATAAGAAGTAAAGATGTTGTTAGCAGGTGTCAGATGGGAACAAAAAGACAGAAACAGTTCCTTACACAATGTGGAGTTTGGCTGAATTTTTTTTTAAATATAAGTTGTATTGTTTAGGGTTATATGAATTCAGAAAATCTTAACCGATTCATCAGAAAAAAAGTCACTAAATGCTATCACATACCAAGAAATTATCTTCTGGCTCATGAAACCCCTAAATTGAGACTGATGGAAGCTGGGAAAGTTTACTGAAATTTTACTGTATGCTCACTCTATTCCTATATTCTTACCAAGGGATGCCATCCTGGGCACTATGAGAGAGAGAATACAGGGCTAAGTAGATCCTTTGTCTGTCTGTGTTTTCATATATATGACTGTTTTGCCTCCTATCCTTCTTATTGATATTGTTGTCTCAGTCACTCTAAATAACCTTACTAAGCAGTGATAAGTCATATTCTTCTTCTCTGTAATGATCTCAACATCCTCTGTTGCACTCAAACCTACTTACTTAGCAATAGACAAAATTGTAGACATTGTTCCAAGTAGAGTAAGGACTTCGCATATTCACAGGCCCTGGATTTAAAACCCAACAAAATTGATTTCTATAGTTACAGAGGCTGTGAATTTAAAGTGTTCCATGAAGAATAAAGAATACTGGAAATAATGCCTATCATTCTTGTATGTTGAGTATGCAGTCTCTGTTTATTTGTTTATTATGTGCCTTTGGCAGGCAAGTGCAAGTCAGTGCTGGTATCCATCTGTTCCACTGTTTGTTTCTTTATAAGTGTTTGTTTGGAGACACCATTTTGCTTTTGATAAAAGTTCAGGAGAAAGCACAAGAGCATCTGTAGTAAAATAGTTTAATTGCATTGACCAGTATTTTTGAATTAAATTGTCTTTGGGTGATGAAATCATCAAACAAAAAAGTATTCATTAACTGCTCAGTATCGATAATATAAACAATTATGTTACAAAAATTATAACACAATGTTTAGATCTGGAGTAGCTATGAACAATTGAACCATAGCCACTAATTTAAGCAGGGCAAACTCAACATCAGTGAAGTTTGTAACAAGCTGCTGTTTACTTCACTGAAAAAAGGATTTCACTCAGAGATCTGAGGTACTGTAACATGCTTTTTTATGGGCTGTTTGCTGTTCAAACTGTAATGCAATAGTAACTTTTAATAACAATGTAACTATGGAAATAAATATGCCAATATGCTTGGCAAAATAAATTTATCTAGTAAGCAAAAATTATAACTTGACACATTAACCTATCTCGTTGAGAGATTCTGAGAAAATTAATATTTATATTCACAGTTCCAACTCTAATCATAGAGTCATAGAATGGTTTAGGTTGGAAAGGACCTTCACAGATCACCTCGTTCCTNGCCTGGCCTTGAACACTCTCAGGGATGGGGCTTCCAGAACTTCTCTGGGCAATTTGTTCCAGTGCCTCACCACCCTCACAGTGAAAATTTTTTCCTATTATCTATTCAAAATCTCCCCTCTTCCAGTTTGAAGCCATTAGTCATCATCCTATCACTACACACCCTCTCCAGCCTTCTTGTAGGCCCCCTTCAGAGAGTGGAACATAACATTTTGTAATGGTTATTTGACAAAATAAAATTAAGTTGGAAAAACTACATCAGAATGCATTACATGAACATTTTCAATGATTTTTGTATGTTTACATTAGAACAACTCTTTGTCTACGTATTCTATGTTGTTTATCTGCCTTTGGGCTGAGATATGTGTAAATGTTGCTTATGTCATTAGTATCCTGTAATCTGTCACAAAGACCACCAGGTCTTTTCTATTTAAAGATAAGAAAGGGAAGTAATGAAACAAACAAACAAAGGACACCCAAACTCTTGGTGATGTTCAGGTTCTGTTTAGCGCAATTGTAGTTCATGTCAAGATACCAGGGTTGTCAATTGGGCAAATAAGAGATTTTACTAAATTTAGCCTACTAGCTACAGAACCTAGTACTGCATCAAGAGATTCGCACTGTAGTTCCAGATGTGACTTTCTAGATTTACTTAATTCACTTCATTTCTTTCTGCTCTGTTTTTGCATTCGTCTTTTGTCTGTCTTACCTACTTGAGTAACAAGCCCTTCAGATCATGGTGGGTCACTTAGCATGTGACTGTACACTGTAGTCAATAAGTATTTGAATTTATATGGAACACAAATGCTGAACAGTAAGAATGGAAATTGTGTGTTCCAAATGCCATTTACTCTTTTGAGCTTACTCTGGAATTGCCTACTGACTTTCACTGAATTATAATGGTTACACAGAGTGTTCTACTATTTCTTTCCTAAGAAAGCATTCAGTGACAGAAAGGAGTTTAAAAAGCTTGAGGAAAACTCTGTATGGATATAATGTTTATGTAGCAAGACCAGTAACCCCAGGTACTTTTCCATTCTTGCTTATTCAGAAATGGTTCCACCTCTTACAGAGATATATTTTTCATGGTATTACTCTATGGGAATCAAAATAAATATTGTCTGTGTACATTGAGAACAGTGTCCATTGTAAGTGTGCATTGTGTACAGTGTCCACTTGCCTCAGATTGTTTATGTCTTGGCTAGTCTTTCTCATGACATGCAACCTAACTTCTCCTCTAAAACATTGCAAATAACCCAAATCTATTTTCTGAGCTCAGTTCTGCAGCAGGAGATTTACGTGATAAAAGAAACAAATAGTCCATGAGAATCTGAATCCAGTGGATAGTAATCCTGTTAGATACCTTCATTTATTTATATCTCAGCCTGCCCACTTGGGCCATACAGATTTCATGCAGAAATAACCTGGACATGGCATGGTAAGTGTGAATGAGTCCTAGGTAGAGCATGCTTTCACACCTGCTGAGCTTCAGATGGCCTTTGTCAACTAGCCATAATGCCAAGAATCTGTCTGAGCTACTGTGTCCTACCAGACAACAGTGCCACAAGTGATTTTGTTGGATAAGCCAGTGAACAAATGCTGGGTTTTTACCAGTGATTTAATTTTTCAGGAAAGGTGATTTCTCTTAAATTAGAACTTTAGCAACCAAAAGGAAATAACACCTCCTAATTGAAGCAAAGCTTGTGTTGGTTGTACTGTCTTCTAACCATTGAAAAACTTTCATTTTCATTTGTTTTGTTTCACTTCCATTAAAAAAAACTTGGCAAAACATACTTTTGTGCTCAGAAGGTCTCTTTTGAGCAATACTTATTTCACTGAAAGATGGTTGAATTAAATCTGGCCAGGGACATTAAGACAAACAAAAAAATCCTGCTATAAGTATGTCAGCGAGAAAAGAAAGACTAGGGAAGATGTG
>RSEF01000002.1:13849674-13872162 GCA_003993805.1 Himantopus leucocephalus
CCCCCCCCCCGCCGCGGGCGGGTTGAGCCCGGTGCGGCCCGGTTGTCCCGCGGGCAGCGGTGCTGTGGGGCTCGGCCGCCCTGCGGCCTGGGGACGGGGCGGCCCTGGGGAGCTGGCGGGCCTGAAGTATCCAGGAGCGGGCTGGCGGTACCGTTGGGGATTTTGGGGTTGGTTTGGGGAGTTTTCTGCCGTGTGGTAGTGGAGGGAGAGCTTTGGGCTTGTTTATGCTTCAAATGCTCTTCCCAGCTGGGGCAAGTGCGGGATGGGGGAGCAAAAACAGGCTTGGAGAATGAAAAAGGAATTTTTCAAGGTACAAAAGCGAACTACAGGCTAAGCTAGCAAATCTTGTGAGAACGAATTTAGGACAGCAGACTCGACAGGTGAAGAAACAAATATTTAAAGGGGTTTTTCTTTCTGTTAAGTGCATTTCTCTGATGTCTTAAGGGATGTTGCTTTCCATAGAAATGGTCATGCGGCAATTTAAGAAACTCTTTTGGAAGGCTTGAAAGTGGCAGGCATGAAATCAAAGTCTGAGTGAGATCTCTAATTACTTGGAATGCTGTAGTAAAGGTCATAATCCTGGATTTTAAAATCAATAAAGACCACAATGTTCTTAATAACTGGCATAACCACTGCAGGATATAGAACATAAATACTTGGAAATTTCCTTTTCAAGCCCCAAAAGTGCTTGTTTCAAGAATATATCTCTATGATGGTCATGCACTCACTCTTTCAAAAGCGTTATGGGCTAGGGAGTCTGTTGTGTCTCTTTTAACTAATTCTAGAGTTTAAATCTCTTCTATGTTAGGAGTGTAGACCTTTCTGGTTTTGCACCTTATTTAAAAATTTTGGGATGACATTATGCAGTTTCCTGCTATTCATAAGAGTATTTAGGGGGAAGAATTCTGATCATAAAGACATATAGCAAACAAACAGATGCTCTTCAAACTTTAGCAAATTGTTATTTTGCCTAAGTTATTCATGGTTAGGCATATTTCCCGATGTTTTAAATAAAGTTCAAGTTGCTAATCTTTGCTCTTCCTAGTTTTTTGTAGTCCTGAAGTAGGGGAAATTCCCTTAGGTTGTGCCATTTGCAGGTAAATTCTTTCCTGATTAAAGGCACAACTGTATAGGTTACTGATATATCTTAAGGTTTGTGTTAGAGAACAAGTGCCTTGCACAAATCAGTCAAGCTACTTTGTGTTACCATTATTTATGTTTTGCATATCAGAACTGTTCAAAAGCTTCAGTTAAGACCGTAGTCATCTTTGGCTAATTGTCGTAACCCATACGGAGACACGGTGATCTAAAGAACTTCCAAAGGTAATATGGAGTATGTATGGAGTAATAGAGATAAAGCAAAAGTTTTAAAATATCCTGGGAGCATTGTTTTATTTACTAATTTTTTTGTAACTTATTGGTTATTCCCCCTGACAAGATATCTACTGTCGTCTTCCATCTCTCTGCTTCAATAGAAGTGTCATTCTGTGCATTCTATTACACTGAATCTTGGACTCACTGATTAGCTCTGGCTATTTAAAGGACCCATAACACAATGATAAATTTGTAATTTGGTCATCTGCTATGAGGAAATTTTCCACATAGCAAGAACAATGTAAGAAAGCCATCACTGAGCTTGACTTATAGTCCATTTAACTCAGTAAGGCAGTATTTTATTTCTAGCAGTGGTAATAGGAGATGGTAACTTAGCGAAAGCAATATTTCCTCTTCCTGCAGTCTGTGAGTCGGAGTTGATGTAGACAGTAAGAGTTACTTCAGCAAATCTAGTGAAGATATTGTGTAACTCACATATTTTGTTATATAAGGCAAAAGACACGCAGCACAAGAAGAGAAGTAAATATTGATGTAACATTTGAATTATAGCACCTGGCTATGAGAACTGATAATTTATCTGTAGGATATAGGCAATTTGGTGACATAATGTCATTCAGGTTAGCGATTACTTATGGTCGGAGCTGAGCTGTGCTCTGGGGACTGGAGAAGGAGGGAAGCTTTGTATGGTATTCTCTTCCCCATTTAAATCCTATAATAAGTACACCTTGGCTGAATCCATTGGGGCTGTTTATTCCTTATCCTGTTCTAGCAAAGGTTGGAGAATTTGGTTTTTCTGCGATGTGTGGGATTCACTAGGTTAGTAGCAAAGGCTTGTACAGTTTTGCTGACCTTTTTAATGTTGTTAAGAATATCATATACTAGCTCTCAAGGCAGTCTCAAGTGTGGGAACTTGTCTCTTCCAGTTCTCTCTGTCTTTGGTGGTGTTTTCATTTATGGTGATGACCTTGACTGCACCGTCATCTCTGCTAACACTCCTTAGATTTTTCACTTGGGCTACTTTGTTCATTTTTATGTGGGAAGCTGTGTGTAAGCAGACAAGTTGATAATTAGTAATTTCCTAAAATCTCCATCAGTGATGAATCTTTCGATTCAGTGTCCAGTGTCTGATTTCCTGTTCAATGATGGGGGATCAGCAGCTCTCGGAAGCAGTTCTTGTCATGGAAAAGTATTAACATCATCTTTCTTTCTTGGGCTGTATAATATAGGTCTTATCTTCGTGAAGTTAATGCTGCCTTTTCCCTCCTTAGTGAAGTTTTTTTCTTAATGCTCCACCTGACCAGAAGTTCGGTTCACATACAGGAACTTTCATCTACTTTCCAGCCTATGTGGCCAATATGAACCCAACTGCTTAGCCTGGATGGTAC
Organism: Himantopus leucocephalus; assembly: GCA_003993805.1. Lineage (NCBI taxonomy): Eukaryota > Metazoa > Chordata > Aves > Charadriiformes > Recurvirostridae > Himantopus > Himantopus leucocephalus. The sequence goes on from RSEF01000002.1 coordinate 13,852,395, forward strand.
CTTGATTTAAATAACGTTTCTATATCTCTGGTAATTACCTCCTCCTCCATTATTTTTTAAAACACTGTGTTTACAATGTTTAAATCCCTCTCTCTTGAATATGCTAATGGAACGTAGTGCACGACTGCCTGGTGTAATGGTGTTAAGCTTCCTTCTGTGTTGAAAATAGCTTTCCCAACACATTGTTTCTTCTTCTCATGGCCACATCCCGTTGGTGGCTCATACTTCTCCCATGGTTTATCACATCCAGTGTTTTACTGATTTTGTTAAGGGTTTTTTCTTCTCTCCTTTTGACTGATTCCATTGTGCTTGTTGTACTACAGTTATGTAGGTTGTACTCAATTTCATGGTCTCTTGAAACCAATCATCTCTACTTGCAGGTTTTTGGGGGACAGTTTAGCCCAGTTCTTCAGTTTATATGCTTTAAGATCTCCTGTTTTGTTTCTGTCTTAGATATAATTGTTTGCATTTACTTACGCCATCAGACAACCTGCTTTTGCCTCTTGCTGAGTAGCCTCTTTCTTAATGAGACATAAATTACCTAGTTTATTGATAGTCTGAACCCTAATCTCTTTGGTTTTGACCTTCTATATTATCTTTTTCAGTCTGGTTAAAGAATCATCTGGGGGTTTATGCTAGAGTTGATTACGGTTTTGGGGTTTTTTTTCACCACATGGGCAAATCAAGGTCTAAAAGCACCAATTAATGCTACTATTTTCGTTCTTTTAACTTCCTTTTCTAGTTGTTACCTATTGTCTGAATATACCTGTAGTGGGAGACTGATAATGATGGAATGAGGATGTGTCACATCCCGGAGATCAACTTCGCGCATAAGTTTAGATGCCAGGAAAGAAAGGTTAAGACTTCCACTTTTAAGTGTGAGCTTAGTGTTGAGAAGAGCTCTGTAATCATTTGTTACTAACCTACACCACGGTTTTTATGCTTAACCTGCTGGCTATGAGTATGTGTGTAGTTGTACCCACTCAGAATTCCAGAGAATGCGGTGCAATCTTGTTGCAGTTAGAGAGGTTTCTTTTTTTGGAGGTGGCTGTGGTGTTTGGTTTTTTGGGGGTTCTTTTTTCTTTTGTGGTTATTGGAGCAGAGGTGGCCCCTGAAGCATCGGAACAGAACTGTTAAATTGACTGCTCTGTAAAAATTCTTAGGGCAGAAAATCTCCGTGTTTTAGAACATTATCTTGGAGACAAACTTTTCAGGAGTTGATTTGATTTTTTTTTTCCCCAATAAAATCAACTCTGTCTTGCCTGTATTCAGCTTTAGCAAGTTTTCCGAATTTTGAAAATTAGTATTAGCAGATGTGCGAGAGGGTTCAGTTTGCACAAGACGCTATACAGCTGGATGTCATCCACACTTTGGCGATTCAACTCTCCTAGCTCACCAGATTTGTTAACAGATACCTGCAGATGGTGAATAGTACAGGGACATAACCAAGATCTGAGGGATTTTAACTATTACCTCGAGCTTCACAGATAGAGAGAATAATTTCTTTTTTCTTTTTCTCCCCCNCCCCCCCCCCCCCACTTTCAAGTTATGTTGTCTGTGGGCTTGTTTGTGCTTCAGATGCTGAAAAGTTTTTCTGCTGAGAAAAGTTTTTGGTACATTGAGTTAAATATACTGAGGAATTGTTTTTGTTATTCCTTATATCTGCCATAGAAATGTACCTAACAGTACTTGTTATTTAATTTATATTTATCTTAAACAGCCAAATCAGCAAAAATATGGTTTAAAAAGTGATTATTATTAAAACATTTACTTTAAAATGTGTTCATTATAAATTTAGATTATAACAGCGCAAATCCCCATCTGGAATGATAATCTAACATGTTTCTGAAGAACATGTAAGAATGGAATGACTTAGCTAGACATAGATAAATCCTATAAGCATGACACAAAAAATACATGCAATATCTTTCTTGCTGTATTAACTGTTTGCTGACAGACTGAAGGATCTTTTTTTTTTTCTCAGAAACAGGGGCACTTTGGCTTTAAGTACAGTCAAATTTTATATGTGTAGTGATTATGAAACTGAGACAAGCATTTTGGTATAGATATAGCTTTATGAATAAGGTTATATTTTTTCTCCATACATATGCTGCCTGCCCTTTTTTCCTTGACCAAGGAATTTGAAAATCAGAGATATTTAACTCTCCCTTTTCTTAAATGTTATATGTATTCTTCACAAAATTTGAATGAAAGCATCTGCTAAGCCATAGTAACAGTAACACAGTACATGTAAACATACTTATTTATATTTTTTCTTGAGATGTTAATTTATTTTCTTTAGAAGAAAAAAAAGACTATAAAGTTTCATTGAATTTATTTTTCAAGATCCAATTATGGAACATCCTTAGGAAGATATGTGATCAAGTCCAATCCACTGCTATTGTTGGCAGCTAGAGCCTAATCTCCTCCATAAACTGATAAAGCTCAGTCTTAAAAGTAGCTATGTTTTTGTCCTTGTGCTCCTGTGGAAGGTTGTTCTAATGTCTCATTCCAGTGCAGATCTGGTGATGATGATGGTGGTGTTGCACGTCTGTTACTAACAGCTTATTCTAATCACTGCGAGGTGGCCTGGCTATCCTGTATGTCATCTTGTCCTGATAAATCCATACAGCTTGGTGGGAAGGAGCAAACGAGGGGAAAAGTAAAAAGGACAACCATTTAGAGCCCTGCTTATGTTTGTCCTGTTAATAGCTCGGGAGGAGTAGAGGAAATCTAATTCTTAACTGACCTCATATGACAGGATCACTGAGACATAGGTTTGCTGTGTCATTATCATATGGGTTTTTTTAATTGCACAGCCTTACTGTAAACATTGTATTTTAGGCTATGTAGGATCATTTCATGCTTCATGTTCTCCAAGCACTAATTAATAAATAAAAGCTGAGGCTTTTTAACTGACTTATTTACTATAGTTATTGATATACTGAATTTACATAATACCATACAAATTATGAAAGTAATGAATTTTTGTAATTTGGGGAATTTTTAAATTATTTTGTTCTTGGTTTTTTTGTTGTGGGTTTTTTTGTTATGAAGACATTAATTCCTATAATGAATTTTGTGGCTTCAAAATGTGTCAAAAGAGAAAGTACAAAGTTGCAGCATGTTAATCTTTATTATTTAGTAATTCAGTAGATAATTTTTAGAGCTATGTTGGGACATCTTATGAAATAATGTCTATGTGGATTGACAGAGAATTAATTTTCTACTAGAATTGGGTAGAGTGAATCTGGAGACAAGCTTACTAAAATACCAGTTTCTATGAGGTGTAAATATAGTCAACTAATTGAAAATCATTCTTAATTTTGAAACATACTTAGTGCTACTGATTTATGGCAAGAATACATCAAACCTGTCTTTTTAAAGAAATGGTATGGACAAATGTCGAAATATTTCTCTGTATAAGATTTAAGCAGAAACATAAACAATGGTTGGAAATGTACTTGGAAAAAAATAAGTGCATCGTTGATTTGGCACAGTATATCAGCTACAAATTATTAAATAATAGTGAATTTGGTGGTAAAGGTGGAAGATCAACATAGACAGGTTTCTTACCTCTCTTCTGTTCTTGAATGTCTGTCTTCATAACTGAAATGCATTGCTGACTTCAGATATTGCCAGATAACATGGGGTGACATTATCAGTTTGCTCATTCCAATGGCATATAGATCATTATTTTCACATGTAATCTTTTATCCTTTGTTTTCTTGGTAAACTATATATGTATGTTATATTTAGGTATATGTTTTCATGTGTAGAGATTGAGGCCACTATACTCTTCAGCATATCCTTTCAGACTCTTTTAAGGTCATGTCTTTGTAGAGAGCAAGGTAGTAGCTTACTCGTAATAAAAAGATATCCACACTGGAGCATCCAGAAATAAGATCAACTTTCATATCAAATACAAATAGAAGATAAATATTGATTTATTATTTTTTTATTTTCGTTTTTTTTTGTAATTCTTGACCTTTGTGGCACGGAACTTTAACCACGTATTATAATGTTCTTATCTTAAAGCATCAAAATCTACACCACTTCCATTTTATCATTCTGACTGGTTTTGATTTTTTTGTACTTATGCCTAGTCAATCAAATTTTGGGGCCAAGTATTCAGCTGTTTGATCTGTGGTACTGGAGGTAGGAACCTCCGCTGTCATGATACTCACATTGCACATCCTTCCTTATTATGTAAGGCAGAATCATTAAAAGCAGCTGGCAAAACCCAATTACTATCTTACTCCTGCTGGATCGCATCTTGGAGGAAATTTCATAGTGTTTGGTGTTTCTATCCTGCCTAATGTCCACACATAAGGCAACTGAAGGTTGTCATCATCAATAAGTCAGTCTTCACTTGGAACGAAATCCTCTCCTACTTGAAGCTAGAAGTAGTTTTGGGTTCTAAAATCACATTGAACTGTTCAATATTCAACTTTTTGAGAACAATTTGATTTAGAAATCCAAATAAGGATTAAAGAACCCTGTATTGGTGGCTGAATTGATCCATTGTCACTTCAGACAATGTTCTTCAGACAGTAGTTCTGTGAATATGTACAATTTTTGTTATCCTTGACAGATACCTTCACCTTATGTGAAGAATTCCAAAAGTTATTTGTTCAGCCACTATATTCTGCAGTGGTACATACCTGCTTGTGATAGAATGCAAGTAGCCAGAATTGTGCTGGCTACATGCATTACAACCCTCAGAAGTGTATAAATGGAAACGCCTTACATGAACAAGACTGCCTCCTTTATGACCTGTCAAGCTAATAAACTATGTACTCCATCCATCTCCTTCATCTGCCTAGTTTGTACTCTTCCTCCTGAGTCAGCAAGCTTCTTTGAGTCCCTGCAGCCTGTGGTTGGAGAGCTCAGAGCTGTGGGATCCAGTGTCTCCACTGGTGGGCTTGGATCATTGAGCATCTAGGCGTCTGTTGGTATACTCTCAAGCTCCCTTGTCCCTCCCCATCTCCACAGTGTAGCTTTCACCTTATGAACCATCTTTTATGAAAGATCCATCTTTAATTTCATCTTTATGAACTGTTTTACGGCAACAGGTTGCCTAGAGAGGTGGTAGATGCCCTGTCCCTGGAAACATTCCAGGTCAGGTTGGACGGGGCTCTGAGCAACCTGGTCTAGTTGAAGATGTCCCTGCTCAAGGCAGAAGGGTTGGACTAGATGGCCTTTAAAGGTCCCTTCCAACCCAAATTATTCTATGGTCTTTTGTTCCACTTCTCTCTGTCCTCCCCACTTGAACTCCCTTGGGGTTGTGAAGTTGAGAAGTGGTCCTCTAGAAGAATGTTCTATCTTCTCCTGGCAGGTTTTCATTACACTGTTGGGATGGAGGACACCAGAGACTCAGTGAGTAGAGGTGGTTTACAGAACCCATGGCTAGTTGAATGTTGTTCGATTCTCAGAGGTAGTACTGCCAGCAACAGCTGCTTCCCACTACTGAGTGTTATACTGTGAGAAGATAAAATTGGCCATAGGCATTCAAACTGAAGCTCATTCTAGATCAGAATGCCAGTGTAGTGACCTCTTGTGAGCTTACAAGACTGTCTGACCTGAGGATGATATGGCCTCAAGAGTGCTGCTCCGCTGCATCTTCCATTCCACCAATGCACAGGCTCTAGGTGGCCTGACTAGCCCATAACTCTTGCTCTTCAATCTCCATCTTTGCCCTCTTTCCTCCCCATTGCAGGAGTTTAACTGTGTGTGTTCAAGGCAAGCTCTGCTACGGTGCAGCTGTGTAACCTTGGGTCAGACTCTGTGAAAACAGTGAAGTTGGGACAAAGAGCCATGAGAAACCTTGTCTGGGGCCTCCATCCATGCACCGTCTGCCCCCTGGCTCTACACCTATCTTGGAGCTCTGGTCCTTGCCTTGGTCTCACCTGAACTATGCCATAGCCACACTGTGCCTTGCCTTGCTGCTCCTGACCTTGCCTTGCTGCTCCTGACCTTGCCTTGCTGAATTCCTGCCTTCATCTCAGATTTGCTTTGGCATTGTGAACTTGTCTGGTGATCACTGAACTGTCAGCTGAACCTGGTTACCATCCCTGGACCTGTTCTGCTGCTCTTGAGTACTGAGGGACCGTGCCACTCATTAGTGAGGTCCCCCTGCCCCCTGCCTGCTTTGTGGTCACCTTTGGCTCCTGGCTTCCATACTTTGCAAAGTAGCCTACTCGTGCTGCTCCCTGTTGGTCTTTCTGCGGGCAGGTAAGAGCCCTACTCCTAAGGGGAAGTCTCCCTCAAAGTCCAGACAAGAGAGATAAGGACTAAAGACTGCACAGTTATGTGTAGGGGAGAGAACAAGAGTCTGTGGTCCTGTATTGTTNAAGAGCCCTACTCCTAAGGGGAAGTCTCCCTCAAAGTCCAGACAGAGAGATAAGGACTAAAGACTGCACAGTTATGTGAAGGGGAGAGAACAAGAGTCTGTGGTCCTGTATTGTTCAGCTGCCTCTATGGAGTTGTAGAAGTTGGCCTTCTCCTGAGCACGCTGGCTCATAGCCCTGAGACCACCCAGCCTCAGTGGGACAGTGGGACTTGGTGAGGGCTGTGGACAGTCTGGACAATGCACTCGAACGTGTGCTAATGTGACTGTGGATGCAGGAGATGTTAAGCGTTGTGAAATAACCCAGAACAGCATTATATCTGGAAGGCTATTTTTGTATGCTTTTAGCTGGCTTATTTTGTGTATCTCACTTGCCTTTCAAAACGCACATGGCAACGTAAAACAGCTGAAGTGCTGCTGGGTTTCTCTAAAGTACGTTCTTGTATGTATTTCTCTAGAAGTCCTATATTACAGCATTGATGGCTATTGCAATTTCCACCTCAAATGATGAGAAGTTAACCAACCACTCTCTCGGTGAAGAACCTTTTCCTTGTGTCCAACCTGAACTTCCTCTGATGCAGTCGCATTCCATTTCCTCATGTCAACTCAAGAATTAAACAATTGTTTCTGCATTAAATGAATAGGATCTGTTTTATCTTTTTATTCCCTCTGGAATATTGCAAATACATTTATTGAGCAATCTACCGTGAAACTGCATACACTTTAAAGCTGTCTCTTTTGGTCTGATCTATTAAAATCCCTTATTAGCATTCAATGCTCGAACAAAAATTCATTTTCTTGACTTTGACATTATAGTACATTTTGTTGTCCTTAAAAGTGAGAAGAAAGAACACTTAACTAGATGTACCAACTGGACTTTAAGTTGCATACTAAGTTATTTATAAGACATTTAATAAGATTAACCTTAATTACCAAAAATGGAGTACATGGAATTTCATTCATCCTCCACTGGAGTATTATACCTATAGTATATTAGTTTTCCAGCAGTTAGAGATAAATGATTCAATAGGCAAACAAATATAATCAAGAAGTGATGCATTTGCAACTACTAGTCTTTCTTGTCTTTACTTTTCAACTATAACTTAGCACAAAGCTTTTTACTTTATTTACAGGTAACAGATTATTTTAGCAGTTTAAGTTCCCATCCGCTATCCTGTGAAGATTTTAGTTGTGTCTCTACCTTTGAGCTGAAGATATCGCCAGTTTATTGAAAGGATAATAGAGTATCCATATGCATTTAACCCGTGCTTCCCTGATGATCCTGAAACTAAATGTGAACCACCGTGTTAGTCTCTCTTGAGAGACACCCATCATTCTAACAGGTTGGTACTGAGACTAGAAAATTCAGTTCACATACATTGTGGAACAGCTATAGGTGTGAAACAGAAACAAGTCTGTTACTGTTGAACTACATGTAATGTTTTGCTCGAGATTCTGAACGATGCTATGTGCCCTTATAAAGAGATGGAGCAGCGTGAAAGCAAAGGCTAACTGCGCTTGTATTAATTTATTTGAAACCATGATTTTGGGGTGGAACAAGCCATAATAATGGGGATATGATTTGTTTAGCAAATCGTAAAATTTTTTGTTCATAGGAGCGGTGTACCAGTAAGATTTTTATCAATTAGTCAGAGACGATGGATATGGTCAGGCATTTCCTCAGCCGTATGAATAGAGGTGTCTGAATTAATCCGATGTTTCCCATCTAGTTTGTGAGACACTGCAATTCTGCGCACTTTGCGTTGTTTCTGTGTGAGCCGAAGTCTCAAAGGGCAAGTAATCTGAAAAATTTCAGCAGTATGGTGGGAAGTTCCTCTGTATGTTCTTGTGGATGTATACATTTGTCTGGAGGTCCGTATAACCACAAAAAAATCTGCTAATCTGGGAATGCGACTTCCCATAATTATAGTGGATGTCTTGATTTAAATTTTTATTATTTTGTGTGTGTGGTTTGTTGGTGTGTTTTTTCCCTTGGGTGTCATAATTTCTGAGTAAGAGGTTGGAAAGCAAAAGTATTGCTGCTTTTCTTTATTTCCTTGCTGTGTATCTGAGAACATCACTTGCTTATACAGTAGCCCTAATGGAAACTACGTGTTTCCAGAGTAGGGCTGGTAATGACACTGCATTGCTCTTCGGAAATGGTAAGTCGCGTTGACTGCTAACAGCAGGTTATATCTGGTACTTCCAGTTGTTCTTTTCCTACTTTGCTTTGTTTATTTCTTGATTGAACAATTGACTTCACAGTCTAGCTTTTGCATTTATTATACTATGAATTTTGGGAAACGGCTCGTTAATCCAGTACAGAAAGGCAGAGGTTGTCTGGGTTCTAGATTTCTTAAGAAACTGGGTGTTTTTAGGTCTTCATAATCTCTGTTGAGGATTTGATAATTACCGCAACCATGCGGTCAGGAAGATTTGTATGATAATGTCTCCTAAACAGCACAGCTGATGAAGTGTGCTGCTGCAGCGCTGAATTGTGGCATGAGCAATCCAGCTTTTATTCCTCTTTTTACCTCTTATTTTCATTGGTATAATGCACTGGGAAATCTGAGGTGAAACTTGAGAGCATACCAGAAAAGGATAACGAGCTGCAGAAGGAATAAATACAGTCAGATATGTGAAACTCTCCCAAGGGAGAGAAAAGAAGCAGATGCATTCCGATGAATTAGTGAAAATTAGGCTTTTTAAATTTTCCAGCCAGTGCTGGTGGCTGTAGTTGAGCCCTTCAGCCTCTGCTGGCTGTGAACAAGGGAGATGCCGGTCTTTTTTTTCCTTTCCTTTTTCTCCTTTTTTAAAAAACCGTTAAACATAACATGTTCGGCACTTGCGATAATTATGGCCCCTCCTACTGTGCCAGTCGAAACCACTCCCTACATAACCAAAACATATCACTCCCCGTGATTCTGAAGGGATTTTACATTTCAGTACAAGCTTTTGTGCACTGAACCACATTTCTTACAGACAGTACACTTGAAAAAAAAGGAAAATAATTTTTTAGGAGACCAATAAGAATGACTCATACAGCACCTCATTTTCAGAGCTCAGAAGCAGTGTAAAATTGAGCTTGAAGCAGTAATCTGCTTGAATTTAAAATACCGGACTATATAATCTAGTAACTGTTTTAGTGTTGATTTCTGTTTTCCAGTTCAGAATCCAGTACGTATGGCATTTAAATTGCTGCTGAAAGTATTTCAGATTATATATTTATGAATGTAAAGCTTTATTAATGTAGAATCATATCACAGAGTTCAGCTCTGATCTTTGGGTAGCTTCTTGGAGTTTTGAGTAAATTTTAACACAGGACTCATTGTACTTACATGTGTTCAGGTTCGGTATTTTTTATTTCAACTGTGCCTTCTGTCATGGCTTGGATGACTTATATTTCCCACTGGTTTGATGAAGATGATTGGTATGAAGGACAACAACGAGTAAGAATTGTTTAAATTAATATTTTCTCTTTCACTTCCTCTATATTTTTCTTCTTTAAGCTGCTGTTTATTATATTACAAGTGCTGAAAGTAATATTCCCATAGCGATACTAAGAAGGGATTTTTAGTAGTTTTGATGAGGTCTTGAATCATAGATAAGCACATCTAAAATGAGGTTTTTTTGAAAATTAATGTTGCTAGCTGGATAAAAGATATTGGAAGTTTGGTGGCCATCTACTTGCATTTTTTAGGTTGCATAATTTAATGACTAGTAATTCTTTAGTATGTAATGAGATAAAAAGCATTTAACTTTATTGTATTAGGAGCAATTAATATACTGTGCATGGAGTAAACTAAAATAACTGTAATTGAGTAAAACAAAAATATTTGGGAGATGTCAAATTCACCTAGGGTCATTTCCAAGTTGTACCTTGGATATCTGTATATTTTTATTAACGTTTTTCCAAGGAGGAGGAGTCGTTACTATAGCAACCTTTGCAGGATTTCTTGGCTTTTTTTAACGTTTATTAACTGCCTGCCTTGGGGAAGCTTGATCTGTTGCTGCTTTCATAGATTGATGGGGGGAAGTGAATATAAGTCACATTTCTTTCACTGTATCAAGCTCCTTTATGTAACAATGTATTTCTGTAATTTCTATGTCTCATTTCGATAGTATATTCTCAGCTCTTGCATCAGAATGCAGGAGGTGCTACTGAAACATAAGGGCCAGCAGCTGCTTTAATTGTATTATTGTCTGTTACTTGGTAATACCAGTCATATGCTCATAAGTATTAAAAATTAGCAGAGTTTAATACTTTTCCACTGTTCTCTTTTTACACGTCACTTATGATAGGAATGTATCAGGTGTGCAGTTATCTTTTAATAGCTGCTCGTCAGGGATTCAGGTGTGAGATGTGTCAAGAGGTAACTTGAGCTGAAATCACAAGTGCCGTCTTGGCAATTTGCCAGCAGAAAATCAATCTTCCCATGGTTGTGGTAGCTCTGGGTTGGAAGATGAGAACAGAATTCTTACGGAGGCTCTTAGGTGCTTTATACTGAGGTCAGACGTGGTTGTATGTATTTCTTTGTAGTACCTACGGTGTGTAAAAACTAGATTTCTGGTACTGTATGACTAACCAATACTCTGTAGGTGATGGTTTTGTTACCACGGCCAGATACGATGTCTCGGCTTGATTAGGTACCTAGTTCAACGTTGCTGGTGATGTTTGTTAGAAATACCAGCATTTCTCCATGCTCTGTTTCAAACCTGATATTGCTCTTTAGATTATCTTGTTAATGTTGCACAATCAAGGATATTCTAGTTAAACTGAACAAGTAGTGTAGTCAAGACAGTCAAAAGCACTCCTTTGTAATCCCAAATTATGATTTTTTTTTTTAAATTGTTGGCCTTAGTTTTTCTAAGCAGGGTATCTATCTTGGATTAATGTATTTGTTTTTAATTTCAAATAAGTGTTTGTTTCTGTAAAATACAGTCTCAGGCTGTGATTTCAAATCCAAACTTTTTCCACACTTCAGTGAGAAGTCCACAACTACTTCCCTTGTGAAGCCAGAGATACTGCAGTTAAATCAATACCAGTAGTAATTTGGCTCTGAATTTATTGTGGAGGTTTAAAATTGCTGTGAACACTAGCAGAACACTTGCTCGTTTAAAATTATCTTTTAAAGAATAGTATTCTTTCCCTAGTCAGTGTCTGGATAACTGAATGCACTCATTTTGAATGCTTGCTAGGTTATCGTAAGTTAGGAAACGTCATCTGCAAATGTTGGTTGCAAGAGCCGAGGCTTCTGGTGTTCTTGAAGAACCTTGCTGAAATTCAAAGCCTTCTTCCAAGGCACTCTCTTCTTGCTTCTGGTTAATCTTCTGATTTTTCAGGAGCCACAGATGGTCTGCGTGGCATGAATTGCATACAGAAGTAGGAAAAAACTTTTCTAAGTTCAGCAGAAAAGCATACAAACTGTCTGTCTGTATAGCTCAGTGGTAAACTAGCAACCAACCTGAGACTTTAACAAGCAGCAGACTACCTAGCTTAAATCCTGCCGGGAAATATGAAGGGGTTAACTTTTGTTTGTACATGCCCAAACCTACATAATTATTCTACATTGTGACTGTCGTGGTTAATGTAGTGAGTCCTTTGCTCGTCTGTTGCCCAGAAGCAGTTGCTTGAAGTCATGTGTGCACAGTCTGTGAGACTATTTAGACCTCTACATTAGTAACGGCAGTTTGATTGTCCACATCAAGAGCTGAAAATTCTTCAGCATTTTGTGGCATTCCATGCAAAGTATGAATAAATTTTATTTATAGGGAGTAGCTCAACTGATACTGAAATACCTGGGTCTTAAGAAATTATAACTGAAATGTGACAATGCCATCTGTTTCTTTCTTTCGAACTTTTTTCCCTATGGATCTATTAAAATCCATGACAGCTGATCTTTGATAATACATATATTGCCATAGCTTTCATAGTGTAAGATTTCTTCTAATCTTCTGTTGTGCTTACTTTTACTTTTGAGAGTCCCCAGATTCAAAGTAATAGATATAAATATATTAAATGTAATGGATAGATAGCATAGAATGTAATTTAGAAAATGTATTGACTTCTCAAATGCTCCTTGCAGAAACATTAAAGTTTTTGGAAATGTCATTGCTCTGTTTCGGCTTAGTAAATTTCATTTGTCTGTCGGCGCTTAAGTTGCATATGTACCAGAATATTTCCAATGTCCTTTTATTTCATGGGTCTGGACATAATAATCAGAATTTAATTTCTTAACATGGCTATGAAGTGCTTGGTGGTTTCCAGCCCCGCTGGAAGAGGCCTAGTACTAACTATGTTTATGTTCTTACACGAGACTTGGAACTATTGAGGCCGCCACAGTCAGCAAGAAGATGGTTTCTGCTGAGTCCTGCAGAAACACAGAGATTTCTTGGTAGGTTTGAAGACCTTCATGCTTTTAACAAGACAAATTCATTGCCCGTTATCTGGTGCTTCAAACTGGTCCCATTGGATAGAGTAATGAATTTGAAGCTCTCTGGTTCACAGGTTACATTTTCATCTCCAATAGGTTTTCCTGCAAAGATGGGGTAAATATGCCCAATGTCTTTAAGGAGACATCGCTTTTATATCACTAAAGATCTTTAATTATTACATTATCACTGATAAAGCGACAAAAATACTGGTACCTGGGGACAGTAGTCTGGGTGAGATATAACAGTTTTATACGTCAAACATACAGGAGTGACAGCAAGCTTTCCGCCTAAGAAAACACACAAACTTAATTGGAAGATCATGACAATAGAATAAACAGAAGCTTTCCAGAAACTAGGGGTTTGTATATGCAGAATCACGTGGATTAACGTAAGGATACCGTATGTTCACTTTTGTGTGAGTGCCATATTGCATATGCGCTCATTTGGACAGGTCACACACCGTATGGACACCAGTCGCGAACAATATAAGCAGATGTTACGGGTTATGCTTGATGGTTATAAAGTTATGAATACTTATAGCATGCAAGCCCATCTCTTGATAATTAAAGGGTGGTAAGTGATGGATTTAAAGAGCTATTATTATTCTGTTTTTATCCTTGTAGTACAATCAGGAAATTCAACGAGCGATGAAATACACTGAGCGGCTGAAGCAGAGCAAAAGGAGTTAGGTTAAAATTAAAATGGTGCCTGTTAAAGAGCTGCAGTTGCCAGGCTACTGACACTGCCGGCTCGTGTGTGTGGTGCGACACAATGCTCCGTCTTTTCTCCTGCATCCTTTAGTAACTGCATTATTCTGTGAACATCAAGGTTTAGTTCCTTCAGCTGTCAAGTAAAGTGATTTCATTCTACAACCAGAGCAAGATTTTGAAGTTTGGGGAGCAGCAAGGTATTGGAATGAACATGGAAATTGTTAAGTGGTTTACAAAAAATGATACCTATGCTAAGGTAGGGATTATTAGGCATTTACCTTTGAGTTATTGATATATAGCCATGTCTATGTATCTAGTCCATTCAGTTGTTATTTTTAAGTAATATTAACTCTATGATATACAGAATTTCAGTTTTATGGTTTTTTCTATATTTAGCAACAAGGAAGGACTTAGCATGCTGCCGCTCATGCCAATTGAAAAGAAAGGTTTTTGTTGTCCTCCCTCTTCCCTTCATCTCCTTGGAAACTGTGGGCATCCTTTGATAGCTTTCCCAGTCTGGTATACATTTTTTACATGCACAGGTTTTTTCAGTGTATACTTAAGAGCCCAGTATAATTACTTGTTTATCCCTTATTTTAAAATAAAATGCCTTTTTAACAAAGTATGAAAAATGTCCATTGTTTAAAAAAAAAAAAGCAACATGTGTGAAATAATACATATATATATTGATTCAGTTATACTGCATTTCTAGTTCTCTGCCATTTTGCTCAGGCTGTTCTGATGAATGCTGCTTTCTCCCTTCTACTATAGGTATGTTCAACAGAAATCTATAATGTCTGAAAAGATCTGCAGGAAACTGCTTTAATGCATGATGCTTACAAGAGAATAGCAGTCAGTGTGCCACACAATTGTAATTTCTTCTTCTAGATACTACTGTACTGACTTTCAAAGCAAATGCTTCTTAATTACAGTATTTTTTGTAAAATAGTATATAACTCTTTACAAGGAGCAGGTAATATTAACAAGCTTAAAACAGCAAATATTAGCAAATAAAGTGCAAATTCCTTTCTATAATACAACTCAGAATATTTCATATGTGTGATTTTTTTTTTTTACATACACTTAAATAGGGAAAATTTGTATGAAGAATCAGGGTTTAATAATGCTTCTTAAGCAGGAATTATTAACTCAGTGAAGTAATGATACATCACAAGGCAGCCTTTTTCATCTAAATGTTGATCTTTTTTATGAGACGTTTTCATTTGTATGTCAGACTTTTAAGAAAAACAGTACATTACCAAAAAAATGGTTGTTTTAAATTCAACTTGTGCATTAGGCTTCTATTGGTGAATTTCTTCCAAACACGTATCAAAGTTACCTTTTGTCTCGGAACAAAGAAAAGACAAATGTGTTCTTCTATTTTGAATACAGTACTTAATATGACATATCCAGTAATGCTTACAGACGTACATTTAGAACTGGGCTGAAATAATTTTATAGCCGTGCGATGACAGTGATTTTTGGTCACGATTAATCTAGCCTGAATTCTACTCAGTGACGTATGCATTTGCAAACCATTAAAATACACTGAACTATGCAGGTGTCCTGATGACATGAAAAAAATATAGAAAAGCCTCTTTGTTGTTAATCAGCTGCATGGAAAACATGGAAATAGTAGTGCTAGTAGTGGAACGATCTCCAAACCCAAAGCGCTAGTCTGTTTTGGGTGATCGTGGTAATTGTAAAACCAGTGCAGAGCACCTTTTCCTTTTTGTTCTAGATTTCAGCACTGAGGCTTGGAATCCTCCTTGTTCTGGAATACTAGAATAGTAGTTTCCTATAGACTGGATTTCATGTAGTCAGGAATAACTTCTCTTTCTCATATCAAGGCAAAAAGGAAGATCTACTGAATATATTAACAGGATTTTTTTTTTAATACAGATTACTGCAGAATCCTACAAATCAAATCTGTTGTTACTCTGAAAGAAACATTTGTGCAATTCTGTTTTAGCATCTATAACAGATCTTAACGTCATAATCAATTTTACTTGTAATCAAACTGCAAATTAAACAAGATTTAAGATAATATTTTTCTTACAGATTAAACTTCATTAAATCAGGAACCTCTTAGCTCCCGTATGAGGTGGTAAAAAAGAGGATCTGTACAAAATTAGGCAAATCTGTTATTACAGTGAAATAAATACTTGTGCAATCTTAGTGTCTAAAGAGATGTTAACTTTTAATCAATCTTACGTGCAGTAAACCTACAAACTAAACCTATGATAATCCCATATTGTACATCTAATTCTCTTCTACTTCACCATGGCTTTTTTAATGTTCCTTATCTGTTTGCTGACATACCTAGTGTTTCAACCATCATTTTCCCTGGAATCAAGAGCGGAAACCAAGAGTTCTGGTTCCTTGTATTATTCTGCATTTTAGTAAATTGTTCTGTAATCAACCGGATGACTTTGATTTCAGAAAAAGTGGCTGTTAAAGGTGCCAGTTATTTTTTCATTGTGACTGGAAAAAGTCTCTGTTGCGGTTCGGAATGCCCCCAATTCCAAATATTTCTGAATATATGTGATTGATACTTTAATTGCACAGAAGGGACCTCTGGAATTTGTAATTTTCCTAAACAGTAAAAGAATGCTAAATGGCAAAATCAGAAATTTGGAGTCTATTTTTAGTCACTTTGTGGTGATGATGCTGAGTCTTTAAATAGTAAGATAAATTTCTCTCTGTGGGATTCATTTCATTTATAACATGAGGTGGATTGCAAATGAACTGCAAGGTGATGCCATTTATGGAACTGTTCTCTCTAGAATCTCTAATTTATTTGCTGCAGAAGTCAGAAGAATTAGTATTGTTGGCAGAGACAGAAAGGAAGGCTAATAGCCAAAGCACTAGTTTGCAGCAGAGCTGTATCTTGCAACTGGTTTTTCTGTATATTTCTGTTCTGTTGTTATAAAGTCTCCTTTACCAACATTTTCAGAGGTTAAACATGGCTGTTTCATTTTCTTTAGGTGTTTAGAACGCAGTCAGAACCTTTAAGCACTGTAACTGCAGTCAGTGATATCTTTGAGATGATCAGTCAGTCCCAAACGTTCAGTCTGATCCCCATCTTCTGCTAAAGAAGCACCCAAAATAAGTGCTGCTTTTTTTTTTCCTTTCACACTTTCCAAAGTGAAAGAGAGAGACTTATAATCTCGTGGAGGTTGCTTCTTGTATTTATTCATTACTGTTTATCTGTCAAGTAGATACCCTAGGCAGATAAGAAAAATGGAAGAGAAAATTGATAATTCGACTTTCTTTTCATCCCTTGTATATATGCATTGATTTTATTAATATTTATGTGATAAGCTTTTTGTCAATATTTACCAATACGTTCCCGTGGGTACTATGGGTCACTATTACCATGCTTGAACAAAGTTTTTTCTAAATGCGCCTTAATACTAATGTCATGCAGAAAAATATTTCCTCCTCCATGCAGTTGATACCAAGTAGGTGGAACTTGAGCTGCAGAGACCATCTCTGTCCTGAAGCTGTTCCACAGCAATGCGTTGCATCGCCAACCCTGGCGCTTCATCAACAGCTGCTCCCTCAACATGCATGACTGTGTTTGAAGTCTCCTTTTTTCCTTTTTAATTCCCTTTTCTTTGTGGTACTTGAAAGTGCACCACATGCTTGGTAAATTGAACATAACTCTTCTTGTCTTTTAAAGATTAGGGTCTCAGCTCTTTGACCTAAAGATCCCATCCTCCGTACTCCATGTAATGTTTTTCTACACAATGTCCCTCAGTCCATTAATCTATCTACAGTGTAAATTTGTCCTTAAATGAGACATTCTGTAACATAGTTGGAGGAGTAACCCTTTATGTCTGGACCTTACCTGAGCCCGTGTTGAAGCACTCAGTGGTATGGTGAAACTCGGCAGACTTGTCCTTCGCCAGTCTNTCAGTGGTATGGTGAAACTCGGCAGACTTGTCCTTCACCAGTCTGCAGCAGAAGAATCTTTTCTGCAGAAGCTCTCACTGATGCAAGTGCAAGTGTTTTCCTGTACTGGGATTCTCCTGCCAGCCCAGGTGGTCATACATCTGAAGAGGTTTTAGCTATGGGTTATCTAAATATGCTGTGTATGGATGGTACTTTCAGTCATGCTCATGGACCCTTGTTTGGGTTGATTTAACTTCTCTGCAGAAGAGGTGAATCCTTTTTGCAGCTATGTGGACCTTGTTCTGCCATTTGGATCACCACACTGTTGCAGGCTGTGGTCCACCTTGTCATCGTTGTCAACCTCAGTTGCAGGTGTTTGGCCACTGGAGCCTTCTACAGTGGTGGTAAAGCCACAATTATTTCTGCAGGTTGGTGGAGCAGGCATTGTATCAGTTGACAGTTGGCTTGAACCAAAAAAAGCTGGAGAGGGACTTTTGACAAGGACATGTAGTGATAGGACAAGGGTTAATGGCTTCAAACTGGAAGAGGGGAGATTTAGATTAGATATCAGGATGAAATTCTTTCCTGTGAGGGTGGTGAGCCCCTGGCACAGGTTGCCCCGAGAAGCTGTGGCTGCCCCATCCCTGGAGGTGTTCAAGGCCAGGTTGGACGGGGCTTGGAGCAACCTGGGCTGCTGGGAGGTGTCCCTGCCCAGGGCAGGGGGGTTGGAACTGGATGGTCTTTAATGTCCCTTCCAACCTAAATCATTCTGTGATTCTATGTTTGTGTCACATGAAGACTGGTTTCTAAGTGAATTCAGAGGTTCTGTAAAAACCGATGGCCTTCCCTACTTGTCTGCTCTAAATAAATGCAACAAGGCTTATTTTGAACATTTTCTTAAATCACAGAATCACCGAACGGTTGAGGTTGGAAGGGACCTCTGGAGGTCATCTTGTAAAACCCCACCCAGGAGTTAAGTTTTAACAATACCTTTGCAAATGTGTGTGTTCTTGTTGTAGCAGAATCTGTAAATAGGTCAAGAAAAATGGGCAGGCACATCTGTTTTAAGTAAATTTTGACATTATTGTGAATCAGATGTGGGCTTGGTGGGTAATTGGTCTGGCCCGGCAAAGCATTGCTTGGGTTTTTATGTCGAAGTCAGTTGTTGTCTCATTCTGAGCAGAGCTGGTGGTTTGAGACTTGTTTTGGACAGTGAAGGCGTAGTTTGCTATACAGTAATGTTCCACTAAGCTTTGCTTTTCATTTTCCTGTCTCCCTCAACGTTTTTGTTAAGCAGTAATTATTAAGAAAATTGAGAAAGCATCTCCAAAAACGATGATGATAATAAGTAATGCATGATCGTTCTGTGCAAGTGGTTTGAAGACCTTTTTAGGCACGTTGCTTAACTTAAAACAGAAGTATTTGCACATGGTCTGTTTTGTCGAGCTGTCTTTGTGGGGCACGAAGGGAAGGAGAGAGCAGAGAGGGCCTTACTCTGTGATACAGAAAGTGTTGAACCAGACTACAGTAGAAGATGGAAGTGATGAAGAACAGCTTCAGCTAGGACAAATCAAGAACTATTCAAGTTTTCATGTGCTGTTCCCCCCCTTTTTTTTTTCTTGCAAATGGATTCCTGTGGATGGTATTAAAATCCCTTTCTTGTGCAGCACTGAAGCCTGCGAACATCTGCTTGGCTTTGTTTCGGCTACCTTCATTTGTACCTCATAAACACAAGATGTTGCTGTTAAAACGTAAAGGCTAGCTGTATATTTAAGGTACATATGTATATGTTAGTTATGGGAACAAAAAAGTATTATTCTGTTCTTTACCATCCTGTCATCTTGCTGTAGTCGAATGGATTTCTGTTTTACAGGCAAAAATGTCTCACGTTAAACAAGTGGGACTTCTAGCTGCCGGATGTCAGCCATGGAACAAGGATGTATGTGCTGCTAGTGGGGACAGATTTGCCTACTGTGCTACCCTTGCTATTTATATTTATCAGGTAAGATTATTTTTATTTAACAGACTCGTTCCATTTTTACATTGCTGTCTGTCTCACTTTGAACCCTTTCAATCGATGTTTGTGCAATGCTTTTGGAAGTGTGATTGCTGCTGAGATGCTGTCTATGTAGAGCTCAACCTTCCATTCAAGATACCCCTTCCATATTATCCTTTCTCCGTGTCACAGCCAGTGCAAAAGATTGATGTAAACTTTATATTCCAAGTTGTACGTATCAAGAATTATTCTTAAAAGACAGGCTCTCGATGCAGCAAACACTTGAGATGAATGAAGTGCAGTGACAGCAGAGTGGGCTCTGAGGGAGAAATGCAGCAATTCCGCGGTTTCATTTGCAGCTTAGTGTAACAGTAGTCTTTC
>RSEF01000002.1:13888070-13898097 GCA_003993805.1 Himantopus leucocephalus
GGTCCATGTCCTTCTTATGTTGGGGGCTCCAGAGCTGGATGAAATATTCCAGGTGTGGGCTCACCAGAGAGGAATAGAGGTACAGAACCACTTCCCTCGACCTGCTGGCCACGCTTCTTTGGATGCAGCCCAAGATATAGTTGGCCTTCTGGGCTGCAAGCTCGCATTGCTCGCTCATGTTGAGCTTCTCATCAATCAGCACCCTCAAATCCTTCTCCTCAGGGCTGCTCTCAATCCATTCTCTGCCCAGCCTGTATTTGTGCATGGGATTGCCCCGACCCACATGCAGGACCTTGTACTTGGCCTTGTTGAACTTCATGAGGTTTGCACAGGCCCACCTCTCAAACCTGTCCAGGTCCCTCTGGACGGCATCCCTTCCCTCCAGCATGTTGACGGCTCCATACACCTTGGTGTTGTCGGCAAACTTGCAGAGGATGCACTGCATCCCAGCATCTATGTCACCAACAAAGATGTTAAACAGTACCGGTCCCAGTAGTGACCATTAAGGAACACCACTTGTCACTGCTCACCACTTGGACATGGCAAGTACCTGACAAAATTATTTCTCTATACTGGATCTCATGATGGTCCTAACTTTAAGAGGGCCTGACAGAAAAGTTACTTGAATGTGCTGGCCATAGACACAACTTCAGACGAATGCTTTTGCACTTGTGATATAAATTTTCTTTTAAAAAGATATATTTACAACATTGCAATAATTTTCCTTCCAGTTAATAATAGTTTGCACAAAGGATGCCATTGCAGGAATGAAGACTAACTGCACACTAGACTGCACTAGTGGTAACGTTGCCTGTAAGTTGAGAGTAGGTACTGTTTCCCTCTTCATAGCTTTCATGAAAGGCTGGAAACTGTGCCGATAGTTTTGTGCCTCCAAATAAGAAGGCACAGATTTCAAAACTAGAACAAGTCCAACACAGAGCCAGCAAGATGATTAGGAGGCTGAAGCACAGTACAAGGAAAAGTTGAAGGAAGTTCAGCCTGGAGAAGGCAACTGAAGGAGGACCCTTCCTTCCAGAAATATCCAGTGAAAGATCAAGTGGAAGTAGTCACAAGTTGTGGCACAATAAATTCCAACTGGACATAAGGAAAACATTCTTCACTGAGACAGCGATTAAGTACAGGTAGCTCTAAGAAGGATTTTTGACGATTTTCAAAATTTGCTCAGAAAAAGACCTCAGCAATGTAACTGAACTTCAAAGTTAGCCCGGCTTTTAAAAATCAGGAGGCTGGACTATGCAATTTGTTTTAAAAAAAAGAAGTGAAAAAAAGAAGTACTTTACAAGAATTTGGAAAATACAATCCGTACAGAAATTGTGCTGCACTGAACACCTGTGGTTTATATACAGAATCTGGAATAGGTGTAATTTTAAAGCAGATTCCTCCCTTGTCAATAAAATATGTGTGGCTGGGGTGACAAAGTAATATTTTTACTGACTTGATTTTACTGGTTTATTACTTCATGTTTCTATTGTGATCTGATATTTTAATTCAGTGAACCATTTAATATTCACTAGTGAGACTTGTTGTATAGTTAAATGTTTTATTCGTTAATACACTTTACTTACAGCTGAAGTACAAATTAAGTGTAACAATGTGTCAAAACCAGTAACACATTGATAATTTTAATATTTGATCGTGTTTTATATTCTTTCTGATAAATACTAATGCAAAGTTACAAAAATAGCCAAATCAGTAAATTTAAAACATCTTCCTCAGATTAAATCTGGATGAGCAACTAATCATGTGTGACAGTAGATGCTCTCTAAGAGTTGCTGAGGTTGGTAATGAAATTTTTGTAAAAAACTTTCCTTTTTAGATATTCAGTTTTCTCATAGGTACCTATGCAGTAAGGAACAAGACTTGTTTGACTGGAGAGCACACTTTTGGAGAAAGAGTGATTTAATTATCTTTTTTTTTTTTTAATTGAAAGTAAGAAACTAATGAAAAGCACATCAGATTCTTTTTACTTATGTTTAATTCACCTGTTTTATCATGGTAGACAATAAATAAACTTGGAAAGGATTCATGCAGGAATCCACTGGTAACTAAGACACGCAAAAATATCCTATTATATTTGGTTTTAAAGATGAGGTACTTGTTTTATCTTCGCTCTTTTTATTTTTTTCTCTTTTTCTTTTTCTTTTTTTTTTTTTAAATGTAGTTGTGTTTGGACAATTTGCCTATTTTCAGACAGCTTTGAATGATGTGGCAGAATTATTTGATGGAGAAAACTCTCAAGCTAGACTTCTTAGTTCACTGTCTGGATCCCATTCAGGTAAGTAATAAAGAAAAATAGTATACCTTTCTTACACAGCTTAGCATGGAAAAAATAAATCAGGAGACTGTTAGGAATTTCATTTGGAAATCTAATAATAAAGTCATTGGAACAAGATGCCAAGGGAAATGGAAGACCATTCTAAATCTTTGAATCAAGACATTCTTCTGGAACATATGGTATAGGCAAGAACTGATCACTGGCATGAGAGGAGAAATAATTGAATTCAATTCTTAGATCTTTATGTAAGAGGGCAGATTCTCTGCCCCTAAACTCTGTGAATTCCACATCTACATTTTCTGAATGTATAATTTAAACCAAAATGTTTGTGTTTGTATTCATAAAATGCAATTATCTGTATGCAAACATGCACTTAGCCTGAAAGCAGGCCAGCTGTTGCATTCAGGTAACTATAGCAAAATGTTGACCCTGTGAAATCATAACTTAAATGGATTTCAGTATGTCCAGAATTTCCAATGTAGGCATATATAATGCGTATGTTCATCTCAAGTGGAAAATATACAAATATATTTCTGCAGCTATGAATGTGTTTTGTCATACAGTCATAGTATTTAGGAAAGTATATATGTGAGTTTAAGGTTTTTGCAATCCAGGGCTTTTCATGGGTTATTGGTTTCGCGTTGAATAACTGGAGAAATGCTTGATATTAAAATAATGTAACATATCTATTTGACTTATAGAAAATATTGTATTATTTGACTTATGATTTTCCTCTGGTGAATCCTAGCTATTTGCATCAAAATAAGAGTTCACAAATTAATTTTAAAATTTGTTTAATTACTGGCAAAAGTTCAGCAACAAAACAAAATATTTGGTTTTAAATGTTTAAACTTCAGACAACTCATCGAAGCACCCAATTTTACTGCAGCAAACATATAAAAAATTTAGAACTAATGTCTGTTTTCATAGCAGACATTTGAAAATAATTGGAGGGAATTTAAACTTGTGATTTTTACTTATTACTCGTGACATATCTGATTTACATTGGTTTAAGATAGGATTCTGTTATGTGGAATCTGTAGTTAGAATAATATAAAACTAATCTAA
This sequence comes from Himantopus leucocephalus, assembly GCA_003993805.1. Classification (NCBI taxonomy): domain Eukaryota; kingdom Metazoa; phylum Chordata; class Aves; order Charadriiformes; family Recurvirostridae; genus Himantopus; species Himantopus leucocephalus. The sequence goes on from RSEF01000002.1 coordinate 13,891,435, forward strand.
GTGAAAGCATTATGAAACCTATTTATCCAGTTATCTAAGATATTTTAAATTAGTACATTATCATTAAATTCAATAGAATTTCCTAAAATATAGGTTGATACAATAAAAATACAATATACAATAAAACCAGTTGTCATATGGAGTGGCATCTTTGCAGGGTAAAAGTACTGCAATTTTGTCTGTAGTGATTCATTACTGAACTTTTATCGTGACTGTAGATAAATATCCCAGGAAAGTATATTAAACATCTTTATTAGTCCTCAAGTCAATACGTAAAATTTGAAATGCTATCAGAAAGTTAATATTGTAATATAGTTCATGTGTGACCATATATTTTATTGAAGCAATTACATAAAACAAGTCATGCCTCTGTTCTTTCTCATTTCAGTTTTAGTTTTGAAATGGTAAACATCACGTGAAGATCCCCTGTGACATTTTTCAAATACTTTTAATTGTTTAATGTGTTTTGCAAGGCAAGGTAAAGCTGTCATTCACAGAAAAAAGTTAACCAAAAATTTTGGTCCCAAATGACAGTATGGTTCCCCAGACAAGTAGTTTACTGGAGCTCAAGTTCCAACAGCTGCAGTAAATGTCGGAAAGTTTATGTTGTTGAATCATGAAGTCTTTTTATTCTGACAAGTTTCAAACCTCCAATGGCAAATTTCATTTTATACACTATTATTTACATTTTCTTTAACTGTAGAGGAAAACATAAAACTATATGTTTTAACACTGTATTTGATTGCATACTGAAGAGTTGTTACTGTTGTTTCTGTTTTGCGTACTTAAATTATTTTCTGTTTTCATCTGCAGGAGAGACATTGCCTTTGGCTACATCTAATCAAATTCTTCTGCGATTCAGTGCTAAGAGTGGGGCATCAGCCAGAGGGTTCCACTTTGTTTACCAAGGTAAACATGTCTGCTTTTGGTGGAAGGCACTGGTGCCAGTCACACATAGTGTATTATTTTCAATTCCTCTTAGGTCTTAAAGTATTTCTTTAAATATGGGTGTAGTCTTAACCTTTTCCCAGCAAACAGGGACTTCTGATGGTAGACTGGCTTCATAACGACAGTTGTCTCTGGTGAATCCTATCTGGCTCTGTGAAATTGAGTATGTCCAGCCTCTCTCAGTAGTCTGTGATCTCTTGCTCCCTTACTGCTGAGTGTTCACATCATCCTCAGACTGTAGAAGTAGGTGGTGAGGACTGTGAAGGCAAGGCAAAAAAGGCATTTAATACTTAAATATTTGTCATTAGGTTGTCCACACCCCACAAGCCCCCAGTGCATCAACATACCCCCATATATTTTGAACTTCTCTTTTAATTAGCACACCTGTAGAATTTTTCCCTAATGTTCTTTGCTAGTTTTCACTCCAGCTGGACTTGGATTTTCCTGATTTTTGTTTCTAAGTAGCTGAGCAATGCTGTCATACTCCTGATTTAGTATCTGTCCTCTCCTCCATTTGTGTTATGTTCTCTTTTTGTATTTAAATTGTTTGAAAAGCTCCTGTTGTAGCCCTGCAGGCTTTCTGCCCAAATTCCCAGTCTTCCCTCACAATGGGATCATTTGTTCCAAGGCTCTCAAATCTCTCAAAAAAAATACACCGGTATCCTTCCCCTTCATGCCTGTTCCTTAGGAGAGTCTATGTACCAACTTCATGAATATGCCAATGTCTGCTCACTTTTATTCCAACCTTCTGCCAGTTCCTCAACTTCATCACCTTGTAGTCCTTGCAGCCCAAGCTGGAATCTATATCCACATGCACAAACAGCTCTTCTCTGTTTGTGAGCAGCTGTCCAGGTTGTAGCTACTTAATTTAGCTATCTGATAGAAATATCTATTAAATCTAGTCCAGTGTTTTGCTTGACTAAAATGAGTAGGCACAAGACCATAGAACTTTTTTTTCTAGATACAGACACTATTATATTCAGTTCTGAGAGAAAGGAAATAAACATCTTTATTTTGTATTGAGTTGGATCTAAGTTGCTAGACTGCTATGGACCAGAGAAGGCACATATTTGATCTCTGTTAAAAGCCAGATTTCCATGAGATGAAAATGCAAACATGCCACTGGGTAGCATTTGAAATGGGCACTGGAAATCTGCCAAGAATTGCTAGCTGCATTTTGGAATTCAATAAATAAGTAAAAATAAAATCAGCAGATTTGTTATACAATATCAACATTCCAGCAAGTTTTGATTTGTATTCAGACATTATAATGACACAGAAGATAGGTCTTTTGGTTCTGGTGAAGGAATATCCAGTTACCTGAAAGATATATTAAAAGAAAAATGAAAGATTTTATACTTTTATACTTAGTTGTATATTTAACATCTATTTTATACTTAAATTTTGCCCCATCCAATTACAGTTACAATTTGAAATAGTGATAATTTTCTAACAAAAACAGTATAACAGTATAAAAATGTATTTTGGGATTTATTCTATACTGACAGTTACTCACTTAACAAATGAGTACAGCAGAAGAGCCGTTATGAGAAGCTTCTGGAGGTGTTTAAAAAAAGGGTAGACGTGATACTTGGGGATATGGTTTAGAAGTGGTTTTGTCAGGTTAGGTTAATGGTTGGACTTGTTGATCTTAAAAGTCCCTTCCAACCTTAACAATTCTATGATTCTATGATTCTATCATTTGTCTCAAGTCTTTATTCATAGAAGTACTGTTCATTTTAGCTTTCTCAAGACATAAAGAAAAAGAAAAGAAAAATAAAGAAAATATTTTCAAGTATTTATGAAAATCTCAGTTCTGCATAAATATAAGCAGCATAATGTTAAAAAATATAGCAGTGCTTCAATATGTTTTAACAACCTACAGTTTCAGAGCTAGTTTGACTGAAGTTAGCTTGGATTCTGCATTGCACAGTATTCCTCAGTGTAATCCTATATAGAGAGGATAAAAGCGCCAAAGACACTTTCAAGCTTACATAACGAATATCTGTATCTCAGCTCAAGGTTTTGGGGAGTTTACTTAGTTGTATTAGTATTGATCAGTACTGCCAGGTGATATTTCAAGAGTTTTTGCTCAGGCTGTGAAGAAATTCTGTCTTCTTGGAGAGCTTGGATGGAAAATTGGTGTGGCTGAGACCATGAGGCAGTTTCAGTATTGAAGGGTGGGTGGCAGATGCAAGACTTGCAGGTCTCTTTCTGACACAACTGAATTTGAGGAGGTACTATATGCATGTCTGCACACTTCAGTTGAAATGCAAGGATGAGGCAGCACGCCCAAGGCTGTCAGCATGCTGCTAGGCAACTTAGTACACTAAGTTGGCCCATGTGTCTAACACCTGGAGCAGCTCTTACAGGTCTGTTGCCTGTACAGGCAACAAATGCAGTCCCAAAGGGGCTTCTGGACAGTTCACTGGGTGTATTGCATACATGCCCAATAAGCTCAATGAGACAGTCATTGAACACTATGGTTTATTACATACTAGCTTTTCAGCTTTACTAAATTGAAGTATAAAAGTAGTTTTGGATAGTTTTCAAAATTATAGTATCAAGATTCATTTTTAAAAATATATGGTTTGGTTTTGGTTTGTTTTTTTTTTTTGCATTGGAGCACAGTCATGGTTTGACACAGCAAGTTAATGGAAAGAACAGTCTCACCTGAGGAATATTCCCATAGTTGTTAGGAGCTTGTTGGGACCATTCAAACTGCTTCTGGGTGGTGTTTTTAAGCCTTCTTACTTCTGTGCTTGTAGAAAGGTGTCACCATGACTGCGCGCACTACTTTGGATATAGCTCAAGATATCAGTACCTGCCCTTTTTACAAATCCAAAGCATCACTTGCATTTAAATTTATCATGCACAATTAATTGGAAAAGAGGGGGGATATAAACTTCTGGAATTAGAAAACAGCCTTCAGCATTTGAGTTCTCATCAGCCATTTGCATATGAATGACACCTTTCTGTCTAATTCTATTTGGTTTTCATATGCCTAAAATGTTTAGTTATTTTTTGCTGCTTTTAAAGAACTCATAGTGATACAAGGCCTCAATTCTATTAGCTGTATGTGTGTGCGCGCACACACACCCCATATTGCTGTTGAACAGTAAGTCTCCAGGTGAGCACAATGTTATGCCTCATTTCAGTCATTTATTTGTACTACCCGTATTTTTTAGGAACTGTAAGAAATAGATTTTAACGAATGAGAAGTGTTCTCTGCAGTGGCAGAAAATGAATCACTTCCTTTGTCTCAGGAGAATCACGAAGCTATTTGAATATCCAGTTTTAAAAAATATATTTTAAAATATATCTTAAGAGCTTTATTTAATACACACATATATGTATACATATATTGGTTAATGAGTTAATGGTATTTAATAAGCTCTATCATTTTCAGATTTTTCTCTCTTCTTTTGAAGCATGTGATCGTATTTCCAATGACCGCCTGCTTGCTAGCCTTTTAAATACTCCAGAGAATAACAACCACTCTCACACTGAACACAGTAATCTGGTCTGCAAAGTCAATCATTTTATTTATCGCCCTCTATTCCAGGTTGACCTTCTTCCCTGTTCACTTTTCCACTGGGCTGATTTCAATTTTGTTTCACAGCACTATGAAACATTTACTAAAAGATGGAGGATAATTACTATAGAAAATGGAATGTCTCTGTGATACAGCTTGAGAAGTCTAGGTTGCCAAAGCTATAGGCAAAAGCTAGAAGGAAGACTAGAGAGGGAAAAAAAGAAGTTATTGCTTGCATTATTTCACGTTCGGGTTTGAGCAAGCAACAGATAAGGTTTGTAGCTTTTGATCCAGATTTAATGACTTTTGCAATGCCACTTTCTCAAAAACTTCTTTTTAGCTGCGTATGTCATCTGTGCCTTCATTTCTTTTTCTCAGACAAATACATTTCCTTGTATTTCATACAATAGGTAAAGTGTATCTGTAATATCAGACTGAATGAATTTCCAGCCTTTCAGAATATTAGGGTCAGGCATGTTGAAATACATTAGGAACAATCACATTCAAGAAGATGGGGATTTTTTTTTTTCAGGTTTGTCTCATGCTTGTTTTCCTGCTGTGACATCACCTAAAAACAATAGCATATATTTTTATATAGGTGAGGCTGCAGGAGTACAGAGAGTTCTTTCCCTAAAAAGCAAAGTAATGACCTTTCTACCACCCCAAAATTTATGGGGTTTTAACGCTTATCTTCCTTTACGTGCTCTACCATACAAATACACGAATTAGTTTATGAGGTCAAATGAGATTTTAAAGAGGACTATTAAGAAAGTTAGCATACTAGGATGAGGAAGGACTGTGGAAGAAAGACAAGAGGGAACAAGAATAAAAGAGGAATGTAACTTTAACAATTAAGTTGATCTAGTCTGCAGCAAGAATAAAATACATAGCCACACACTTACTGCTGAGTGTAATTAGAGAGCAGAACTAAGACTTTTAGTATTATTTTCCATATATATTACCATGACACATTATGTCCTGGTTTACAACACATCTTAGAGATGTTTGAAATGGTGCTGCATTTTGCCATAGATTACTTAAATCTAAATTCCATTTTAAGCAGTATGGGAGTACCTGAATTTGTTTTAATGTCTGGCTTGAATTACATTTATTCTTAAGGCAGTTCTTAAAACAGGAGAAAAAAAGCATTAGAAAAATGGTGCCTCTTATAGTGAAAGACATGATTTATTTGTACATCTGTCGCATTTCTTATATTACTGTAACCATTAATAGAGTATTAATAAAACCTGTGAAAAACTGAGAAAAATGTCGGTTTTAACATGGCATTAAGTGTTTCCTGCTGACAATAGAATAATCTGACAAAATTCTAGCCATGGATGTTTGTGGCTGCCGTGGCTGTTTTGCTCACTGGGTGCTCTCAGTAAAATGATGGCTTTCAGTCTGAAAAGTAAGGAACCTCATAGTGGTACTTCTGTTACCCGAACTAATTTAAGAGTGTTAATAAACTGTCCCTACATTTGCTATAATGACAGAGATAGCCTGCTCACAGGAAAATAACTTTCCTAAGGCAATATGATAATGAAACCAGATGATTTGACATCCTTTGTTGAGAGGTGCTGAAAATGCAGTTACACAAAAAAAATCTGTTTGGATTACAAATGCATGTATGCAAATTGCCAGCTGTGATTACTGACAATTATAGGATATTCCTTAATTTTATTCTTAAAAAGGGTCCTTTACCTTTGCACAGCTGTTGTAAAGATTCTCCAGATGTGGACTCCAGGTGAGAGTTACAGAATCTGAGCAAGGATTTGCTTCTGAAACTTCCTCCTTTTTGAGGAAGTGGGTGAAAAAATAAATAGCAAAAGACAGCATTCCCATAAAAGGCTGGGCAAGACTTTCTTCCCCACAGTGAATGAAAAATGTTCCAGGAGAGATGCTGAAATTTTCACTCAGGTCATATAGCCTCTTAGGAAGACAGGTAAGGTTTAGACACATGTAGAGCTAAAAGTTTAACTAGCAGGGGGCTGTAGTGGTGACCTGTGTGGGAGGAGATAGTGAGCTACCATGTGCCATTCACAAACAGCTTCCTCTGAGCTGGTATAAAGAACCTCTCACATGCCAAAACTTCCACCAGTCAGAGGAGCGTGTAGTGCCTGTTCTCAAAGATACTTGAGGAAGTGCCCAGAGAGTGGTGGTGAATGGAGTTAAATCCAGTT
>RSEF01000002.1:13907579-13918971 GCA_003993805.1 Himantopus leucocephalus
CCCCCCCCCCCCCCCCCCTTTTCCCAATTCTCATAATTTTTTCTTCATAGGCTCCTAGTTGCTGTATTAAACCAATTTCCTTTATCCAATCCAGAGGCTCTGTCAGCCATTTTGTCTTATCACTAGAGCTGATCCTTGTGTCATATCTTTCAATTTGGAGAATGACATCATTTTCTTTTACAGCTTGTGTGTATGATTTTGAAACCCTCTCTTTCTAGTTTATAGTAATACTGGATTACATTGAATAAGATGTCTTCAAGTCTGTGTATTAATACTGGACTAGATTGAATAAAATTTGTTGGTTACAGAGTCATCTTTTTCTTGAGCCATATCTATTAGCTGTCTAGCTGGTTGTTTTTATGCCAGACGTACTTAAAGCAGGGCACAAGTACCTACATTTGGCACTTTCAAAAACTCACATCTTTGTCTTAGATGTGATGGAGGCAGCACATTAATTTGTAATGTGATTTATTATACTGAAATGCTCTATAAAGTAGGGATGAGTGAAAGTTCAAAAGAGCAAACTTGACATGAAATAGTTCTGTGAATGTCGGGGTGCTTCTAAGAATATTTGGGTTGAAGTATTTTCAGAATAGCCCATTTCTTTAACTTTCCCCTACTTTTGAGCCTGAGGTTGGCAAAAATGGCACTTTGTGGTATTTGAAGTATACTGATGTGATAATGATTGTATGCTTAAGATCTAAATTTGGTTGTGTAAGGTACCAGATAGCTTTGTTTTATGGAAAACAGTAGTTGTTCTACTGCTTTTTCTTACTTTATTTAAAAAGCTACCAGCAGCAACACCAAGTTTGAAATTCGGAAGCAAAATATTATTTCTGTTTGTTGGTACCTAGGCTATTCCTCTGGAATATCACAGTTAACTCCCATAGCTCTTGTGTTACCTGATGTCTAGGGGCAAACTGAAAGCTCCAGACAAGCTTTTAGGTGGGTCAAGTTCCTGTCAGTACTTCTGCTTAACAGGATTGTGTTTATGACCTTTCAGTATTCATTGAACAATTCAGCTAAATGTCAAATCAGATACACTGATCAAAGGCTGATACTCAAATGTCTGTCACTAGCTGGACTAGTTATTTGGGTTATTTTCCACAAACAACTTAAGGCTGTTGTTTTTCATTAGTTTTCCTGAGCTATTCAGTAGCTGTCACATTGAAGGTGATTTCTTTGACACATTTCCTAGTAAGCTTTCTAGGAGAGGGAGGAAAGAAGGCTATAAATAGAATAAATGGCAGAGGCCAAGAGACAAAAAATAATCTATCATCAATTACTAATTATGTAAGAGATCTTAAACTGACTTTGGTTTGTTATCGTAAAATTACTTCTAGTCTGGTTAGGTTAGGCTTATGCTTAGAATTACACTTCTAAAAACAGTAAAAAAAATTAAAATCAAACTGACTGTTTTCCCAGAAATCCTTCAGCTTTCGGGAAAGAATCTTTCCCAATTTGAATTTGACTGTCACAGTTGTTTATTTTAATGATTGTTCTTCAATACCTCTTATGGTCTTGCAATGCTCATATTTCTTGTAGTGTCTCATAGAGTAACATTTTAAAACAACTAGAAAAGCATAAGATCACTGAGGCATGGATTTTTTATTGAGTATTTTTTCTTTTTTTTTGCAAACCTAACACATAATGTTTAATATTGGCCATTCTCAAATAGAAAACCTGCGTCAATATGACTAAAAGCCATGTTGCATGTTTGTATGCCTCACCATGTTATAGATGAATCTCCACAGAGAAAACTAACCCCAATAAGATTTCCTTTGGACTATGAGAACTGACATTATCTAAACAGTGATGGAAATAGTTGATTGAATTCTGAAGGCACAGGTCAGTATACTTTTGCAATGGGAACATGAAATCTAAAATAATTTGAAGAGAAGTCTGTTGCTAGCATTACTCATGATTTAATTTTAAGAGCGGTAAACGGTCAACAAAGCATTGTATTTTTAAAATGTGTCACTTTAAAATGAGCAGTATTAGAAACAGTGATGATTATGAATTTATTAGCAAAACTACCATTTTATGAAATGGTAATGTATAAAGACCTGCAGTGCAAATAACTAGTATTCCCATTTAAGATCATTTCCTTGTCACAAATTACAGTACAGTGCAGTTAGAGATGTAGCATGTCTAGATACCAGCCATATTTTAAGCTGGAGCCCACGCTGAATGAAAATGTAAACTTGTCTTTGCTACGGGTGTGCTATTGAAAGAAGGTAAAAATCATACTTTTGCACATATTTATTAAATGCCTTCTATATACACTGATACAGAAATAGTACAATCTAAGGCAAAACTCAGTACAGGTCATCAAACTTTACCTGTACTAGCTGTTCTAAATATGCTCCTTGCTAATTTAACTAATTCATTATTTAAAAGGTTGGAGACATAAGCAAATTAAAAATGTTCTTTGTTTCTCTCGTCAGCCTTGCTTAAAATTTAAATAAAGGAAATTCTGTTTTATCCTTAATATAAGATAATATATAATTTATAATGGGTTAGGGTTATTAGAATATTAGAGCATAAGTAGGTTTGGAAGGACAAATAATTATACTGGTCAGCATTTTTAACATGTCAAACTGTTTAGGGAAGGATATATGAATAAAAATAGAGAGTAGATAAGGTTTTAAAAATCCATAATGCTGTCTCAAGTTCTACAGATAGCTAGTACTTAAGTTATTTATCCTAGTATTTCACATTTTGCAGTGCTTAGCGCAAAAATCACATAGGCTTTGCAACTTACGTAGCAAGAGTAAAATAGAAAAAAAAAGTTAACATATAAGAATATGACAGCTAATGATCCTAATAATAAGATTCAGTAAGTGATCTTGGTGATTTTTAAATAGTGGTTTTATCAGAACACTTCAGTTGACGTGGCACTGTTCAGAAATCAGAATTTTTATTGTACTTTTTCTACACTTCCGAATCCATGTTTCATACTTTTTTCACCTTTCATGTTGCTTATTATAATTTTTCATCCAATTAATATCAGTATTAATAATCATTGTAAACCTCATGGCACTTAGCCCAAAAAAATGTTTCTTTACTATGAATTAGGCAATCTGACTCTGTCTATTACATTTACTAATATTAGGGCAAGCCACGTATGTCTTTCAGACTAGGAAAAAAGAGGGCCAATTGCAGATTTTCTTCATGCCTCAGAAGTCAATTTTCCTGTGGAGCAACCCTGTTAATACATTCACTGTTCCAACATACTCTGAAGAACAGGTAAATAATTCATTACCAGAAGACTGAAAGGTAGAGTAGTTGCTGGGGCTTCACCATGTAGATCTTGTTTTAGCTTGGTTTACTTTAGTAAAACTTAAAGTAAGGGTTAAACCAACTGAAGATGAACAGGTATCCTGGGGTTTTTTTTGATTTATTATTCTTTTAAATAAGCTTGCTTATGTAAGATATAAGTGTAAACAGACTTGCATAATGAAAACAATGTCATAATAAAAAATGGGAATAATCTAGTTTTGTTAGTGAATATGTATGGTTATATGTAAATGGTTAAATCAACAATAGCTTAAAAGTGAAGCCTTAAAGTAGCAACTCAGAAAAGACCCTTAAATTAACAAAAAAGGCTGCATAAATAATGTTAGCAACTCAGTATGGTTTAGAGCAATTTCAAATATGATTTCACAGATGCTTACATTTTTATGTTCACATTTATTTCACAAGGTGAAATGAACTGCTGTTATCACTAACAAAATTAAGTTGCATGAAGGTTTTCTGTAGGGAGAAGACCTGCTTCCAGCACAACAGAATTTTGGGATGAAAAGTTTTCTGTAGAGGCAAAAAGACCATAATTTTTCAGGAGAAAAAGAGCCTCAAAGGCTTCATGCTGGAGTATGTCTCCCATTATGTGCCAATAAGTAGTCTTATGATATGCTCATCCTGTTTGGCCTTAATGGAAAAGGAGTTACGCCACAGGAAACATAGTCTGTCAGAAGAACTCAAAACAGACCAAATAGAGGGAGTTTTCTACATTTCCATTTGTGTGTTTCTGTCTCCAGGCAAGATATATTTTTGTCTTTTCTGTTTAGTAAAAAAGTAAAAACTATAACATCCCCTAAAAATGCCCTAACTCCACAGCATCTTTAAAAATGATATTACTTCCATTCAAATTTTGCTCTAGACATGGAAAGAGTACCTAGAATATATATATGCATAGTAAAAATTCTGCTCAACCTACGCATGCAAAGTACAGGCTTGAAGATTTACCATGTTCATAAATCAGATCCTTGTTGTGTGTGATGAAGCTTTTTCATTGTTCTTTCTATTTACTAGATGTTCAGCTGCCATTTCGCACTAAAATAACATTGTCTGAGGCTTAAGGAAATGATTAATTCTTCATTTACAGTGTAGGAGAAGGGAAAATATGCTAATGCTCTTAAATAACACTTTCTTACTGCACACACTGTTGATTGGATAAAGACATGCTAGTGTGCATGTATGGTTCTGGGTATCACGGAATCATAGAATGGTTTGGGTTGGAAGGGACCTTAAAGATCATCTAGTTCCAACCCTGGTGCCATGAGCAGGGACACCTCCCGCTAGACCAGGTTGCTTAATGCCCCCTCCAGCCTGGCCTTGAACACCTCTAGGTATGGGGCATCTACAACTTCTCTGGGCAACCTGTTCCAGTGTCTCACCACCCTCATAGTGAAAAGTTTCTTCCTGATATCTAATCTAAATCTGTCCTCTTCTAGTTTGAAGTCATTATTCCTCGTCCTATCACTACATGCCCTTGCAAAAAGTCCCTCTCCGGCTTTCTTGTAGGCCCCCTTTAGGTACTGGAAGGCTGCTATAAGGCCTCCCCAGAGCCTTCTCTTCTCCAGGCTGAACAACCACAACTCTCTCAGCCTGTCTTCATAGGAGAGGTGCTCCAGCCCTCTGTTCATCTTTGTGGCCCTCCTCTGGACCCACTCCAACAGGTCCGTGTCCTTCTTATGCTGAGGACTCCAAAGCTATATGTATACAGGAGATTAAAAAAATCAGAGTTTTTGACTCTGTGTATAGCTGGTAAAACCCAGTCTTCTTATAAATACTGTGCTCCATATTGTACAAGGGAAAGCTATGTACAAGGAATAACTATGGTGTTATTTATGCATTTATTGTGGTGGTTAGAGGACAAGTAAAAGATGATTTGGAGGAACTCAAAGGTACCATGTATTTTAACCTGTCTACAATGGATAGTAATACATAATTATTATAAAGGGAAATAAATAAATAAATAGGTATCAAATCGTGTTCCTCCAGGCTTGCTTGATTCACTGCTTACTTACACTATGCAGCTTCCCGTCATTTTATGTTGTTCAGTGTATACTATGCCCTTACTGACAGTCCCACCTCTTTCCACCCTTCCTTATATGAGACATGTGCTGGTCTCTTAATAATGTTAGTGGCCCTTTGCTGGACTGTCCAGTAGCTCCATATCTGTCTTGTGCTGGATAGCCCAGAACTGGCACAGCACTTCACGTGCTCCCTCCACCTGCTGACAACGCTCCTCCTAATGCAGCCCAGGACACTGTTAGCTTTCTTTGCTGCAAGGGCGCATTGCTGGCTCATGTTCAACTTGGTGTCCACCAGGACCCCCAGGTTCTTCTCTGCAAAGTCTTGTATCTATCAATAGCTTTTTTATCTACCTATACTTACATATAATTTATTGTAACATGGCACCTGCTGTTACTGTAAATCTACACAGAAATGAAATGATATGTAAGATTTGTTTAGTTTACATATACTGCATCTATGCATGGTATACGTGTATGTGAGTAATATTCTGTGCTTGATGTGACAATCCTCCTGTAATGAGAAATCCGCAAAGCATAGAATTTCAGTAGCTGATTGATAGATGTTTTTAGTGAGATTCTAAAATATACTTCTGCTTTCTAAACAAAACTGTTGTCAGCCTCTTTTCACTTCTAGTTTTGTAATCCACTTCAGGAAGAGTTTTTTGGAAGTAGGTCATTATCTTGAAATTCCTGGTTTATGTGAAAACCTAACCGGACAGTAGAACAGTTTTTAAGAGGTGTCTAATAGTTACTTGTGGGTATGAATTCCCCATTTTTGCCTGTGTGTTTGTAGCATTTTTATTTTCCATTCTAACACTTGTTTTCAAGGCACTGATAAATATGCAGGGAATTGAGGAAATCTCAGAAAAACTTTCCAATTCATTAGAATATTTAATAACTAATTAGGGTGTGGCTATGATGTAATAGAAAGCATTAACATGTGGACTAGTAATGTAATTTGTTTCAATGTATTTTCTTTTTTCTGTCTTTGGCACAACTCCCAGAAAATTATTTTCTCTTTCCAAGTTTGTCTCTCAGTATTTTATTTAAAAAATACAAAATATTTTAATATAGGAGACAACAAGATTTTGTTAAACTTTGATTTACTGTCACTTCAAATATTTCCCACTTCGTGGACTCACGCTGACAATTTTCCTCTCTCTTCACGGAGAATATTTTGCAGTTCTTGAGCCAGAGTTCAGGAGTACAGAGCAGTAACAGTAAACTATCAATTAAGATTTTTTTTTCTAACAGATGGAGTCCACAGGTTGCAAGTTGTATTTAGTTGCATGGAATAGCCTTGCCTGTGTAAAACACAGAGGAGAAAATGTTACTTTCTTTTTTTTTTACTAGAATATGTAGTTAACTCACCCATTATATATGGGTCATCTTGAGTGTCCAACCTGCTTTCAGGCAATTATTTTTCTGTTGTCTTATCTTGCTCTGTAGATAAGTTACTGACATTGGATATTTGTCAGAATTCCCTATCTTAACTCATAAAGGTACCCTTCAATTTTATTTTCTGGCTTTTAAAATATATCTGAGTGTGTTCAGAAAATCTGTGTTACAGAAATTATGGGTGTGTCCCAAGCAAGCATAGCAACTGTGTTAGTCAATATGAGCACAAAACAAGAAGAATGCAGTTGGGAAAAATACAAATCACAAATACACTAGATACAAATTTGTTGGCGCAAAAGTTGAGTTGACCAACTATAGTAGAATATACATGTAAATAATTTAATTTTAAGTACTGGAATCGGTGGAGCTGTTCCCCACTAAATAACATATCAGGACAATCATACCAAGCTTGACTTTAAACCATTAACTGCCTTTCTTTTTTATTTTTTTAACTTTGTTCCATTAACATACTCTGAGCTTTTAATTTGGCAGGAGAGAGCAAGAGTATCATCATAGAAAGGTCTGGGACAATTGCCCAATGTGCATTTCCTTCAGAGTTCTGATGCTTAACTTACTGTATTTTTAAACTGTATTAGGAAACTAAATAATTTCTCTTTACCGCTAATGTAAAAGCCCATATCTCTTTGAAACACAATTCCTCTGTTTCCGAAGTGCAATTTCAGTAACAAAACAGCTAAAATGCAGCAATATGATTTACAGACTGTAAACACCTGTAGATGCCACAACGCTGCTATGTTACACAGTTGATTATCATGCTATGGCAGTTTATTTATGCACTCAGCTTTCAGAAGACTCAACTTTTGTTTGCTATCTGTTAATGGCTTCCAATTTACATTGATTTTAATAGGCTTTAAAATCTAGCCTGAAGGCCATTGCAACATTTAGCACGTAATGAAATAATTCACATTAGTCATACTTACCATTAAAGTGTTTCCTAACTTTTTGTAGAAAGAAGATTTGTTAGAAGCAAGCATGTTCCAAAAGAAGCAATTAAAACTTCTGCTGAATGGAAGGGTTTGCATTGCTGCCCCTCTCTAATTAATAATCAATTCAGCGGATGTTCACCTCTCTTTCTTTTTTTTTTCTTTGTAGAATGTCCTGGTTCCAGCAGGGATACGGTTAAATTTCACAAGGAGCTGGGACTGGTCACAGCCTGGATGGCTGACCCAAACTAGCTAAAGAGGTGTTCCAGGTGTGACACCATGCTAAATATATAGCAGGGGAGCTGGCCTGGGGGAGGCAGGAATTGCTGCTTGGGAGTGGACTGGGTTTTTTTGGGTTCTCATCGGTGAGCGGTTGTGTGTTAATTCTCTTTTGCATATTCCTTTATCAGTGTTGTTGTTTTCCCCTTTCTTTGCTGTTCTGTTAAACCTCCTTTATCTCAACCCAACAGTTATGCCTTTTTCTTCCAATTCTCCCCACATCCCACCACAGGGTGGGGGGAGTGAGCAAAGGGCTGCTTGGTTCTTTGTTGCTGGCTGGGGCTAAACCACAACATAGACACATAAGCAGGAAAAAGATGCTTTATACTTTTCAGTTCTGTGAGACTATGTCAGACAACCAATTACATGCAGATACCAGATAATTTTGAAGCTGTAGATAATACTGGAGTGTGGTTACAATTGGTATAATAGCTTTGCAGTGTGATGAATAATGTCCTATAATACATGTCATTTTAAAATGGATATATACACTACTGAAGTTTTATTCAGTTTAATCAGTCAGAAATTTAGCACTCACAACATCTGACCATTAGTATATTTAACGCTATCACTATAGAGCTGGAAGACTTACATTTATGCTATCTGGATTACTACCTAATACACCTGTATTCTATCTAATACACTGTACAGGAGACAGTATTCCTCATGTCATGAGTTGTCTAGTACTGCTTAATTAAGATACTTGGGCACAAGTTCATATAAAATGTGTTAAACAAGTTGGATAGCTATATAATCCTGAGAATTTCCGTAATAAATTATTTTATATTGAGTTCTGTTTGGGTTGCATGCTCAACAGTACAACTCAGATGACTGTGAATACCTGTGTTTTAGGCATGTCACTTTAATATCTAAGCAAAGTAATTTTATGGAAGACTTAATACCTTTTATTAGAAAAACTTGGAGAAGAGAGGAAGAGATAGTAAAGGATTTGGGGTACACAAGTTGATTATACAAAAAGGTAAATAATAAGTAGTGTTGCATACCTACCTCATATCCTCTCTTTTCATCATATTAGTAGGTCAAACTATTGATATATTTATAAAATTGTCAAGTTTTGAAATGGTGAAACACCTGTTAGAAGACAAAAAACGCACAACAATCAGTAATAATGCCTGTTGTAATTGTATTAAAAATACAAAAAGTAACATTATTTATTTTACTTAATACATTACAGAGATACCAATGTGTTTGCTTGCCTGGATGGGAAGGGACATTTTGTGAATATGAATCAAATGAATGTAATTCGGAGCCTTGTAAAAACAATGGTACCTGCATGGATCTTTTCAACAGCTATCGGTAAGCATTGCATTTTCTCACTATATGATTATGTTCCAGGAATGACAGACGTATACACCTGTTATTCTTTTATTTCTCAGCTTGGGGAATGGAATGTTATTACACCAAGATGAGCAAACAACTTATGGCATGGATACGCTGCTTCATTGCACATTCATTTGAAGTCAGCAGACATAATTAATTGTAGATGGAAGAGTAAAAAAATGCATCAATTCAAAACACTTAGCAAGTAATCTAATCTGGAACTGTATTTTGTCAAAGAAAATATAGGATCTCCTTCTGTCATATATGCCCTGTGAGCACAGGAGATGCTTTAAGAGTAAAAGTAGTGGGAGTGGACATCGTTGTACAATTTTAGATGAAGAGATTATATCATTGCTGCCACCTTGTGGCTTAAAATGACAACAAAGTAGTAATTTAACTAAAATTTACAGCTACACTGGGAGAAATTGAGAGAAATGAGGATTTGACGCTAGCCGTATTATTTTTAACTCAAACCCCAATCTTTATTTCATGCATGCATTCATGATTTAAAAACGATTTTGTTTCAGTATTATGAGGGTAAGAACTCCGTAAACAATCCAGCAATCAGCTTCTGATATTTGTAGCAGAGGTTTACCTATATTATGATGTCAATATTAGAACAGTCGTTCTGTATCTGAATGTAAACTTTGAGCTGCAGGAGGCAGTGAGGAGGCCGCGTAGCATCAGGGAGGCTGAGAAGGAGATAGACAGCTGGTTCAAAGCGCAGTCTGCAGTGGAGCAACAGCCCACAGCCAAACAGCCAAAAGCTCCCCCACTGGCACACATAGAAGGGAGGGGGGCCAGTAACACAGAAGAGTGGAAGCTTGTGATGGCAAGGACCAGCAGGAGGAAGACACTTCCCCCGACACCTGAGGTACCCCTGCAGAACCCCCGACACCTGAGGTACCCCTGCAGAACCACTTCACAGCTCTGCAGAGTGAAGAGGAAAGACCCATTGCATGAGGAGAGGCTCTGGACCTCAGTAAGGCAGTCCAGTCTGCTCCCTGTGCCACAACCAGGGGTTTGGCTACTTAGACCATGGGACTTGCTTTGAGAAATGTGGTCACTTTGTCCTGATGTGGTCCACTTGTCAGAGAAGGGGAGGAGTATCTTCAGTCAGAGGCTTCCTAAGATCGTGAAGAGGGCTTTAAACTAGAGTTGCAGGGGAACGGGAACCTCAATCTATCCCACTCCTATGAAAATCATGCCAATGCCAGTAATCATAGAATCATGGAATGGTATAGGTTGGAAGGGACCTTAAAGATGACCTAGTTCCAATCCCTCTGCCAGAGGCAGGGACACCTTCCACTACACCAGGTTGCTCAAAGCCCCATCCAGCCTGGCCTTGAACACTTTCAGGGATGGGGCTTCCTCAGCTTCCCTTTGCAATCTGTTGCAGTGCCTCACCACCCTCAGAGTGAAGAATTTCTTCCTGATACCCAATATAAATCTACCCTTTTCTAGTTTGAAGCCATTACCCCTTGTCCTATCACTACATGCCCTTGTAAAAAGTCCTTCCCCAGCTTTCTTGAAGGCCCCCTTTAGGAAGGCCTTCTAAAGGTCTGGAAGACCACTATAAGGTCTCCCCGGAGGCTTCTCTTCTCCAGGCTGAACAACCACAACTCTCTCACCCTGTCTGCATAGGAGAGATGCTCCAGTCCTCTGTTCATCTTCATGACCCTCCTCTGGGCCCTTTCCAACAGGTCCACATCCTGCTTATGTTGGGGACTCCAGAGCTGGACACAGTACTGCAGGTAGGGTCTCATGAGAGTGGAGTAGAGGGGCATAGTCACCTCCCTCAACCTGCTGGACACGTTTCTTTTGATGCAGCCCAGGATGCGGTTGGCCTTCTGGGCTGCGAGAGCACATTGCTGGCTCATGTTGAGGTTCTTTCCAACCAACAGCCCCAAGTCCTTCTCCTCAGGGCTGCTCTCAATCCATTCCCTGCAGAGCCTGTATTTGTGCGTGGGATAGTCCCAAGGCACATGCAGGACCTTGTACTTGGCCTGGTTGAACTTCATGAAGTTTACATGGGCTTACTTCTCAAGCCTGTCCAGGTCCCTCTGGGATGGCATCCCTTCCCTCCAGCATGTCAGCTGCTCCACACAG
>RSEF01000002.1:13928659-13941502 GCA_003993805.1 Himantopus leucocephalus
GTTAAACAGCACTGATCCCAGTACCAACCCCTGAGGAACACCATTTAGAAATGTTTGAATTCAAAGGGTAAAATCTATGTTTCTTTGTGATGCTGTGAACATCACTCTTGTAAGACCACGTATTTCCAAAAGTTCCTGATGGCTTTTGCAAAAATTGGAAAACATCCTAATTAGACAAAAAAATGTTCCCAACTGTAGAGGTCAACTTGGACATAGTTTCAAATCCAGAGAAAGCAATCCATGTCTCTACTTCTAATAAGAAAAGTTGAGAATTCCACTTATGCACATCATTTAAGACCCCAATTTCTATAATAATGGTAGTAAAACATCTTTATTGCAGTTTTAAAGCTTATAAAAGGGAGTCAAAGAGCTGTTAAATGGTGGACGTGTTCATTGTTTTATCCTAAAAATGTGATGCCAGGTCTTTTTCCTTTCTTCAAAGTTTCGGAGGTACAAATTTTAATATAGACTCCTTTGGCTTTGAGCCTTTCAGTCTAAGCCTTTCCTTTACAGGAAAGCAGATTTTTGCATTCAGTATTCTTTTAAGAAGTTTGTACCTGAGTACAAGACTCATTGTGCATAATGAGAGGACTAATTAAGATGACTATTACTACTTCATAATTTAAAACGTTTTTTTTGTGCCTATTCTTTACAGCATTGACACAGGTAAGTAGATTTCTGAAGAACCAATCAATTAAGTGTATCTTATTTTAACATTGCATCACCTCAGCAGGACACTTTAATATCTGAGTGAATGGGCTTAATGTTCAAAACATTCCTGAGAAGAAAGAAGAGTTTTAAGGCTAATAACTCCTATAGTGCCTTGTTTATTTCATTAGATCCAAGTAGTGATGCCATCTCTATTAATTTCTCTGACTCTAAATACACAGTTAGTGAACAAGCTTCTACACTTGAGCTGTGGCTACATAACTCCTACAGTAGGAACATTATGGGTAATAGAATGAATTTGGGCGTGACTTGGCTCCAGATACCTTGCAGGAGCTGTTCTGATAATTCAGAAACCTGGCAAAGAGAAGGCAATAAGAATTATTTCTGTGTGGGTTACCCCAGAGCTTAATAGTTACCTTGTGCAATAGGAAAAGGTCAAGTAACAGCCTCCACATTTATGTAATATTTTCTCTCTCCACCCTCTGGCCATCACAAACAGCTGACTGAGATTTTTATTAAACAGAACCCTGTAAGACTGGAGATGCTTTTACATTAGCTATTTTCCTGATGGGTCAGTCTAGATCATATTATTGTCATCTATTATTTCATGAAGTCAACTGGAGATTTCAGACACAGAAAAACCTTCAGTATATGATCATGCACAGTTTAGAATAACATTTTGTCCTGGAATCACTGTTCCTTTAATCTCCAGTCGTCAATCTTCTTTGTTCAAATTACAGTGAAATCAGGTATCATTACCTATGCACAGTGAGGTGGTTCAACTATGTTTGCACATGCAGGACAAAGAAAGTAATAATTGCTGGCCTCTAATTTCTTCTTAAAGTGCTTTTGATATGCATTTAGTACAAATCTTGAAATAATGTGACAAACAGAGACACGCACGATCTTCCAAGCAGCTAAACCTTGCTGTGTTCTAGCAGTAAAAAAAAATGTTGTTCCTGCTTACATGGTTCAAGAGTGTGACTACAGTAATGAAATTATGGGCCATCTAATTTAGTTTTTTTGTTGCTTTCAAAACAAATAATAACTTTGAGGACAAGACTTATGAAGAGAACTCCACGCATTTCACATGTATTGTCCTGTCTTTCCACAAAGATTTTAAATCGTTACATTTACTGGAAATGCAATTAATTCAATTCAGGCCTCCAAAACAGGAGATTTCACTGCAGCCTGGCTGATAAGCAACACTTCCAATGTCCTTTGTTTTGTAGTTTTTTAATTATTAATACTAAAGTTCGAAGTGCCAAGAAAAAGAACAGGTTTTGTATATTATCAGCTTATCTACATTCCAACCACAGCTTCTCCTTACCTCAATTTATTTCTGTCTCTCTTACTTTCCTTCCAATTTTCAGTATGCTAAAAGGACACTCTACATAGACAGCTTCAACTGTTCTGCCTATCCTAGTACTCTAAGCTGGTTCTTCCTGCTCCAACTTGAATATTTTATATCATATGCCTCTTTTGGCTCATTCTAGACAGGGGCTTGGTGTAACAACAGAAGATGCTTTCCTAGCAGCACCTGACATTATTCCATGTTGTAGAAAGCTTCCAACAGATTTCCAAAGGAAATAGGGATTTTAGTGAGAATTTGCTGTTCATTAGAACTGAAGAATATGCAGAAACAATCTGAATTGTGCTGCACAATAAAAATTATTGAGCTGTGAGGAAACAGAGTGACACACAATGCCCTTCCTGGAACAGGAGACACTTCATATTTCTTCATGTTACAATGAAATAGCCTTAGAGGCTTTTTGATGTGTTTGACAATCTCCAATTTTGAGAGATCTACAGAAGACATCTAGAAAAGACCAGATATGCAAATTACAGATTTCATGGAAAATAGAAAACGTAGGACTAATTTAGGCACATCCCAGATGAGGATCCCTTCAGAACTATCATAAACTCCCTCTCATGTTTTACATAAATTATATGCACACATATAATTTAATTATTTCTGAAAACGACTGATCTCCTTGTAATGATATCCAGAATGTTTTCAGGACCAAGAAGAAAATTGAATGCTTATTAATAAATGTAATATTTTAAAAGCACATGATCAGGTGATGGACTCTGACTACAACTAGTAAATGTAACTTATTTTAAAGAGTTTAAAAGAGAAAAAAAATATTTTTTTTTTTTCCTATAAAAAGCTAGGAAAAGTCGAATGCAAATTATCTTTTTCAATGACAAGCCAGTGACAAAAATAAAAGCTAAGGTTGTAAAACTCAATGGCCACTTGCATGAAATTGTGAAATGAGAGGAGTTTAAGAATAGTTATATGCTACCCTAGGGAATACTTATGCATCTTGTGTAAAAATACATAAATTTAAAAGTTGGTCCTGTACTTACAATTAGAGAAATTGTAATTACATGGTTGTTACATTTCACTAACACTAATCACACAAAGTTTATACTTTTAGAAAACCATTGCACTAATTCATGTAATGTCTGTGTTCTAATTATTATCCTTACATGAGTGTGCTTCCTACTTTTGAATTAAAGCACATTTCTGCCACTTAGTTTCACTATTAAGTTTATAACTTTTATAGGTAAGACAGCAGATTACCTTTTATAGGTAAGACAGCAAGTTTCCCTTCTATCAGGGAGAAGAAATGTGGAGCAATTACGCATCTTCAATGGCAGGACTTAGACTTAGTCTAAGGCACTTTGGGCCCAGTCTTGTCGCCCTACCTATCATTAAGGAATACTTCCCAGTTTTTTCCAGCAGAACTGCAAAATGAGCAGAATAGCAAAAGGTGGAGTGCAATAAATAAAAGTTTTACAAACTCCATTGTTATTTTGATCCTGAGATGAGTGGCAAGTGTAAGTCAGACTATAATTAAGGGTATTGACATCTACATCTCCACCTAACTATTAGTAATCCCAAAAGGATTTTTTTTAATACTAGAAACCACCTTTAGCTTCTGAGATCTTTAATGAAATGTAACCTAAATAAAGACTTGTTTCTTTATCAGCAAATGTGGGTGTGATCAGTTAATCAGCCATAAATATTTCTCTGCAACAGCCTTATGGCTATTACACTGCCATGTTTTATGTTCTTGCAGATTCTTTGTGTTTCTGTAACACGACTTTGTGTTGCTGCCTTTTACAATTCCCAGTTATGGTCCCTTATCTTCTGATTATTTTAATTCCCCTAGATAGTTTTTTAACTCTTTACTGATCACATTTTGCTTAGGATATCTTAAGTGATATTTATATAGTTTATATGATATTTATACCAACCACTAGTTTCATATATAATGTTTATGCAAGGAAGTAGTTCATTCTAAAACTCAAAACCTTGTGAAGTTACAGGCCTCCATCATACCTTGTAAGTCGAACATCTGGAGAAGAAGCTCTCAGGGGAAATGCTGAAAATCTTTTTATATGTAGCTTCTGTATGTGTTACTATATCTTTCACATTTGTCTTTTTCTCACCTTTTTTCCCCTTATCCACAAGGCCAGGGAGTTATAACCATGAAAGAGAATGTGTACCACAATCTTGAACACATTGACCCTGAGGTGTCATCTTCTTTAGAGAAGGAAACACAACCTAATGGAGTGGGTAGTCCAAGCCAGTTTGAACACCGTCAGATCATATGTCTCCGCAGTTCTCCCTGTTCCTCCCACTTCTCCCTTCTGTTACTTCCCAACAGAGATATCCCTGTGCCTTTTTCTTCCCCTTACCAGAATGCCCTCAGGTCTACCCCGTGACTATACCCTCCACTGTAACATTCCCGCCAGATAGCCAACATCTTTATGAACCCATTTCTTCCATCTTTCCTTTCTTTCCAACACAGCAATAACTATACCTCATGTGCCACTTTAAAAACTCAGTTTCTGCCATGTCATCCTTTACTTCTTATTACCGTTGTCAGTACCTCACATTTTACCACCACAGTTCCTCTACTTCTTCAGCTTCACCATCATATTCCAGAAGTCCCCAGCTCCCCAGCCTTCAATAAACTGTCCTGTTTCCCTATCTTCTCCAGCATCTCAGTCCTAAAAGTACAACACCCCTAAATTCTTTTCCTGAGAGGAAAACACACATTGCTTTCTTATTTGACCAACAACAGATGAGATACATGCATGCTGACTGATAGGCTGCAGGATGAGAAAACCCTGTTGTCTCTCACCATGAACCACACAAACGTTTACGAGCCACCTGTGGCTAACAGGTTATATATTGTAGAACCAAGAATGCCTGTGAGTTAAGAATATCACAGAGGCTGAAAAAAGCAGGCACATGGTCAAAATAGAATTAGTGAAAAAGTCTCCAGCTTTTACGCTCTTCTAAAGTTTCTGGGGGACATTTACATGTCATTACGTGCCTTAAAAATAAAATCATACTAGACTCACAATTGTTTTTGTCGACTCAGCCCAGTAGATGGAATGTGAGAATATTTAGTGAACTGGAACCAGCACAAAAAATTGCTAGAAGACTTCTAGTTTTTGAATTCCTGTGGGACTGAAAGCTAGAGTCAAAGCTCCACACTGATGCCAAAATCAAGCTAATTCTGGACATGGTCAAAAGCAGAAATTTAAGTATTATAGTGTTGTAGGTGTCTCCAGCATTAAGAATTAATAGGTGTTCTGGGAAACAAAAAGGGTATAAATCAGTCAGAAGCAATCTAGACATGACTCTAGCAAAACTCAATCCATAAAATATAGGTATTTTTCAACAGTATTTGGATAAATCTAGATGTCTGTCTTTATAAAAACACGTGCAAGACATTACTACTGCACCCTGCATGTTCTTCCTGTTGCAGCAGCAGTAATCTGACCTTGATAATTAATTTCCTTCACACCTAGAAACTTTTTCAGTTTATATGCTTAAAGATTTCACTAATTCCTAAGTCCAGATATCATTTCTAGCAGACAGCTGCATGTGGAGATTCCAAGTTCAAATCCCAGGATTGGTTTCAGCTTCCTATGCCGGCAGAAATTGGAAGCATTATTCCAGGAATGTGCCATGTTTCATTTCTGCCGTTCCCTTTGGCTTGGAGAAACGTTGTCTATGCAGATTAAGTGTAGTGTTTCACAAAGTTGTGAGGCTACATTTTCCTAAATTCTGCTCTCTGGTTGGCTGATGACTGTTATAACTCGTTGGTAGCAATTGTAAAGCAGTGTATCTCAATTCACATTATGTAGCAGATTACATAGATTACATTTATCCTAGTTCATATAAATAAGGAAACTGATACCTAACAACAATGAGCATCTTGCCCAACATCACAAATTTAGTCAGGTTAATTGTTCTAAACAAAGGCCCTAGTACCAATTTAAGCCATGAAAATATATTGACTGCATCCTCTTCTACAGTTGGAAGTCTCAATGGTTTGCTCCAGACCTTCGGAAAAGTATAATCTTTTAATTCAGTCTATTTGGTTATAAAATGTTTGTATTTAAATACTATCATTTAACTGTCATTAGTGTCATTAGCCCTCAAAAGATAAGACCATCTAATATGGGAAAACCTTGATCGTACTTCATTGCTGTTAAGAGTACATGGCTGGATTTTTCTCAGCCATTGAATCGGAAAGAATAACACGAATACAATAACTAATGGTACTTAATGCCAGGTAGGAAGGAGGAAGACAAGTAGAAGGAGGAGTGGATCTCCGTATGTCTATATAGATAAATCTACCTATGCAGACAGAAAGAGGAACGCAAGAATACAGTAACAGGAGGAATACAGATAGCAAAATGTTAGTGTTATTATTCCCTTTAGTTGAGACTCTTGTGCCAGTTTCATGTAAAGGAAAGAGGAAAGGATACTAGTCTGTATCCACTAGTTCTCATTCATGTGGTAGAAAAGCAAGCCAGCTCTTTTAGGTATTTGGAAAGAAGGTAGGTGATAGCTTAATGTCTTTCTGTTAATAGTGCTTCCTAAAACTCTCTAGAGAATTTCAGCAGTATTAGGATGAGAACAGAACAAAACTAACCTCTGCAGTTACAGAACAGCTTGCCCTAGCACCTTCATAAAGAAAAAAGCAGGAGGGATGCTATTTTGCAAAGCACACTCATGGTACCATTTCTGGGTTGAATTTGGAAGGCAGCCCATCTGCCCACATCAAAGACTGTGACAGCATCATTTGGTAAACAGCTCTGCAATCTGCAAATATGTGCTACAGTCCCAAGTGGGTGGGACCTGGCACATCTAATGTCACCCAAGAATGCCTGATCTTTAGCTCCAGTTGCAGATGCCGCCCTGTCCCAAGAGGTCCCTCCAGCCCCAGCAGCCAGCTGTGAAGGTACAGATAGAAATGTAACATATCTGGAAGACATGAGCCAACTCAAGCATTTGCATGAAACATTTCACTCTGATTTTAGTGAGAGGCTAAAGGTTTCTGCAATGTACTCTCAGCCACAGAAATGTCAGTGTTATTTCAGAACACAAACAGATCACGATACTGGCCATCCTACGTAAGATTTTTGCCAGGTGAACTCACAGGGCTACCTCAGACCCATGGGGCAGCAATCAACACAGCAGAGAACCAGACCCAGGAGGATCACACAACAGGTGTCACCCAACCCTTGCCTGAGCATGCCAACCATATGGTCTCCAATGAATCCCTCCCAGACCACTTGACATGGCAGGTGCACTGACATTGCGTACAGTAAGGCATGGGAGCACTCATTCGCCCTGACAGATCTCACCGCATTGCCAATGACAATCAACTGGACACAACACTTAGTGTCCTATTTTATGCCACTGGGCCAATTGCAATTCCAAGGAGGACCAGCAGTGGTTTTGTATGCCTGGAGCACAACCCTCCTTGACAGCCAAGAAGCTGTCCCAGCTGCACTCCACTTCTAGCCTTCCAAGACCACTGACAGAGCAACGGCAACTATAAGTCACCATAATCACTGCTGGGACAGCTGAGCACTTGGTTCCCATGGCAGAGGTATCCAGCAGGCCAATACAGTATGCCTCAGTTTTATTAAGCAATGCATCTGGGACCAATCCAGTTATTTCATCAATGAAAGTAATTTCTGTTCTTAAAATACATCTTCTCTGATGCAAGATGGCTATAGTTCCCCCTTATGGTCCTAGCATCTTCAATACAACCTCTCCCAGTGCAAGGGTTAGGGGGTTTTGGTTTGGATATTTACATATCTCAGCTTTACTTGCTATTGCCATTATCACACAATTGTTCCTGACTGACTTCTAGCTTATCAGAGAAATGTAATAGTCCTTCTATTCATTAGCTGCAAGGCAAGAACTTTTAAGTCTTTGTATTGGTTTGACCCTAGCCAGCAGCTGAGCACCATGCAGCCACTTGTTCACTCCTCTCACGTCCAACAGTACAGGGGAGAACATGAAGAGCAAAAGTGAGAAAAATCGAGGGTCAAGGTGAAGGCAGCATAATAAGTGAAGGAAAGAGGAAGAAAACCCCCCCAAAATGTTATGCAAAGGCAATCACTCACCACCTCCCCACGTGCAGACCAGAGGTCAGCCAGTGTCTGAGCAATGGTACCTCCCCAAACTCCCCTCCCCTCCCTTTTCATTTCTGAACACAATGTTACATAGCAGAGAATATCTGTTTTGTCAGACTGGGTCAGTCATGCAGGTTGTGTCTACGCCTAACTTTTTGTCTACTCCCAGCCAGTCCCTGAGGGAGTGCAGAGTAGCAAAAAGAGAAAGCCTTGGCACTCTGCAACCACTGTTCAACAACAGCCAGAATTTTCGTGAGTTAACAACACTGTATTAATCACAAGTCCAAAACATAACACCATCCGGGCCACTATGAAGAAAATTAACTCCATCCCAGCCAGACCTGGTACAGTCCTATAAGGTTTCCAGGAGCTGTTGGGCTTATTCAGGACTTCAGTAGCCAGCCAATCTTACTCAAGCATATTGCTCTCCCTCTTGGCCATGAGGAGAGAGGAATTTTAAAACAATTTAAAAAAGAAGTAGAAGAAATCTCAAGGTATATTCTTAATGAGATCAAAATTCCTTTCTCTTCCACTGGTTCAAACATATCTCCCCACCTGTAAGGATAAGGAATAACATTGTCCCTAATTTCTATGTTCAGTGATACCCAGAATAAGGACATTTTGACCTAATCAACCACTGTTCTCATCAGTGACACCCCCTGTAGCATTGCCATTCCTACGGAGTGTCTAATGACTTTTGGCACAATCCCCAGTCAAGAAGTCTTTCTTTATTGGCTGAAAATTTGAAATCCACAAGTGCTTTCCCTCATGTGACAATATTTTCATCTTGACAGTGGTAGTACAGAACTTTCCTGGCCGTGAAGCGTAGAGTGTGTGCTGACTTTCAGACAGAAACCATATGACTACACCATGTTAAAAGAGACTGATATTTTTGCAGAGCTCAAAATGTTCTTACAACACATAGTTGGAAATTCCAAATATGTGACTAATGAAACTCTTTTTATCAATATTTACCTTCTACAAAATTGTGTAGGCCAGCCCAGACATATCACCTGAGGCCCAGCTGCCGGAAACCAAGACTTCCAGAATATCTCTTATCATTAGAATGAATACAGATACTTCAGAGAAAGGAAAGTATTTTGAGAGAAAAAACAACCTAAAACTTAAAGCTTTCCAAAAGTGTCTCTAAGTTTCCATCTATTCCCCTGTAATATGGGAAAAAGAATGCTGGGAGCCCATCGTTTGATAGGGTACAAGCTGTACAAACTAGTCCACATCTACAATTTACATGTCTACTCATACAGACATATATACTCAGTGTATATATAAGATATATATTATTAACTTTCACAAAGGTAACTTAAACAGCTTTATTAAAATATAAAATATATTAGAGATCTCCAACCATTTTTCATCATGATTAAAGTTTCAATGGGACTATATACATGACAAAATGAAGAAGAGTTCTAAAATTTACTCCCAAGTAGTTACTCCAAATGGTGTATACATAACTGTGGTGGTGCAATTCTCCCCACACAGGCCTTAGGCCTCTCGGTACTTCGCACAATTTCCTCCCCACCTGGGCCACGTGATAATACAATGACCAGAATGATACATAATGGTCTAACATGAAAGAAAGAAAGGGTGGAGAGCAATGGACTAGAACACTACGGCAACCCCTTAGTGTATCTGGTTCTCATAGCTCCTACAGTTTGAAGGTGGGGAGTAATGGAGTAGAACACTATGGCAACTCCCTAGTATGCCTGGTTCCTGTGGTTCCTACCATTTGAAGATAATAACTATAACTGTGCACTCCTGACAACACACGGATTGTGGCCACAGAGAGGGGGGTACCAGGACCACAAGTCCTAGCAAGTCTTGGGCTTGCGTAACCATGGAAAGTACCGAAATACTCCATTGTCCAAGCTGGGCTGGAGTGGAAAAGCACCTGACAAAAGTCAATTGTCTCGGATCCTATAAGTAACAATTCTATTACAGACCCTTTAACCTCTTCTGGATCACAGCAGGCTGTGGCCAGTAACTCCCCTGATTTGGGACGTTGCTCAGGCTGACACCTTGAGGACTAGAAAGCCAGGGCAAGACAAGACCTCTCAAGCCACAATTATTGCCTGTTGAGGAATGCCGATATATTGGTAGTATTTATTGTTACTCGAGAAAAGGGAAATTTTAACTACAGGCTAGCATCTCTTTAATCCACCTCTCCACTTATATGTTTATGATAAATATACATTAGCTTTATGTGGATGTTCTTCCATTTGTCTGCGTACACATAAGAGTTAGAAGGCGTATCTGCCAGATCGTTAGAGTTGTTTGCAGCGTTACCTTACGACAAGGATGACTAACCTCACCCTGGGCTGCATTAGCAAAAACACAAACATCAGCTTAAGGAAGGCTATTACTCCCTTCTACAGCGCTGGGGAGGCCACGTTTAGCATACTGCTGTGGGTTTGCCACTGCAACAAATCAGAGAGAGTTCAGTTGATGGCTGCTAGGACGGTTAGAGAGCTGAAGCACAGTACACTTGAGGAGAAACAGAGGAAACATTTCTGCCTATTCACCCTGGAGAAGATGTTGAAGGGGGATCCTATTGCTGCCTTCAGCTAGAGTCAGACGTTTCTCAGGCATGCACAGAAAGAGGATGAAAGGTAACAGTAAGAAGTAACACGTGAAATTCCGAGTGGGTAGAAGGAAAACATTTCATAATGAGGGTGGTCAAGCACACATCTCCCTAAAAGGCTGTAGAATATCTGTCTTCAGAGATCTTTAAGAATAGCTGGACTATGTGCTAAGCAACCTGATCAATCTTTGAAGTTACTTCTGCTTGGAGAAGAACTAGGAATTAGATGTCCTCCAGAGGTCCCTTCCAGACTGGTTTATTCTATGTTTATCTGTTTCATCTGGAGGAAAAATTGTATTATTAGAGAGGAAAATTCATGGAAAAATCAGTTCAGTGTTACCATACACTCTGTAATGAAAAGTTTTATAGCCTTTAATAGCCAAAACAGGCAGTCTTACAATCTTGTGCTTCTTGTTACTGGTTTTAAATAAATTATGCAGATACCAAGACTGCACTGCCTGAAAACATTTCTCATCCAAATCAAAGCATAGAAAGATATAATGGGATAACCTTAGGGAAGGATAGAGATATTGCTCAATTTATCAAGCATAGGATATATACTAGTATATGCCCAAAATAAGCTTCAGGATCAATGGTAACTATTGCTTTTCCAATGCTTCCCCCTCAAAGGCTGAACATGATTTTCTATAAGGTGTTGTGCTTCTTTTTCTCCAGCAGTGGCACTTTCTGTATCTTGAAGAAGGGAAGGAGGACTCTTGTCATTGCCTTGGGAAGCAGAATGTTACCAGTCAGTTCTTATCTCCCCAGCTGGGAAAAAGCTGGGAAAACTAAATCCAGCCCTCCTGGGAAGGAAACTGCAGCCGCATATGGACAAACTGTCCCATAATGCCATTTACAAAGAAAAACCACCATGTATTCAGCAGTGAAAGAATGGATTCATTATTCTGGACTAATGACAATATTTAGGGCAGATTGATAACACATAAGGTAATATAATCAGTGTGAAGAATTTTCACATATTGTTATTGAACATCACCTAATATACTCCAGTTGGAACTCATTCCAGTGAAAGCTCATTAGAGAAACTGTGACAGGATAAACGTTTGGAAAGCATATATGTACATGACCTCAAAATCGGCAATTCTTTACATGCACAAGTGCAAGGGAAAGTGAACAAAATATAGACCATTGCGTTTCATCACTAACTTTCTTATGGGAATTAGGACTTTGGAATTGAGAAAAACAGGAATTTAAAAACATTGTCAGGTGATTTTCTTTACATATACTGACACAATAAAAGACTAAAAACAACTTTTTTTTTAACCAGTGGTGATTTTTTCTTCTGTTGTTTTTTTCTTCTTTAAATATTTCTTCTTTTCTTTTTTGCTGTTCTGTCTTTTTCATTTCCCAGCAACCTTTTGCCTGAAAGAACTATTACAAGCGATTACAGAAAGAGAAAAAACTTAGAGAAGCTGGCCACAATATACAGACACAACATATATTTTAATCTACTGCAGAATGAGATATTATATCTAATTTTTACCTTTCTTAGTTGAACATTTAAATATGCCTAACAAAAACATTCTTAAATCCTTACATATCTCTTCTCCCTTCATGCAGACTTTATTTTGGATGCTAGTGGAAATTTACTGAGTTAAATAAAAAAAAAGGTTTTTCAAGCTCTTCAGCACTTAATATGTTAGAGACTAATTATCGGTGTGGTTTACTCTCCAAGAAACATAAATATTACTGGGACAGAAAAATTTCAGTGGCTGCTGTTTGCTGAATGATTAGCCAGAATTTGGTGAGTTTTCTATACTTGAAATACTTCATATTTAACAAGATTAAAAACTTCTCCATGATGAAACCAAAGATAATTTATTGAGCTAAAAAAAAAAATCATAACTAGATGTTATAATAATTCTTTTTCAGAATTCTAAAGGAAGACAGGAAACAACAATTTAAACCTAACAAGATTTGAAAGACAATCATAAAAGTCTTAACTGCAGAAAGTTAACATCTGTATTTCTTACAGAATCATAGAATGGTTTGGTTTGGAAGGGACCTAAAAGACCATCTAGTTCCAAACCCTCCTGCCATGAGCAGAGAAACCTTCCACTTGACCAGGTTGCTCAAAGCCCCATCCAACCTGG